>OZ005661.1:130227060-130827060 GCA_963930645.1 Salticus scenicus
AAAGATACTAGTAGCATCAGAATACGATACAGATTTAAAATACTGAGTTTGATTTTTCTGGTAATATTTTTTTCTTATGTTATGCTAATAACAAATTAACACAGACATAGACAAAGAAATCTACAATAGCAAGAAATTAAAACTTCTTCACACACCATAAAATTTAAATCAGCACAACCGGTTTCGAAAGGACGTAGCCTTTCTTCATCAGGTGCAAACACGTGCAACTGCCTTGGAGGCAAAAGCAAGACTGAAAGCAGGACAAAATCCAGAGGGGAGGAGCAACACAAACAACCAATAGGAAGCAACATGCAGGGCAGGACCAATCAGAGAGGAACACACGGACACACACACCTCAAAAAGAGGAGGAGGAAAGAGTAAACAATTATTTTTTTTTTTTCAATAATATTAAACTAATAAGTAAATTTAATAAAATTTATCCATTAATAGAGATATCATAATATAATTTATCCATTAATAATTAAGAAATCTACCGCTAAAAAAACCTGATCTTCTGATTCAGGAGACTTCAGAATGTGTAAATATAGCAAAACCTTAATTTCGAAAAGTTGATATGAAAAACCATAGTTTCTCTACCATTATATAGATAAGAGAAAGTAAAAAAATAAACAAATACTTTTTTATATAACATCTATTATATATTATAGTATATAACATCAATAAAACTGTATTATTTATATAAATGAACTTTTTATACAAAAGAAAATTATTATGAAGTAACAGTTTTTTTTTTTTTTTTTTTTTTTTTTTTTGTTAATTAAGTTAATTGATTGCAACTCTAAATATTACTTATTATATGAAATTATTCTAAAATTTTTATAGAATAAAAACATCGATTTTGCTTGGAATTTTTTCTGCTTCCGTGACTGTATTTTTAAAGTGAAGATTGAAGCTCAAAATTTCATGGAAATAGAAATAAAAAAAATCAATCGGAGCTATGAGGGCAATATTAATGCATAAAACACATTTCAAAGACATTTATCAAAACAAAATCCCATGATAAATTATTTAAAGTTGTCATGGAGAATAATAAATCTGAAGGAATAAGCATATTAGAAATAAAGTGATTGAAAAGCATTAATAATGGATGGATACAATTTCTTTTATAATGCTGGTCACTTGATAGATATCGTCTTTAAAAACATTTTTTGAAAAGTACTCAAATTACTTAATAAAAAGTAATCAAATAATCAAATAATTTATTCAAAGATATTTCATAAATGTTTGCTTGTAAACTTTAATCTGCACAGTGATTTCCATTTTAAATTTTATAATATATATGAGGGGGTATCCTAAAGTTTAAATTATTACTAAGAAATAACCGGGATACCTGACCAAAAGCATTTGGCAAATTAATTGATCCTCACACTGTAAAAATAATCTGGTGTGTCAGTCACCCGACTTTCTTTTACCGTTTGTTACAATACTATAAAGGACCTTTCAGACACTGGCAACATACAGAGCTTCAAAACTCATAAATTATCTATTGTCCGAAAGTGACCTTTGAAATTTTGCACACATTTACAATGAAGGACATTACTTTTTATTGCTCTTTTACAAAAGAGGCCAGTTCCCATGCAATTATCGCACTAGAGGGCGAGCGCTCGGGGGCGAGTTTTCGAGAATCGAAGCGAGCATCGATTCTCGAAAACCACATCAAAGAAATATCAAAAGAAACCGAAGTTGAAGCTTTCCACTTGCTAGTGTGTGAAGGCTCCTTTAAGGCTGGTTTCCACTAGGGTTAAAACTTCGAGATTCAAAAAACCATTAATCACGCTCCCGACACAAAGAGCCAAATGTCTTGTCATTAGTTGTAACCTTTTTTTATCAGATTGCGCAGTTACTTCAAAGGAAAGCATGCAAAATGAACAAAGATATCTGCCTCTGGCCCCTCAATTATCTCAGTTGGGGGATAGGGCCAGGGACTTCTCCCCGTCGAACCAACCCGTCGAACCACCTCCAACCGCTTGACCACATCAAAGGATTCTGAATAGCGCCGCTCGAAACAACCTCCAACCAACCGCAGTGGAAATTGCACTTAAAGGTAGATTGCAGAAGACAAATACCCTACATTCAATACCAAAAAGATATATTCTATGGGAGGGGAGGGGCTTCTACCACTTCACACAGATTTGATAATCGAACGGGGGTTGCAGGGGGTTTCCATGCCCCTCGACCCTGTTCAATTACGGTGCCTACGCATTTCTTTATAAAAATAATTCGATGGTACTATTAACTTGCCGTCAAACTTGCAAATCTTAATGAAATTTTTCAAATGACAGCCTAATGAGAACTTCAAAATACCAAATTTGAATTTACTGCAGTTATTTACTTTTAAGTTATGCTGATAATAGATTATATACACACCATCCGCTAAAAATTGGACATTCGTATTCACGTCACCTCAAAACGTAATATTATATAAAAAACCAGAATTGAACAAAGAATTTCACAAAATACTTTGTTTACAATATGGATAAGAAAAATTAATTTTCCTTCCTTACCAGACTAACAGTCCTTTCATCAATTTTCATTCAATAGAAAAGAATATTAATTCTAGTAACCCTGTATACTGTCTAAAAACTAGATGTACATCACATTGTGTACTTAAATTTAGTTTAATGTGAAAAACTCCTAACACAAAATGAAATAAACTTCCAGCAATTTCCAAGTATAGTCCCAATATATCCAAATACTTTGGGTAGCCCTGTGAACGAATGATGAATGATTTCTATACCACGATCTACACAAAAAATGCTTCCACGCATGTAAAAAAAGATATGTTCATTCCATTTTGTTCAGGGAAGCCTAGTGATGTTACACTTTACTTACTAGAAATTTCGCCCATAGAACGTACTGTATCTGAATTCTCTTGGATGTCCCTGTACACTATCCATTATCCATTCCTTGGTTTCAATGAAAAGTTTAATGTAGTATTACTATACAATACAAATTTAGAATACCGAGTTTGGACTTCCTGATACTATTTGTTCGTAAGATTTGCTGATAACAGACACACATACAAACAGGCACAGAGACACACAGACAAACAGGCACACAGACACACACATACAGACCAACTGCTAAAAATATGATTTTCGGAATTGTAAGACCTGGAAACGTGTAAATACAACAAAAAATCAATTTCGAAAATTTGACCCCAAAACAATACTTTCTCTATTATTTATACGGGTAAGAAAAAGTAAAAATCCCGTTATATAAAAAAAAATTCCTGGCAGAAAAATTGCAAAAAATATCACTATGCTATGCAAAATATGCGTTGACAAATTTTTTTTTCTAACAGAGCAATACAGAAAATATTCTTAGTTAAAAGATTTTTTCTGCAGAGTAAATAAAAAAAAAAAAAAAAAAAAATCACTCTGTAAGCAAAATTCTCCAGTTCTAACAGCCAGGATCGTACTAGAGTTCACAGCATACCAGACGTCGATGTTACTTCACAGGCACGAAAGACTAATTCTGAGTTCCTCTTTAATAATTCATATGTATAACAGGAAATATATGTAACCACCTGATAAAATCTGCATGAATAGTTACAGATTTTATCTGGTTACGAAATAAATGTTTCTTTTGAGAAATTGAGCTTTTATTTTAAACTAAATTTCTGTAGTTTTAGAAAACAGAGATTTTCCGTCCGAATGTTACAGAAGTTTTCTATATTAAAACAGAATTGTTATATAATATTTTAAATTTCAGTTATTAATCTTCATTTATTTGGGTTCAGGAAGTCGCATATTGAAGTAACTCACATTTCCACAATGACTGTATTCAAAAGTATAAAAACGCTGAGAAAATATAAAACTATAGATGGTGACTGTATAAATAAACATTAAGCTTCTATCTCGATTACGTTTTATTATTAATAAAGTTTTGTGATCCTTCTAGACTGAATACAGGATTAAAATAACACTATTTAGACCTCTGTACAGCTTGTTCTATAATCGGATTCAGAGAAAACTTTGTGTATATTATTATTAGTTCGCACAGAAAGTCGCTGTTCGCCGAACGTAAAGAAACACAAATCAGAATTATTTAGAAACATTTATTGAAACAGATCTATAACACTTTTTAATTTTTCTTACCAATATATATGTTAGCTAAAGTATTGTTTTTAGCTAAAATTTCCGAAATTGAGTTTTTGTTATATTTACACGTTTTCAGGTCCCCTGATTTAAAAAATCATATTTTTAGTGGTTGGTCTCTGCATGTGTTTGTGTGTATGTCTGTCTGTTATTAGCATATCTCAAGACAAATAATAGCAGAAAGTCCAAACTTGGTATTCTAAATGTGTATTATATAGGGATGCTACATTAAACTTTTCGTTGAGATCAAGCAAATGGTTCGTGTACAGGGACATCCAAGAAAATTCAAATACATTATGTTTATGGGGCAATTTCGGGTAAGTTCAGTATACATCTATAGGCTGACTTAAAACACAATGAACAAATTTATTTTTTATATGCATAAATGCATGTTTTGTGTAGACTATATTGTATGGAAATTATTCTTTATTCGTTTGCCGGTCTACCCAAAATATTTAGAAATATTGGGCCTATACATGCTGGAATTGTAATTCCTTTTATGTTAGATATTTTTCAAGTAAGACTAAATTTAAGTACACAGTGTTGTTTATAGTGCATATAGTTTATAGACAATATACAGGGCTAATAATAACAGGAGACTGGGCGTTGGAATATTAAACCTGTATAAACAACTACGTCAGAAATGCCAAAGAAAAATATTGGAAATGCATACAGCTGTTTCGGTAGCCTACAGCGTACCGTCACTGAAGACGGTACGCTGCAAGCTACCGAAACAGCTGTATGCATTTCCAATATTTTTCTTTGGCGTTTCTAACGTAGTAGTTTATTCGGGTTCAATATACAGGGCTACTGAAAATTGTGCTAAACGTTCTTTTTTATTGAATGTAATTTGATGGAAGTGTTTTGCTGAACTTTACTATGTCAACGAACACTAGTCGCGAAGGAAAATTAATTTTTCATACCCATACTATACAGAATGTATTTTTTGAAGATCGATTTTGCACTCTATTTTTTGTATAATATTTTGAGGTTCCTTGTATACGGAAAACAATAGTAGCCTTGGCTACTATTGAGACAGTCATCTTAAATATAAATAAAATTAATTCATTTGCCCTGCATGTTGATGCACCGCATGCCAGCTCTTCTTCTGTCATTCTTCCAGGATTTGTGTAAGGTGTACGAAGTTTCATCAAAATTTGATTTGGAGAATTGGCTTAAGAGATGACTGTTCAATCACGTGATATAGAAAAATAAAGTATTGTGCATTTGTAAACAGTAGAATAGTTGTATTTGTAAGTTTAATAGTTTTTAAAAAAACACTTTATATGTTTATCCTTTTTTTTCACAAGTAAAAATCGATTTTTGTATTTTGTAGTGCAACTGTTACATTAACTGATCTAGCAATAAATAGTGGAATGTTTATCGATTATAACTTGAAATTAATTTAAAATATTTTAAGTTAAATTTAATAGCGTAAAGATGTTACAACAAGTTTATTAACTTAGCTACTGAAAGGAATGGCTTTACACCGTACGATGTTGCACTGTTAATGATATAAGTTCCAAAAATCAGAGTACTTAACATGTTCTCCATCAACATTAATAACAAATATAAACTAAATGATGATTGTAAATGTATACAGCAAACAAAAGATATGAATAATGATATAAAGTGGATTAAAAATAATGATTTATAAAAAAATAATACAGATTAAATCGGATTGATCAAAAATAAGAATAGAAAATGTGTTGTTTGAGAAATGGCTATAAATATAGAAGACTTCGTCTGCTCTTTGTTTAACCATGTCATGTGACCTCTGACGTCAGTTGGGGAGATTCCATTGGCTTAAGAGATGTCTACAAAGTAACATTTTTCGTTTGAATGTGTTAACTGAATTTTTTTTACATATTCTAGGAACATATGTTACAAAAATAAAACTAATTACCAATAAATTAAAGATTGCTTAAAGATTTTTTTAGTTGTATTTATTTATTTTTATGTTTTGTCAGTCTCGCTTGAGCGGTTCTGCTCTGAAAGCTGGCAGACGAAAAGTGCCGGGTTCGATCCCAGGTTGCTCTCGTCGACGTAGCCGTTTGGAGTTCGGTATTAGCCCACATAACCACAACAAACCGCTTTTTAATGTAAATATATATCTATATCTATATATAGATATATATTACTCAATAGAGAGATTTAATTAGTTCGTGCTTATAACCTAGTTGCAATTAATTATACTAACAATTAATTATACAGACTAACGATTAATTATAAAGACTAAATTATACTTACAATTAATTATACAGACTAAAAATTTACGTTAATTTTATATGTTGTGTAATCATACATTACGATTTAATTTTCTTATTTTAAGCTAACTAAATAAGTTATTATTATTATTATTATTATTTTTAAGAACAAAAAACTAAACTATATCAAATATATATATATATATATATATATATATATATATATATATATATATCAATCATTTTTTGTTTTCTTTTTTATCATGAAATGAAATCTTGTTTTTAATGCAGATCAATATAATTTTGCTGAATACCTTAATGTATTATTTACAAGAAAATAGCAGTCTAAAAAATCATGGAAATAGAGATAAAACCATCATTCAAAAAATATCGCATCAGAGTTAATACATAAAACATGAATCAAAGGCCATGCCCTTAAATCATGATAAACTCCTTATTTGACAAAGAAAACAATCAGTATGACTGAATAAAAATTTACTAGATGATAAAGCGATTGAAAAAGTATTAATAATGGATAAATACAATATTTCATAAATACACCATGAGGATTATTGTTTTGAAGAATATTTCAGTTCTCCATAAATCTGAAAAAGATAACTTGTACTGAAAAAATTGTAACATACTTTCGTAGCAAATATTTAAAAAATATATTTAGTCTCAGTATCATAAATATCAAAATTTAAGTTTCTAAATAGTTTCTTTTTAACATCTTAATATATATATATATATACATATTTATTTACAAATATGATGTAATATCTTCAATATATAGAGTAAAATATATGTTTTTATGTTTGTTGTTTAATTACGATATATTTGCAATAAAAATAAATTTAATCAAGCTGGTAAGATATTACATGTTAATTCGCTAATTTGTATAATATTTATTTTTTTCAAACTTTTCAATAAATTTTATTGACGAATCTAAACATTAATGTGAATTTATAATAAAAGCATAAGATTGTTTTAGAAAATGGTTGAACAATAGATATTTAAACTTAATAAACATATAAAAACAAGATAATTCTTTATTCTTCTAACTTTAGGAGCATATAATATATGTAAGGAAAGTATTGTAATCATGACGAAAATTTGACTTAAAGATTTTGTGTATCTATACGTTTTGAGGTCCCCTTTCGTTATTTTTACGATGATGGACATATGTGTGTGTATAAATTCACGATTAGATTATCAAAATTCCTCTGCTTTGACAGTATGTACATGTTATTCATTACCTTAAATAACCATTTTGTACTTTCCGAACATACGTATGTAAGGACGGTATTGTAATCATGATAAAAATTCAACTATGAGATTTTGGTTTTTCTATACATTTTAGTGTCTAATGACTTCGTTTTCGCTATTTTTCCGATGATGTATGTATATATGTATGTGTGTGTATGTATGTGAGTGAACCCGATAGTGTCTAAACGCTTTGTTCAAATGAGCTGAAAAATGATACATATGTCATAGGTCACCGTAGCACGAAACCTGTTGGTTTTGGTGAATCTAGCACCTATAGTTTTTTTCAGGGACATAAAGAATAATTCTTTATCATTATGGCCTATGGGCTGAAATTATTTAAAGGGCGATGACGTGTAAATGCCTTATTCGATTGAGCTGAAAATATATATACATGTTATAGGTTATCATTGCACGAAGTTTATAGATTTTGGTGAACCTAGCACTTATAGTTTTTTTTTTCTCAAAGAGACACAAAGAAACATTCTTTATCATTATACCTATGAAGTCAAATTATTTAAAGTGCGATAATGTAATTCGAATAAAGCGTGCAAGCGCCTTATTCGAATGAAATAAAAAATTATATAATGTGTCATACGAATTGTATAGATTTTGGAGAATCTTTCACTTATAGTCTTTTTGCAGGGACACAACGAAAAATTCTTCATCATTGTGGTCTATGGGCTAAAATCATTTAAAGGGCGATAGCGCTTAACTATTTTATTAGACTAAACTATAAATTTATATACATGTTATAGGTAACCGTTGAATGAACTGTATAGATTTTCGTGAATCTAGCACTTTAAGTTATTTTAAAGGGACACAAAAATAAATTTTGTATCATTACGGACGACAGATTCGAATTGTTGAAGTGCGCTAGCTTTTAAACTCTACATTTGTTTAAGATAGAAATTGGTAGACAAGCAGATTATTATTGCAAGAACCATGCAGATTTATATGAGTGTAGGAATTATACTGTTTTTACCTGTATACAAAGTATAATTTTTATACATTGCGGTCTATGAACTCAAACAATTTAAAGTTTCCTTAAATAATGTTAGTTTGTTTAAAACATAAAAGAACAGATAGATATTTTAAGCATTTATGTTTCTTTTATGAGGAGGAAGAGCAGAATTTGTATGAAGTACAATCCATAAGAACTTGAGAAAAATACTCAAACAAGCTACTATGTTTTCCCCTTTTGTTTGTTTAACTACATATTTTAGTTAAATTTATATAGACAATCGTTTGTTACTAAATGTTCGAAAAAATGAGTGAAGTCATTCCATATTTTTTATCTAATATTATAAACAGATCTGTTAATTAAAAATAATATTTACTCGGTATTATTTTTAAACAACCTATTTCTTTTAAAAACAATGACGGTATTGTATAACCCCCCAACGAATACGTGAATTTTACTCTTCTATTATTATTAACAGTAGTACATTGCATCTTTAACTGCATATTAATACATACATATAGTGCAAACCACCCTCACCCCAGCTCGTTTTCTGTAAAGCTCTCCCCCCCCCCCCCGTATACAGTCCGGGATCATGGAATGAAAAAAAAAAAAGAGGCGCACTGCGGAAAAATTGACTTATACCTTTTACTATCTCTTACCCATACATATAGTAGAGAAAGTATTGTGTTTGGGTCAAATTTTCGAAATTGAGTTTATGTTATATTTACACGTTTTGAGGTTCTCTAAATCGGAAAAACAGGTTTTTTTGCGGTTGGTCTGTGTGTGTTTGTCTGTTATCAGCATATTTCAATAAAAAATACTAGCAGAAAGTCCAGTATGGGTATTCTTAATGTGTATTACACAGGGATGCTACACTAAACTTTTTGTTGAACTGGTTCGTATGTAGGTACACCCAAGAAAATTCAAATACATTACGTCTAATGGGGAAAATTGCGAGTAAGTAGAGTTTGGACATCTATACACTGCACTAAACCAAAGGAAACGAATATACTTTTTTTTTTATATGCGTAAAAACATGTTTCATGCAGAATATGGTATGGAAATCATTCACTGTTCGTTTAACTGGGCTACACATAAAATCTTTTTGTAAAAAAAATAGAACCGACTCCAAAAAGCAACTATACTATTCAAACAACTAAAAAAAAAAAAAAAAAAAAAAAAAAAAAAAAAGTACGAAATGAAACTGTAAATTGCGCCTAAAAGTATAAAATAATTTCCTTCGCCAAACAACCTATAACACTACAATTAATCATAACTTTTGAAGTCGGCGCAAAATTAAATAAAATTTAATTAGTTTTTAAAGGTTTGTTTTTAGATCGGTAGCAACCAATGCTGTTGTCTCGAATAATCCATTTTCATGCTTCCTTTATTATTTTATCACTGTATATAATTGATCCATAAGTAACATCTACTCTACATAGAACAGTGAACATTCTCCACAATGCGGTATTTATGTTTCTACGAAGTTAGAGTTTCCTTTGCAAATTTGGTATAACTTTGATAACTATCATGTAAGATTTGTATTTTTAATAGGATTTGAGTTTTGTATTGAATAAAGATATCAATGTTTATTTAATTTTGCGCCGACTTCAAAAGTTATGATTAATTGTAGTGTTATAGGTTGTTTGGCGATGGAAATTATTTTATACTTTTAGGCGCAATTTACAGTTTCATTTCGTACCTTTTTTTTTTTTTTTTTAGTTGTTTGAATAGTAGTTGAATAGTATTGATTATTCTCTTAATATACCTTATCAAAATAATCATGATATCCCAAAGAAGTTAAATATGTTTGTCAGACAATTTTGCGATTTTTCTTTCATCAATGACGTCAGATATCAACATCTTCGCCAACTTTTGCTGCTTAAGAAATCTTATTTGTTTTCTTGAATCAAAATAGTTTTCGGCTGCGTTTTAAGGGTGACAATGTGAGATGTGTATTTTGAATAGGATTTGATTTTTGTATTGAATAAAGGTATCAATTTTTATTTAATTTTGCGCCGACTTCAAAAGTTATGATTAATTGTAGTGTTATAGGTTGTTTGGCGAAAGAAATTATTTTATACTTTTAGGCGCAATTTAGTTTCATTTCGTACAATTTTTTTTTTTTTTTTTTTGAACAGTTGTTTTTTGGTGTCGGTTCTATTTTTTTTAGAAAAAGATTTTATTTTTCTCTTTTCAGTGAAAACTTATTCTTATAGCAGAACATCAGAAGACGTTTGACGGCTGTTTCACAAATCACAACTTCCAAGAAAAGTGACATAACTCAAACAATGGTTTATGTCACTGAAAAATACACGAAATGCACCTAGTGTGAACAAAAAAGTTACATCCCCCATCAAAGTTATCCACTCGAGAGACAGCTATGCCAGTTTTATTCTAGTTTTATTTTTAATTTGATTTTTCTCAAATACAGCATTTTTTAGTTGTGTCACTTTTCTTCCCTTTATCGGATATGAGCAAAAATCTATCTATTGAATGAACATACGTTAAATTAAAATGTCTTTAGAAATGTAAAGAATGGATACGCTGTATTCGTAACCAAAAATTCTGTTAGGCATATACACTGAACTTTACAGTGAATACGTGTCACCCGCTGCGCTGGAAATTGCGAAGCGTATAGTTCAAAAAAAGAGCAAAATATGCATTGCAGCTGACGGACAGAAGTTTCAACATCGATACTTATATACTGCTTTTACCAGTGTAGCTGCATGCGTTCAGCAGTTAGAGTGAGAACAGACTTATGTGAGTATCCTGTAATTTGTTTATAGCTTAATGAAATCATAATGAAACCTATTTCAGGCCAAGATCATTACGACAACAAAAAAGTATTAAAATTAAATCATCTGTTACGAAGTTATAAGCTAACAAATTTCAACAACAACAACAACAATGAGAAACATGGTTTGTATTGGGAACCTTTTCTTTTATGAAGTCGGTTTAAAACGCCTATGCGTTAATCGATGTGACCGCTTACAATAACCATACTTTGAATTTTACATAGCATAAATGTCACCCGCTACGCTACAACATATGCAATGTCGTTCAAGTGTGCACAAAATAGGAAATTGTGAACAAACAAATGCACGTTTTAAGCGTTCTGTTTTTAGCATTAATGTCTAAACTATCTTTTTGTACTAAATCGATGATGCTCTGCAATTTTATAATGCACTTTTTCCCCTTTCTTGAACTGTTCCCGAGATAGGAACGCTAACTCCACTGTTTCCCACCAGGTGGCGCTGTAGGTGGTTGAATCGCGCAGCACATATCCACTTTACTATACCTACATACCACTTTTATGACTATAGCTGCAGCTGTTCAGCAGTTAAAAGAGTCGGGACTGACTTTTTTGGGCACCCTGTATTATCTTTTGATCGTAAAAATATTACAATGGGACCCATTTGAGACAAAGACCTTTACAATAAAACAGAAAGTATCAAAATCGGATCATCCGTTCAGAAGTTATGAGCTAACAAACAAAAACAAAAACAAAAAATCATACGCATTGTATTCAGAACCTCCTCCTTTTTGAAGTCGGTTAATTAGAGCATCTCTTACGAAGTTATAAGCTTACAAACACCACCAACAACACATAGCTCGAATTAAGAACACCCTCCTTTCTGAAGTTGGCTGAAAACGAGTTTGTGCTAATCGATGTGACCTCTTACAGTAACAGTACTTTGAACCACAGAGTATACGTGTCATCCGCTACGCTGCAAAGTGTGCAACGTAGTTCAAGTGTGCACAGTGTAGGAAATTGCGAACAACTGCACGTTTCAAGCAATAATGTCTAAAAACTGTCTTTTCGTAGTAAATCGATGATTCTCTATAACTTCGTAATTAACTTTTCTCCCATCTTGAACCGTTTTTGAGATAGGAGCGCTAATTCCACTGTTTTTCACCAGATGGCGCTTTATTTTTTTTAGATTGTAAAGATATTACAATGGGAACAACTTCAGACCAAGATCTTTACAACAAAATAAAAAGTATGAAGTAACCGTATTTTGAACTATATGGCGTATGTCTCACTAGCTACACTACAACGTATGCAATGTAGCTCAAGTGTGCATAGTGTAAGAAATTGCGAACAAACAAATGCACGTTTATAGCATTGTATTTTTAGTATCAATGTATAAACTCTTTTCGTACTAAATCGATGTTGCTCTGCAATTGTATAATTCACTTTTTCCCCCTGTCTTGATCCGTTTCCGAGACAGGAACGCTAGCATAAATGTCTAAACTATCTTTTTGTACTAAATCGGTGATACTCTTCAACTTTGTAATTCACTTTTTTCTCTGGAACCGTTTTCGAGATAGGAACATTAACTTCTCTATTTTCCACCAGGTGGTGCTGCAAGCGGTTTAACCTTGTACTGCATGCCCACTTTGCTATACTTACATACCATTTTTATCACTTTAGCTGCAGCCGTCTAACAGTTAATAAAAGAGTTGGGACTGATTTTTTTTAGGCACCCTGTATTTTCTTTAGATCGTAAAGATATTACAATGGGACCTATTTCAGACCAAGACATTTTCAACAAAACAAAAAGTATCGACATCGGAGTATCCGTTCAAAAGTTATGAGCTAACAAACATAAAAAAAAAACATACGGTTTGAATTGAGAACCTTCCTTCTTTTTTGAAGTCGGTTAAAAAGAGCTGGATTGTAGTGTGACAATAATTGAAAATTGATGGAAGTGTACTTCAGTTTGTGCCGTGTGTTATTATTATAGGACTATATTTATGTGCACCATGTGGTGTGTACGTAACCTTCAGAAGATATACAGAGCTGCCAGTATTTAAGCCATGACATTCGTTTTTATTGTTAGTGGAAGTGCGTTACTATAATATTTTACCATGTCCAGGAAAGCTGCTCAGGAAGTGAAATGAATTCCTCATAGCCTTATGGTAAATAACGTATTTTTTTAAGCTAAATATTCATCGCTTGGTTTTTTGTATATTTACGCGTTTTGAGGCTTTCTGAACACGGAAGTCGAGTTTTTAACATTTGATCTTTGTCTATGTGTTTTAGAGTAAATTAAAAACTGTTTCAGGCGATCCAAATATTGTATTTTGAAGAAAGTACGTTTTTTGCTAGAAAAGTTTGATCAAGATTGATAAGTTTTAAGGAATGTTGCGTGTGAAAGTTGCCTGAATAATTTTAAATGAACTTTTGAATTTAATAACAGATTTGAAATCTGTATAAATGTAGGTACAAAAATGAAACGGGGTGTTGAAGGGGGCGTTAGTCATCTTCAAGTAGAATTACATTCGTACCTCATTAACGTGAATGTCAAGGAGAATAAAAATTCTGTTCATGTCATCAGTAGTTCATGCTATCAGTAACTCAGAAACTAATCTTCATTTTGACGAGGATTTTTTGACATCGTTCATGTTAAACATATTTCACGTTAACGAGGTTCGACTGTATTTGTCAAATAAAGCTGTTCTGAAACCCAATTTGAATTGTTTTAACATAGTTTTACATAACAGTACTCTTTATCTTACCCTTTAATCTTCAATCTGTATTTATAATATTAAATTTCAGGGTAAAAAAAAAGACACAAGTTAATTTTGTTTGTTATCACTTCAAAAATAACGATTGAAACAAATGAAGCTGACATGTTTGCATAATACCAAACAGATAAAATGATACCTTTGTACATTTTTGATTTAGTAATTCGCTTTATTACACTCTACGGAGTACTTGAAAAAAGTCTACATAAAATTTTCTTTTTAAACGTGGTATAATAAATATATACTTTGTATTCTATTATGATTTATTATATGAAATACACACTTTATATTTTAATATATGAAATACAACAATTTATTTATCAGATCAAAAAAAAAATACAGAATTAAAATATGTATTCTGCATTAGGTAATTCCACCTTTATATGGAATTACTGCTTTAACGCGCAATGACATAGTATTATGCAGTTTTTAATATAAATCTCTGAAAATTTACTGTGCAAAATATCATTAATATTTTTTTTCTAGTTCTTGCAAAGTTGTAGGCTGCAAAATTTGAATCCCTTCCCCTTTTTAAAGACAAAACATATTCGAGCGTTGACATTTTAGAACTATTTTCAGGTCTGGTAAAGGAGAAATTCTATGATATTCTTTGTGGAAAATAAATTCTGATTATTTACAGAATTATAGGTGCGCATTGGAATGGATAGGTAATTTTAATAATTTGAATCGAATAAACGTACCACAGATGCCCTCTAGCTAGATCCATTATCATCTTGAAATGCGGATTGCGGAAAAGTCTGAGATGCCTCCAAAATAGTCGATCAGGTGTCACTATTATAATGACCGTGTTTTATTTCAAGTTATTTGATCCCTTGAGCATGAAAATTTGCTCAACTCCTTGAAAAGTTACCGTAACGTAATGTGTCACTGCTGTCAACTCGAAATAAATTAAACTTGCCTCAGGAGAGAAATCCAGTTTAACTCAATAATTAACTTATAATATTTTAAAATATTTTGTCAACTAAAGTCTTTTTTTTTTCTTGCAGATTTTTGGTTTTTAACCAGTTTTGTTTAATTACTGCTGCACTGTTTTTGAAGAATTTTTTTTTTTTTTTTTTTTTTTTTTTTTTGCTAAACAACTTTTTTTAATGTTTTCTAAGTTTTGAACATGATACAAATCGATTTTTTAAACAATTGTTTTTTAACTTGCTGTCACCTCGTTTGGATCAGCAATGTGGCCGTCTAAAGTCAAATTTCTAGTTTAAACAGCTAGAAAATGTTATATTTTGCTAAAAATGGTCTCGCTAATATTTTGTTAACATTTAAATACTTTACAATCTCGCGTATTAAAATATTTTTTGATTTTCATTCTAAAATTAATATTTTTTTGTGGCATCGTTAATTGCCTTATTCTTGCCGTTTTTTAAATCTATATATATAAATGGCTAAGAGGTTTCCTTGGACTCTGTGTGTGGACGCACCGAGTACAAGATCACATGCTGAACAAAAAGTAAAAGAAAAAAAAAATGGTTAAATGAATTTAATGTTTTCATTTTTATGTTAAAATACGATCACGTACTGTCTTTAAAAGAGTGTAAAAATTTAGAGTTTATGTGATGCATGTGGCATCTGTATAAAATGTTTATAAAAATAGATTAAAGAAATATAAATAAAGAAATAGAATAAAGAAAATGTTTATAAAAGAATTTTTAAAGAGAAGCAATTATGTTGGTTAGTTTTTAAAGAGAAGCAATTATGTTTTACAGGTTCGAAAATTTGCTTTTTAAACGATAAAACTGGAAAATATAGAAAGAGAAAAAAAAATATATTCAGTTCAGCTTTTTTTTTTTTAATTATTGATCCCAAACTATATATATATATTTAAAAAAAAAAAAATGCGTAAAGAACTACGCAGAGGACTGAGGTGTTTTAACCTTATATATATATATATATATATATATATATATATATATATATATATATATATATATATATATATATATATATTCTGTGCTACTTTTTGTTGCGAGTTTTTGCAATTTATAATGTTTACTTATAAAGCTACACTATATATTCTTCGACCACATTGGATGAAACCATGGAAGCATCTGCGCAAGCGCTAACTCAACGAGTCCAATGCTGAAATAGGGTTGACAGTCATCTGACTCGGAGAAAATGAGCAATAACAGAGCACGGAATTGCTGGATGTTTTCCAAATTTCAAGCTGGCATCCCTCCAACATTTTGGACGGGTCCTCGCTAATAGTTTTAGGATATGTGGCTGCACTGTAGCAATATGTCTTAGGACACTTTCGAATTTAGACATTTTGTCAAATATTTAGAAAAATTCTTTAGGAATTATCTGGAATCTTTGGAAATATATTATACCTCATGTTATATAACTCTTTGCCCTAGAAATTATCCAATTATAATTTTCTTTAATAGATGGCTGTTATGTTTGCAATTATTTACAGTTAATAAATACTATTTTAAACAAGTTTCCTATATCTACTATTTAATCAATAATTTTTAAACTAATTTTAAATTTGTTGAATCATTGTAATTAGACTTACCTAAGTTTTATAGTAAGATATACACTGTATACGAATAAGTATTTGGACAATTTCGAATTCAGACGTTTTATCAAATAACTAGAAAAGTTCTTTTGGAATCATCTTGAAAATTTGGTTGCGTAAAGAAAACGTTATACCTTATATATTTCAGCATAAATTTTGTCCTGAAGAGGAAAAGAGAACCAGTAAAAAATTAAATAAAAACCAAAATGTTTTGGATCACCCTGTAAAAAGTATTGCTTGAAATGTGTTTTGGCAGTAGCATGTGATTCTGAGGATTTTTCTAATTATCTGTAAAAACTTTTATGAGGCTACTGTATATATTCATGGAAATATAACGATTTCTTTAAAAAAATGAGGAAAAAAAAAAAAAAAAAAGGAGAGAAAAAGAAAAAAAAAAAAATTACCACTTTTTTTTTAAAATTATAACACGTAGAGTATTACAGTGAAAAGCTATTTTTAAAAAACTTGGCAAACTAAATTAGACAAAACATACAGCAATCAGAATGCAAACATGTTAAATATGTTACGAAATATGAGCTTTTTTACTGAATAATTTTTAACTACGGATGCGCAATCTTTAAAAAAAAAAAAAAAAATTCATTTGCATAATTTAATAGCAAAAAGTATTGAGCTGCTTATATAAAAACCTCGAAGAAATATCGTGTGAATCGAAAAATCTACGAGAGATAGAATGAAAAGAATTTCAGTTTCTCTCAAAACAAAAGATAAACTGTAAGGGGTTTTACTCACATTTTAATTCAACCTTCAAAAAAAAACTGAGTAAGTTAATTCTTTTTGAAATTTGAACTGAAATTTCGAAACCGTGCATTAAGCGAAGATGAATGTATTGAAATTAAGAAGAAAAATAGTTGAATAAAAAATATTTTTTTAAAACTGGTCAGTTATTTAAAATAA
Source organism: Salticus scenicus (assembly GCA_963930645.1). Taxonomy (NCBI): domain Eukaryota; kingdom Metazoa; phylum Arthropoda; class Arachnida; order Araneae; family Salticidae; genus Salticus; species Salticus scenicus. The sequence goes on from OZ005661.1 coordinate 130,244,602, forward strand.
TAATAATAATAATAATAATAATAATAATAATAAAATCTAAAAGTCGCAGATATTTAATTTAAATAATTCGGAAAGTTTCGAAGAGATATGCTTCTTTTTTTTTTTTCAATTACACAAGAAGAAAGTATTGGATTCGTGAAAATTTTCCAACTCCGGTTTTCCATGGATTTCCACGTTTTGAGTTATCCTGAACATTACTTGAGCATTTCTGGAAAATTTCTGTGTGTTATCAAATATTGTAAACACATTTTCTCACGAACCAAATAAACGGAATTTAACTAAACTTAATATTCAATTGACCTTGACTTAGGTTGTTGTTTATTATACTGGGAATCAATCGTTCAGTTACCCCATTTTTTCATATTTTTTAATATGGCAGTAGACGACAAAATTTTGTATAAATGCATGAAATGGTATATATATATATATTTCTTTTTTAAATATGAAATAAACAAAGAATATTTATGCTAGTAATAAAAACTTTTACTTGATCCGAGCCATGTTTTTTTTTTTTTTTTTTTTTTTTTCTTTTCTTCTTTCTCTTTGATACTGTAGCTTCTGTTATTATAATATTTTAATACAAACAATATAATATTCTAAAAATGTTTATTTTTTGTCGATAAAAAAAATATATAATAATAATTCAGAGAATTTCTACGCATTATAATAAAATAAAACATAAAATATTTTTCACTCGGACAGAACATCAACAGAATGATTTAAACTCTAAATGAGATTTTGTTAGATGTTCTTTTTCTTTTTATTCATGATTCTTCTATTTTGTAGAAAACGCCATTTAGCATTTTAACTGAGCATGCGACATTGCATTACACGCTATATTATTTAACTTGAAAACTTCATTTGCTTCTCATAACGTTATGGTTAATTACTAGATGACGTTCTATGTTAAATACAAAGCTTAATTATTTCTCAAAATATATTTTCTTTTCTCACAAATGAAAATATTTTATGTTTTATTTAAAGTAATTAACGAATTTTGAAGTTCACGAATTAGTACTTTTCCCTGATAACGAGATCATTTGTATTTTTTTATTATTCTAAATGTACACTTATTCTTTATTCAGTACAATTACTTTTCATAAAAGTACGTTCATTTTTTATTACAGTAATATGAATTATTTACTATGTTTATTATTATTAAGGATGAATTATTATATTTATTATATATTATTATTATAATATGAATGCAGTATTAGAAAACCTCTAGTTTTCTCCCACAAGTTATATGCACAATTATAAAATTTCCCTTTAATCACTAATGTGAGAATTCTCGTATAATTATATGTTCGTTTTATTACTTTCTCTTACCGAGAAAGGGTCGAGAAAGTATTGTTTTAGGGTCAGATTTTCGAACATGAGAATTTTGTTATATTTACATGTTCCGAGGTTCCCTGAATACAAAAATCACGTTTTTAGCGAATAGTCTGTGTGTCTGTTATCAGCATATCTCAAGAACAAATAATAGCAGAAATTCCAAACTCGGTAATCTAAATCTGTATTATATAGGGATGCTACATTGAGCTTTTCGTTGTGATGAAACAAATGGTTCGTGTACAGGGACACTCAAAAGTATTCAAATACATTATGTTTGAAATTGCAGGTAAGTAGAGTTTAACATCTATAGACTGCACTAAACCAAATGAAACGAATGTCTATTTTTTGTAATAGAGATAGTCAACTGGGAAAAAAAATTGTGTACGTAGGAGCCTCGCCTCCCCTCCCCCCTGGGGGGGAAGTCCCCTTTGAGGGGAGTAAATTTTCATGTTGCGTATCTTTGAAAAGAGCTCGCCAATACCTTTAAAACGAATGGTTGATCCATCGATCTGCGATAATTTAAAATAACGTTATCGATTTTGTTCATTTTTAACATTTTTTTTTATGTAATATTGAGAATAAATTCAAGTATTTTTTGGATATTTAGTGTTATACTACTCATCTAATATGAAAATCGTCTGCATTATCATAAAAGATAATTTGTTTAAATAATAATTTTAATAAATTATTTTTTTTAAACAGAATTATTTTTTAATAACCGAATTAAATTCTATATAAATGTGGGTGCATTAATGAAAGGAGGGTTGAGGGGGAGGGGGGGGGTAGTCTCCTCACACAGAACTAATTATCATATAAAACTGTTCCGAAGCCTAATTTGAATTGTTTAACATAGGTTTGCATAACAGTGCTCGTTATCTTACCTCTTAATCTCCAACGTGTATTTATAGTATTAAATTTCAGGGTAAGAGAAAGTCGCGTGAGTGACACACCAGATTATTTTTTTCTGGTAACAGTACTTGTTTTTCCTTTTAACAAAGAAAAGAAAATTGTATTCAAGCTGAGATACTAAAAATTTAGTCTGTGATTTTTGTTTTTATATTTAATTTGTAGCTCTTTATGGTCGACTCCCTAAGTAATCTTTTGATAGATCTGAAATGATTTGGTTTGTACCACAAAATTGTTAAAAGTTATGCACAGACTATTTTCCCTTGGATTAAGAAAAGCTTAAAAACTATTAATATAACTGAGGTATTAAGTAAAAATGACTAAAAGACAAAACAAAAATGTTTTTCTTTATAATAAAAGCTATAACAAATCGGGGAGTAAAGATTTGAATAGATTGTATATTCAAATATATTATTTGAACCGACTTAACAGTGAACCTACATTTTCCTGAAGATGAGAATCGATTTTTCACCACATGTTTTTATAAAAATCGTTATATCATTTTCTGAGTAAACTCAATTTTTGCCATATTTTGTGACACGCGGATAAACGGTTAACAGTGAAAGGAAACTTTCATGAAGAGGAGAATAGGTCTAATCAATTTTTAACACTAAAAAGCATTTAACCCCAAACTTTCATCAAAATCGTTATGTCCATTTCCAAGTAAACCAAAATTTTGATATACTATTTTGCAACCAGTGGTTAAAAGGTTAGCAGCGAACGCAAATTTTCCTGAAGGTAAGAGTAAGTCTAATCAATTTTGAACCCCCCCCCCCCCCCAAAAAAAAAAAAAAAAAAAAAAAAAAAAATATATTAACGCAAAATTTTCTTTAAAAATCTTTTTATACATTTCTGAGGAAACCGAATTTCTGGCATTTGTGTAACTAGCACATAAAGACTTAACATCGAACGCGAATTTTCCTAAAGAGGAGGATAGATCTATTAAATTTTTACCCCCCCCCCCCCAAAAAAAAAAAAAAAAAAAAAACTCAAATTTTCATCAAAATCATTCTGTCCATTTATTTCTTAGTAAACCCAAATTCTGATATATTTTGTTTGAAGGATTAACACTGAACGCGAATTTTCCTGATGATGAGTATGTCCAATTGATTTATCTCACCAAAAAGCACTTAAACCCAAACTTTCTTCAAAATCGTTCTGTCCATTCTCCATTTCAAGTCCAAAACAAGCATCTACTCAAGTAGGGGGTGGGCGCTTTTAAAATCCTGTCAGTAGACAAAAGGTTAAAAATTTTTAGTTACGAAAATGTGCTGCATATTTAAACTTCCAAGTATATGTATATTTTAAATATGGTTTAAATAATTAATTAAATTAATTTATTATTATTAATTATTTATTTTTAAGGTGGCTTGTTTAAAAGTGTTGAACAATCAAGTTGTTAAAAATGTTACAGAGATAATGCTATACCGAAATTAAAAAAAAAATAATGAAGAAGTCTATTTCTGTTCTCTAAGTAATGTAAAAATCTGCACAGAACATAATTTAATTTTAAGATATCGGGACTTCTATTCTTTCTTATAAAGAAACGTTTTAGCTGTGTTGCGTTACCTAATAACGGTTACTATATTAATTTTTTTTAATTTCATTCGTATATTTTCCGTTAATTTTATTTTTATAACTTTTTTAACCTGATTCCACAAGGAAAAAAATCGGCCGCCTTAAATATCCAAAAAGAGTTTTAAAAAATATATATTAACTGAAGATGCGTTCTTTAGCAACGGTTACCATATACATTTCTTCAAGTTTTTTTTCACATGTTTTATGTCAATTTTACCTTTACTATTTTTTTTTAACCTGATTCAACACGAAAAAAGGACAAAATATTTCGATTGGCCTAAATATTAAAAAAAAAAAACATAAAATAAAAACAAACTGTACATTAAAATTTGAAGTTACGTTCTTTATCAACGGTTACTATATCAATTTCAAGAAAATTTCTTTTGCACATTTTCTTACAACTTAATTTTTAATATACATATTATTTTCGCTTGTTGCTAAAAGGGGGAAAAAAGAAAAAAAAAAAAAAGGAAAACCGTTTTCATGCGATCTGTTTCGTCTGAAAAAAATATTCCTGTCGACATAATAATTGTAATATTTTCTGATGTACATTTTTACCTTTATTGTTAATTATTTTTTATATAAAAAAATAAATATTTATTTATAACTTCTATTAAAAACTTTATTGATATTTTCCCACCCACGCCGCAAAGACAAATAATCTATACTATTGATTTTTCTTAAATTCTTTTTACCGCCTATGCAAGGACACAAAATAGAATTATTTCTACGTCGTTGACGGAAGTAACAAATCCATAGAACAGGGGGAAACAATGCTGTTACCATTTTTCGTCGGTTTTATGTCTTTTTACGTGATTCAAAATGACAATTGGAGTACTTTGAAAGATTTTTTTTTAAGTCATTATTTTACCCTGCTTTGAGTTTAAACTCGGTTGACATGCCATAATTCATATTTATCGCTAAAAGTACTTATAAAAATTAGTTTTCAAGAGAGGTAGGTTTTGTATATAATGGTTTATTGATATTCATACTACGTTACTTTTATGGTATTGAAAATTTATGGAGTTTTTCGCGCTTTTATATTTTTTAATCACTTATTTATATCCTTACTATTTTATTACACTTTCCAATAAAGTTAAAAAGTGTTTATAAATTCAGTTGGCCTTTCTGTCTGTCCTGCTATTTTTTTCTATAGATTTATTTGACTATTTTTAAACTAACATGTTTTATTTCAGATTCATTATAGCATATATATTTTTATTAAAAATATTACTCACAAACTTTGAATAAACACCATAAAATGCAATAAACTCGCAACAATTGTTTCGGGTCGAAAAAACACACGACCCTTCATCAGGCGAATAAAGTAAGCACGAGTGCTGCAGTCAAAGCGGCAACGCACCTGACAAAGCGGCACCTTGGTGCGTTGCCGCTTTGACTGCAGCACTCGTGCTTACTTTATTCGCCTGGTGAAGGGTCGTGTGTTTTTTCGACCCGAAACAGTTGTTGCGAGTTTATTGCATTTTATGGTGTTTATTCAAAGTTTGTGAGTAATATTTTTTACAACGCCAGTTTTGTGGTGCTTTTTTATTAAATACATATATATTGTTGTTACGATTATGAATAACGTAGATATTTTTTATCCAGAAAGTCACAAAAAAATATTCGTGGGCATTAAGGTATTAGAAAGAGTGTTTTTAGATCATATTTTAATATCATTATGCAGTAAATAAGGAAACTCACATACATTATTCAAATGACCAAAATCACGTGTCTTATAAATTATCGTATGATTAGCGCTGATGATTTGTTTAAGGAGATGCTGAACGTTAAAAATCGATCTTTGAAATTATTGTCTTAGAATTATGACGACAAGTTTACAAGTTGCAATTTCAGCATTCAAACATAAATATATATATATTTTTTAATTTAACTTAGCAAATAGTCCACTAATTAATGATCAACTAGTATGATGTGGCCACCACAAGACTTTCCTCTATATAATTTTACGCAAATTTATGCAGTATAAATTATTTATTAAATTATTAAATTATTATCTATGATAAATGGAGATGGCTTTTATCTGAAACAATTCTTACATTAAATGTCAAAAGAAAGTCGATTTTGTGCAGAAGAAGAAATGAATTTTTTCCTTTCCTTTAAAAAATGAAAAAAAAAAAAAAAAATCGTTTTAAATCATTACATATCTATGGTTCGACCATTCGTTTTAAAGTTATTAACAAGATCTTTCGAAAGATATCTATATTGAAAATTTACGCCTCCCGGAATATTCTCCCAGGAAGGAAAGCGATGCTCCCACATGCACAAACTTTCTTTCCTAGTTTACTACTACTATTTACTACTATAATCAATAACTCCTATTAATTTTACACATTAAAAACAATTCTCATTATGTACATTTATATAATTCTTTTTTCTATACAGCCATGTTAAAAGAAAAAAAAAAAAAAAGGATCGTAGTGCTACCTGATGAGTGATTGATCCTCAAGTTTAATCAGCACCAGTTTATGTCAGGGTCCAATTAAATATCAGGTTTGGTTAAACTTCGTACATTGGTTCGTGAGATAAAGAGTCTAAAAAATTTGTGTTCACACACAGAGACAGATAGACATTTTCTGAAAACAGTCAAATCATGTTCAGGAATTCCTAATACATGTAAATCCATTGAAAACTGGAGTTCGAAAATTTTCACGAAATCAATACTTTCTTTTTTTATATATATAGAAGAAAGCAAAAAATGTATAACGCACATGTATGCAACTTTTCCTAATGCTAAATAATCTGGTGTGATACTCGCACGACTTTCCCTTACCATGAAAAACACACACGGATTCAGGGCACCTCAAAACATGTAAGTATAACAAAAACTCACTTTCGAAAATTTCAAACAAAAACAATACTTTCTCTACCTTATGCGTAAGAGAAAGTAAAAAGTAGTTTCAAAGATCAATTTTCAACGTCCATCATACAGTTAAAGAGTCTTAAAAAATTATTCATGTAAATAAGAGGATATAAGAAGAAGAATTGCTCGAAGAAATTTTCAGTTTGTTTTATACATTTAGGTAATTTTCCATTGGAATAATATTAATCAATATGTTTTACTCATTGGTGAACATTATATGGTTTTTATCTGTATGTAAGGGATGTTACATAAATGATAAAGGAATATAAATTAAAGACATTGAAACCAAACAAGATATGACTTTTTCAAACCAGTAGCCATCTTGTATATGTTTTTCAAAAAATTCAGATACCAGCAATTTCTATAACATTTTGTTAAAAAAGATTTTATGATTTACCTTTAAAATGTTTTAGAGGTTTCCCCGTAAATTATTAAAAACAATCTATTAAACCATTCAAATCTATTTTAACGTGACGACATGGAGGTTAAATATATTAAAGGTTAAACTATGTTATAGCTATGTTATACAGTTGGTTCAGTAGCGTACAGTTTCTCTCTGACGCTTCAAAAAATTTCTTATGCTGAAGAAATTTCGTTGAAAATGAAGAATAATTTATAAGTTAAATTATAATGGATTAGTATGTAAACATGCGCTTTCTTCGTGTAAGAAAAGGAACATATGGAAGAAAAAGTGCTCATATGCATTTTGTTTTTAGGCACAAGTGTTCTCAGGGTTAGACCTGCTACCTATGCTAGTTTATCCGTAATGGTATTAAGCCCCGCCTTTTTTTCACACCAGAATAGCTGTAGAATAATATTCAGCAATATGTTCTCATGATTAAATAAGAAGACTATTGCTCTACAACTATTCTGGTGTGAAAAAAAGGTGGGGCTTAATACCATTACGGATAAACTAGCATAGTTAGCAGGTCTACTCAGGGGTAATAATATATAAACATATTTGTAAAAAAAAAAAAAAAAAAAACATGAATGTTACTATTAAATGACACTAAATATTCCTGAGGCATTAATTCTGATTTCTGGTAGACGCTAAAGATGACCAATAGGTCTATGAAAACTACAAAACAAATACGATGGATTTTCATAAGTGTGATGACTGATATAATAATTCCTTAGTGTACTTATATTAACTACAGATGTTGAATAGGAATATAGATGATTTTTCATATTAATTCTTTTATACAATTTAATTAACTCAACCGAGAGTAAATAGGAACATTTTTTATGATGTTAATTATTATTAATTGTATTATTATTTTAAAAACAACTAACCCAACCGACAAGTGTTGGTTGAGAAATGGTCCGGCAAGATCAGTAATCAAAAGCATTGACACATATAGCCATAGATCCCAGATTCGAATTAGGCCTAATAAAATTAAACTGAAAAAAAAAAGAAAGATTTTTAAAAGAAGCATTGCATTGATCAGTTTTATTTTAGAAGTGAACAAAAATAAAGTTCCAGTAGAAAAGCAAAATTACAGCCTTCACGGAAATATAATTAAAGTTATTTTCAACATCGTATTTGCGTGAATCAAGAACTTAGCACTGTTTCGTGTGAAAAAGAAAAGAATTCGACATTTTGAAGTTTGACAATGCAATGCAATGCAATGCAAATAAAAAAATAAAAATTTTATGTATATGTATATATATATGTAATTTGAATAATTTAATACCTTTGTAACACTCAGCAAACAAAAGATGGATGAAAATACCAACATAAAATTAAATTTTAAATGAGATTTATTTCGAATAAAATTAATGTCATGGGGATAATTTAATTTGAGTACCGAAGATTAGTAAAAACAAGTTAAAGTACTTACGCAGAAGAGAAATGACACAAACATAACACATAAGCCTAAGGATGAGATAATAGTTTATAAAAACCATTAAAGTAATAGTAACAGTCAACATTTTATAGAAAAGAGAAAAGGTTAAAATTACCAAAGAGATCCGATAAAAGGAAAAAAATGAGAGAATTCATGAATTGAAAATTGGAATTTTAAATGCTGAAAAATAGTAATGTTCTCTCATCAGGAAACTTGCATTTCTATCAGCAGAATGCAAGATTTCGGAAAACTGTATAGCTAATTCAAGCCAATATACAGCTTAAGTCTCTATCTTGCAACAAAACAAAATACAAAAGGAAATTAGATTAAACAATAACACAAACCAAAATTGATATAAGGAATAAGTATTTTTAAGAAATCCACATGCTAAACGATACATACGAGAAATAAACAGGTTGCCAAACGAACATACGTAAAAAGAAAATATTAAAGGTAAAGAAACGTTTAATCGATTTAGGTGCTACTCAAATGCAATAATTGAATGCATTAAGTGATAGTTATTAATCTTTAAAAGCTAATAACTATATTAAAAGGTGATTCTTAAAAGGGTTATTTAATGTTAACGTTAATCATTTTTAAATTTCAATTTATATTTAACTTTCAACGTAACGTGAGCAAGCGCCATCTTACGTGAAAAAAGAGATTTACTATTAAGTAAATACAGAAAATGTACGATTTAACTAGTGTTATATATATATATATATATATATATACCGCATTAATCTAGAGCGAAGAAGTACTCAATTTCTAAATCTCTAAACTAGAAATATTAGTTTCCGAGATAGATTCCCGAGTTATGCGTATAAGATATACAAATAACATGGATAGACGAAATGATCGAGATTTTCTAGTCTGTACTTCTCTAGATGATGAAACAATAATATGAATATATGAATCCTTTTTATTGCTAAAATATGTTTGCTTGATTTCCTAGAATTGGATCACAAACCAAATTTATAGTTACTAAATCTCGCCTCTTGTGATCGCATTCATTTTCAAAGATTTTTTTATAAGTCTGATAATGACAGTATAGGGAAATGATCTAGAATTTTAATAGGGGTTTTTTGAAACTCGTTATCAAAAGAAACTAGAATTTATAAGGATGATGTGTAATAAATTTTACTAGAGCCAAAATTTAGCTTCTAGATGTCAGTCACAAATTTTTATCCTCAGTGCGGAAGAATATTTTCTTTTAAAATACGTAACTTAATTATTATAACATATTTTTCAGAAATCTGTATACAAGAGCTCCTAAACTTATTTCTAGGATTTTAATTCCCCTCATTTCACTTTACAAAAAGTATGAGAACCACTGCAATATTCTGACCATCCCTTTATCAGTTATATCATGGGTAAGCAATTCTAATTAAGACAAATTCTCTATTGGATTGCTTAATTTCAAAATATTTGAAATATATTAAGTAATTTGTAACTATATATATATATATATATATATATATATTTACGTATATAAAAATAATGCGGGAAAGAAAAAAAAAAAAAAAAAACATACAACCATTTTATTCGAATTCTAAATATGAACTTACAGAAATTAATTAAAATTTGATGTTTACATATATTAAAACTACTGCATACAAATAAAAGTCGTTAACTAACCTTCAACTTAACATTCCATAAATTAAGTAAAATGTCAAGTTTTCCAGCAAAACATTCCGACTCTTCTAATTAAAATATTTCTTCGAAATCTTTCAAAAGATTTTCATTAAATATATTGAAAGAAAAAGACATAGTATGAAATCTCCGAAGAAAATTAAAACCTAAATGCCTGATTAGAGAAAGTATAATTTCTTATAATTAAATCATATTTAGTATAATTAAATCATTATTTTTCTTTTTTTAGATTTATTAAAATGAAAACATATATATATTTTTTCTCTTTTGATACCAAATTTTGTTATTTAAAGAATACACTTTTCATATATTATGTTATAAAAGAATTTTTTTCTAAAGTATGTGTTTTTTCTTAAAATTGGGATTTTTTGTCTCTTCGGAAATCGAGTTTTATAAATATATTTTGAAAAATCGACACTAGTGATTTATAAATAAACAGTGATAAATGAGATGATACAGTAGGCGCCAGTAGTAACCATTGTAGCACCATGATACACAAATGAAGTGAAAATTTATTTATTTATTTTTAATTTCCTTAAATTTTATCTAAGGTAAAACTAAGGAAAGTTTGCTTATCCGATGTAGTATGGACCGAGGGTACCTCGGATAATCGGAAACTCGGATAACACGGACTGTTGTAAATTGTAGGGAAAACGTGTGGCAAAGTTTAAAATGGATGATGAAGTAGTCAATGAAGTAAAAATAATACTTATATTACATATTTAAATGTAGTCTATTAACCGTGCAATAAAATACATACATATATAAATTATAAAATACAGTAATGTCTAGTAATATATGTCTAAGTTATCTACGCCATTTGTCAAAAGCCACACTTCCTCTGGGGCGTGGCCTTTTCGGGACTACCTCGGTTAACCCGGAATTCGGTTAACCAGAGCTTGGATAATCGAGGCTCTACTGCATTAGTTTTTTGCTAAACTGTTTGCTAAATAATTCTGAATTCATTCGTTTTCTATGCATTACCATTAATATTTTGTTGTTATGGGATAATTTAAAGCAACAGCTGTAATAAAACTAAGAGAGCTATTTTGTGCAATCTCTCCTTTCAGGGTAAGTGTGATTTCGCACATGAGTAGGAGTGTTTGCGCTTAAATGTAACTACAATCAAATTATTAACAAAAATAATTGCCCTTAAATGACATTGTTGTAAGATTTTTATAAATGGATGTTTATGTATTCGAAGTGGATATTTCATTTTAATAATTAAAAAATCAGAAAAATAAATGAAATTTAAAATGGATTAAAAGATTTTATTACCATAGAATTTTTAAAGAATCAGAAAAATAAAATGTATCAGATAAGATTACAAAACATACTTGAGTTACCAACACGTTTAACTTAAAATTAGTATATTTCTTTTTCAGTTTTAATGGTTTCTTGTTCGTTAATCTAATATGTCATTGTCCACAATCGTTGTACTTATTTTTGTAAATGGTGCAGCTTCTGTGAAACCCCCTGCGACCAGTTAATCCATTAGAGACGGATTGCGCACCGTGTGTGTAATGCATTTCCAGTAGCACACAGTGTGTCCAATGATATATGACTGATTCCACCTACTTTAAAGATCAGAATCCAACCACTGTTTGTTATACAACACTTACCAATAAGTATTTGGAGACTTTCGAATTTAGACGTTTTATCAAATATCTAGAAAAGTCAGAAGTTTAGAAGTTATTTTGAAATTTCGGGAATATAACGAACATATTTTACCACGTATAAAAGGTTTGCTCCGAAGAGAAAAAGTAAACCAGTAAAAAATTACACAAAAATTTTGGATCACCCTGTAAAAAGCATGCATGAAATGAATTTTGACTGTAGTACGATCATATAAATTCTTCTAATTATCTGTATAAATAGTTATGAGTTTATCCCATATATATTCATGGAGATATAACGATTTCTTTTAAAAAATGCAAAATGAATTGCCTCTTTTTTAATTACAACACATAAGGTAATAGACCCAGTGCAGTGCCATTTTTATGAAACTTAGTATACTGCATTAGAGACAGCATATTGCAAACAGAATGCAAAAATGTTAAATAACTTAAGAAATATGAGCTTTTGTACTGAACATTTTTTAGCTATGCATGCGGAAGCTTTAAAAAAAAGTATATGCATAATTTATTAGCCAAAAGTATGAAGATACTTTTATGAAACCCCCAAACAAAAATCTTGTAAATTCAAAAAATTACGAGAGATAGAATTAGCAGAATTTCAGTTAAAAAAAAAAAAAAAAAAAAAAAAAGAAAATTATAGAGGGTTTTATCTATATTTATTTACAATCAGTAAACGCTATATAGCCATTTGGCAGTGATTGAATAAAAAAATCTGGAGTGACTCCACTCGAATTTCCGAACATTGAGTAATTAACAATTTTGTAGATAAAGTAAAGAAAGAGGAGTTGTTAAACAAACAAAAGAGAGAAAACCATAATGCAGTGTTTGAGCATTTTCCTCCATATATTACACGATGTTTTATTTAACGCTACTGAACATTGAGCCCATAGATCATACTGATAAAGAATTTTTCGTTGTGTCCCTGTAAAAACCTATAAATACTCGATTCACCAAAATCTATACAGTTGGTGCAACTGTGACCTATAACATGTGTACATTTTTTTTTTTTTTTTTTTTGCTCAGATTAATAAAGAGTTTAGACGCTATCGCACTTTTAAAAATTTGGCCCCATAGGCCATAATGATAAAGAATTTTTCTTTGTGTCCCTGTAAAAAAAAACTATAAGTGCTAGATTCACCAAAATCTATAGGGTTCGTACTATGGTGACTTACAACATACGTACCAACTTTCAGCTTATTCGAACAAAGCGTTTAGACGCTAGCGTGTTCACCTACAGACATACATACACATACATACACACATACACACATACATCATCGTAAAAATAGTGGAAACGGACTCAGGGGACCTCGAAACGTATAGAAACCTCAAAATCTCAAATTCGGATTTTTGACATGATTACAATACTTTCCTCACTATAGTGTTCGGAAAGTAATAAAAATGTAAGTGAAACCCGTAAGTACAGATTAACTCATTTAGTACAGATGTAAGTACAGATTAGCATGATTACTTACAGATGTAAGTACAGATTACATGTAAGTACAGATTAGCTCATTTTGAGAGGAACTGAAATCCTGCTTATTCTATCTCTCATAACTTTTTCAATTTTCACGATATTTGTTTGGGGCTTTCGTATAAGTATTTCAACCCTTTTGGCTATTAAATTATGAAAAGGAAATTTTTTTAAAGCGTGCGCGTGCGTAGTTAAAAATTATTTAATAAAAATGCTGATATTTCATAAGATATTTAACATTTTTGCGTTCTGATTGTTATGTACTGTGTCTAATGTAGTATATCAAGTTACCTAAAACTGACTTTTCACTGGGTCTAATACCCTACATGTTATAATTAAAAAAATTGCAACTTTTTGCAAATTTTTATAGGAACCGTTATGTCTCCATGAATATAGATGTTAGCCTCATAAAAATTCATACAGATTATTAAATGAAGCCTTTTAATCACATGCTATAGCCAAAACGTATTTCATTTTGTTAAGTGCCAATCTATGAACCCTTTTTATTTTTTTATTATCAATATTTATTGCTATTATTGCATTTCAGATTTAAAATTTCTGAACTACTAAAACATTTGAAAGTATGAAAACAATTTGCAAAATCCACACATTACGTATTATTTTTATTTACTAGTTAGTTGTAGGGCGACTAAGGCGCCCGTTGAAAAATGATCATTTCATTTTATTTATTTCTCACTTCAATTAATTCATTTGCTAGCAAGCCCGTGCAAAATTTTCGCATTTTATTTATCTCTTATCGTTACCTTTAAAATTTAAAATTTAAAATTATTATTATTATTTTATAGACGTCATTTTTTCATATGCATGAGCAAATTTAATATTTTATCATTATTTATTTATTTATTTATTTTCTACGTAAAAGCATATTTTATTTTATTTTGGGAAAAAAAATGGCAACAATTAAAGATTTAAATGTCTATTTTAAACCTGTTATTTTCATATTTTAATTAATTTTAAAAATTTAATCAAAAATTCCTTACAAATAAGGTACTAAATGAAAGGGGAGATTTCTCTGAATCCGTCGGATTAAACAGCTTATCGATCGGACAATTAGATTTTTTAAAATTAATTAAAGTGTGAAAATTAGGAGACAGAGTCCAAGGAAATCGTGACAGAGTCAGGCACTGATGAACGTAACTATATATAGAGGGGAGGATGGTATTATGAATAGTCGGGAAATATGGAATACCGAGGTTTCGGCTCTGATTAGTGCTGCTATCTCATCAAAAAACTATGAATTACTCAAGAAGGATTCCCATGAAGCAATAGAGTAAGAAGCAACCGCTTGTTGCTGTCGTACCATTCTCTATAGAACAAAGTATGTTTTGTGATTTTTAAAAGTTTTTGCAGGTAAGTTTTCAAACATTTAAACTTACTAGTACACATGTGATTTGAACATTGATGTTAAGCATAATGTATGATCAAAGAATTGTATTTTGTTATACATTGGTCGTTTTTTAGCTGAAAATATTTTCTCCATCAATTTAAAAGTTCATTTTTAAAGATGGTGTGTCGGGTATTATGGAATACTCGGTATTTCATATCTTCTGAAATTGACTTCATGTATTCAACTAAAGAAACAGAAAATAAAGATGACGAATGTATCTTCTGTTACAGAAAATTCTCCGAAATAACGACTTTAAGAAGTCTAATTAGTTTTTCTATGGTTTAAACAGTTTAAATCACCTATTCCATATTACTCGACTATTTCATATTAACCTCCATTTGTAACTTTTTTAAAAGTAAACTTTTTATAAAAAAAAAAAAAAAAAAAAAAAAAATTCGGATTTTTTTTTTCATTGACAATTTATTACAAATAATTACACTATGTACTCATCATAATTTTGGGGATTTTTATATTAAAAACATGTAAAGTTATTTTAAGAAATGTAAATGGTATTTCATAATACCCTCCTCTCATCTACTACTAATATTTTTTTTTTATTATTAATAAAATTAAACAAATTTCAGTACGACTAAAGATTCATATTAAAAACAGTACATATATAACTACGAAAGACTATAGGTTTCATTTGCTTTTAAGAACTTAAATTAAGATGTTAATTAGTTTTACTCACTCGTCACATTTTGTTCGAGAACAAAGAAATATAAGCTGAAACAAATCCTGATAAGAGTAGGACTTTTTATTCAAATGAAAGAACTCACCTATAAAGAAAATAAACAAATAACTATAAATCATCATGCAGTGTTATATTTAATCTGTAATTAAAGAAATATACTGAAATTATTTAGTAGTACTTTTCTCAGTTCTCAAGAGTCGAAATAATAAATCTGCAGAAATGATTGACTTACAAGGAAACATTCAAAAGGTGTCGTCTTCAAAAAATATTGGAAAAAATATGTGTGATTCTACTCTTCCTAAAACACCAGAAAGTGAAAAAAAATATCCGCTGAAATGAATTACAGCGACCACAAAAAATTATCAAAATTAAGCATTTTTGGCGATTTAGCGCTGTTATGCGATAAGTTTGCTGGCACCGAGATTGCTGTGTACGAACAGAACCGTGTTTTACTTCTCCGCCAAGTACTCAAAAGTCAAAATCAATCGCCTAACAGTGGGAAATCGCCAAATATGCTTAATTTTGATAATTTTTTGTGGTCGCTCTAATTCATTTCAGCCGATAGATTTTTCACTTTCTGGTGTTTTAGGAAGAGTAGAATCATATATATTTCTTTTTCAATAATTTTTGATGGACTGCGATGTGTGGCTGAATAATATTGATATGTATAAACTTAAGACACATTATAATTTAGACTCTTAGATATTAAGACATATTACACTTTGATATGCAGAAAATGTTACAGTTTAGAGACTTAGATATCCAGATAATTGTGCAGCAAACTCCCGCACAACGAAAGACGGGATTGCCAAATGAATACTACACATTTATTTTTTAACACTACTAATTTTATATCAAAGAACCAACCGATTTATACAAAAAACTAAATAAGGTGTAATTGTATTACTCTAAAAATTTTGTGGTGTTAAAAAAAAAAAAAAAAAAAAAAATTAGTATTTATTTAGACACTTAAAAATTCAGATATTTTACAATTCAGACACTTAGAACACCAGACACATGTATTGAAATATTTTCACACTGAATTCATTTAAATCAAAAACACAAACGCTAATTTTCTTTCCACAGCTACTAAATTTCATATTGTTTTATATAGTAAGTATTTAAGCTGTTTGAACTGTATTATCTTTATTGAACTAAATTTTCACAGAATAATAAATTAAAAATGTGTATCTTAGTATTTTATTGCATGAAATTATGCTAGGAATTATTCATACAACAATGTATTTATACTTTACATATACTTTTACAGATAGTTTGCATTTACTTTTACATGAAACTTTTAGTTAAAAAAAATAGAAAGTTATATTGAAAGTGCTGACTATATAAGATAAAGATAATAAAAGAAAATATATATTAGTTTAAGCGACGCAAGTAACTTGTTACTAAGAAAGCGAATTTGTAGCTGAACTTTCTTGACTGATTTTTAAAGTAGCAACTAATAATTAAAAGAAGCTTTTTTTCTATCTAAAAATTCTTTTATTTTGTATGATTACTATATATATAATTAAAAAATAATTATTAGTATTACTATTATTTAATTAATTAATTTTTTAATTTTAATTTTTTGTTTTCATATATATATATATATATATATATTAAACTAGTACACTTGGAATTTAACATAGTAATATATATTAAGCTCTAGATATATTATCGATAATTTTAGTGCAAAAAGATATCATTAAAAATATTAAATTGTCATTTATGTCGCGAATATTACATATGTATATTACTAAAATAAATGAAAATATCCATCATTCTCGGCAGCTCAGAAAAGTGTTCGCATGTACAAAGATTGGGTTTTGGTTCGTATCCCTCTTCTTGGAATGGAAGTTTTTAGTTTAAAAATTACTAATATTTTATTTAAACAATAGTATATTTAAAAAATTTATTTTTTTAATTACTTATATAGATAATTATTCAATCTGAAATTAAACAAAGTTTTGTTAAAGATTAAAAAAGATTATTGAAAGAAATTAAATATTATAATTAATTAATTTTCCCTTGTAGAACAGCAATGTTGGCCCTGTACCGCCCAGTATCACCAGTGATAGATGAGCATCAGTGAAGAAAAACATTTTTTACTAATCTTGTCCATTCTAGCTCGATATTTCCCAATATTGGAAGGGGCCATAACATCCAAATAGCAAGAGAAGATAGGAGAAAAAATTTCTGCTGCCATTTCTTCTTTCCATTTGAATTTCCAAGAAGCTTTTTGTATATTTAAAAATTCGAAAAATCTTGTTAATTATATTTCTTCCACTCCTTTCCTAATTCGCTACTTGAAAATCACTCACATAACATTCGTTTGATTTTGATATATTTTTTAATTTTATTTTTTTAGATTCATTATTTTTATTTTTTCTTTCCTTTTTATTATGCTTGTCACACCAGTGTTTATATTGACAATCGGTTTTATTTGTTTCAGCTCATCACTGAAATCAGTTCTGTGCGTTGCCACTTTGCCTGGGCACTCGTACCTACTTTGTTCATCTGACAAAGGATCGTGTTCTTTTCAACTCGAGACAATTGTTGCGAGTTTTTGCATTTCATATTGTTTTTTTTTTTCAAAATGTTTTATTTGTTATGCTATTCAATATTAGCCGGTCCGACGGTGTACAATTTTTAGTAAGTATATGTGATTAATAAAATAACTTTTGATATAAATGTTTAAACTTAAGCAATCTTTTTCAAAATATTTGCATACACACTGCAGTATTCTGGCTTCACATAGCTTAAAAACCGTATAAGGATTGTCATTTTTTTTTTAATTGCAGCATTCCCACCTGCTAATGAAGTTGATATTGCATTTTTTAAATTTTTGGATTAGTTTTTTTTTTTTTTTTTTTTTTTTTTTCGTTTGTTTATTTACGCTGTTCATATTATGCAGTCCAACCTCGTGAACGTGAATCTCAAGAGGGATAAATGTGCTCATGTTATCAGTAACTGTGAAACTAATCTTCCTTTTGAGGGGGATTGTAGAAATAGTTCATATTAAAGTAATTAACTTTAAGCGTGTTCACGTTAAAAAGATTCGACTTCATTATTATATCCCACTGTCATTTTTCACACTATATATATATATAATTTCCTGTGTATTATGCACGGTTATTTTATACAAATTTATTTTTCATTTTGATTATAGTTTAAGCTTTTATGTATATATGTGAGATAGAGGGAACCTACTGCAGATGTTGGAAATTTCACATTTGTGCAAGCGATGCTTATGTGACAGATAAAAACTGTGTCAAAGTTTAGTCTCAAAATTAGGGTGACTAGCCGTTCGTGAATCCCGAGGATTGACCTCTAAAACTAACTTCGTTCCTAAAAGAATTAGAACACATTTGAGGACGCCAGTTATAAAGTTATTAATGTTTTATTATAATAATTTACTATACGTATAATAAATAAGTTGGAATAAGTTCTTTTAAGTGTTTCATATATAAAAGTGCTAAATTTGTTACAATTTAAAATGATTTATTTATTTTGTCCTCGAAATTCAGGGACGCCACCATATTTGTCCTCAAATTCAATTAAAAGATATGGTCTCCCTGCTCAAAATAGTTATTTATAGTATATCATATAACGAGGATAGTCCTCTAAAACTAACTTCATCCCTAAAAAAATTAGAACACATTTGAGGACGCCAGTAAGTATATTAATGTTTTATTATAATAATTTACTATACGTATAATAAATAACTTGGAATAAGTTCTTTTAAGTGCTTCATATATAAAAGTGCTAAATTTGTTACAATTTAAAATGATTTATTTATTTTGTCCTCGAAATTCAGGGACGCCACCATATTTGTCCTCAAATTCAATTGAAAGATATGGTCTCCCTACTCAAAATAGTTATTTATAGTATATCATATACACACATTATAGTATATCATTACACATTACAATTATCTAATAGAATTCCCTATCTCATTAAAAAATTGCATCCTTATTTATGGCTAACGTTATTTGTAATTCTTAAAATATTTCTCGTATCACAACTATATTTTTAGCAAGAAACAAATTATTATTATTATAATATTTTTTTTTTCTAATAAACTTACGTTTTTCATATATATATATATATATATATATATATAAAATACTACATTTGCGTTAATCATGCACTTGATATAATGTAATGAACTTTAAGATTCTATAAAAAGAATTTCTTTTAATCCAGTATATGAATCCCACTGAAAAGTTCTGATTTTTTTTTGTATATTTTGGGTTTTAATGTGCATTTCTAATCATATATAGTTTTAATAATAATAATAATAATAATAAAAATATTTTGTTAAAAGATATGATATGTTTCCAAAATGGGAGATTTGACATCTAATTTGGGTAGAACAGATGTTGAAAAACTGCAAAACCCTTTTAAATTAGTTTTCTTGATCCCTGTTTGTCATAATTTAAGAAAAGAACTGTTTTATTTCATATCCATTGTTTTAAACTCTAGCACTCAAATGAATTATTTTTGCTGATTTTTTTTTTTTTCCCTTTGCTGATGTTTTGCAGAAAAACAAACATCTTTGTTCGAATAATTGAAAAAATAAAAATAAAATAAAAAATAAAAAATAAATAAATAAAAACAGAATTTACATTACAAACTTTTTGAAAAAATTACCAGAGACGCTAGGCGCTTCAACATTTAATTTAAAAAAATAAATATATAAATTTATCTTAATTACTTGCAGAGAAAAAACAAATACGCGGCGGGAGCTTTGGCGCTTATTGAGTTAATGATTGCAAAAATATTTCTATTTGCTTTTAATTAACCTTAACGATTTATTTTCTTATATTGATTTCTACCGGAGCAAAATACTATTCGCTGCTATTCGTAACTTGAGACCTACATCATTCACCTAAAAAAATATCTCTAATAGTACGTTTATTGAACAGAATTCCTCTGACATGTTTAAAAATCACATCTTGGTCTATACCATAGGTTCCCAACGTGGGCGATAACGCCCCCTTGTGGGCGTTTGAGGCTTTCAGGGGGGCGGTAAAAGACCCAGAGAAAATTAGGGGGCGTTGATATGGCAATGAGGGGCGTTGGAAGATTAACCAAATATAGTCTAAAAAAGACTTAAAAATCATGCTGATAATTCATTTCTATCACATGTGCGAAAATTCACATATTTCGATATGAGACTTCACTGTTGAGAGAAAGAGATACCTCTCTAGAATATACAGCTTTGTGGCTGCATGCGCCAAAACTAGCAACCTGTCTTGCCAATTTGGCGCGATACACTCCTCGCGGCAACCCTGAAGCTAGCCTATTTCTCTCTCGCAGAAAACTTGTTCATCGCATCACGTACTGCGTACGATGAAAACGGCATTTGTCGAACCCATGTCGGAAGCAAAAAAGAAGAGGCGGCAGTCTAGTGTGGATTATATAAAATACGGATTTATCGAAAATCCCACAAATCCATCATCGCCAATGTGTCTTATTTATCAAAAAACATTTTCGAATGAAGCGCTGAAACCTTCTAGGCTTCAAGATCATCTTAATAAAATGCATCCGAATAAGAAAGACAAAGATATGACCTATTTTCAGAACATAAAAAAAAAGGTTTGAAAATCAGTTAAATGCATCAAAATTATTTTCATCAGCATCTAAACAAGACGATGACGGACTTCGAGCTTCGTACAATATCTCATTGTCGATTGCTAAAACAGGCAAGCCACATACTATTGGGGAAGATTTAATTTTACCAGCAGTTAAAGAAGTAATAACCACCGTGCTCCATAAACCAGCTACAGATATTATCCGAAAAATTCCTTTGAGCAATAATTCTGCGCAAAGACGAATTGATGAGATGGCTGAAAACATTGAAGAATCATTGTGCAATTATCTGCAGATTTGTCAATTTTCAATTCAGCTGGATGAGTCCACTTTACCAAACAATGAAGCATTGTTATTGTCATACGTGAGGTTTATCAAAGATGAAAAAATATGTTAAGAAATGTTGTTTTCTACCAATTTGGAAACAGATACAAAAGGAGAAACCATATTTGATACACTGGAAAAGTTTTTTGATGAAAAGGAAATTCCTTTTAATAATATTTTGTCAGTTGCTACGGATAGCGCACCAGCTATGACAGGGCGTCACAAATGCTTTATAGCATGCTTAAAAAAGAAAGTTCCTGACGTGCTTGCTGTGCATTGCGTAATTCATCGACAGCATTTGGTTGCGAAAAATTTGAGTGAACACCTCCATACATCACTGCAATATGTTATAAGAGCAGTTAATAAAATCAGAAACAACTCGTTGAATGACAGATTATTTAGTCAGCTTTGCATTTCAAATGATGAAGATTTCAACCGACTGCTGCTTCACACAGAGGTGCACTGGCTTTCAAAAGGTACTTGTTTGACTCGATTTTACAATCTGTTTGAATCTGTGATAGAGTTCCTAGGAAACAAAAACACGGAATTGCGCGACAACCTCATCCCATCAAAGAACGATACTGCGTACTTAGCAGACCTGTATAGATTGTTTAATGATATCAATCTTCAACTTCAAGGAGACGGCTTAAACTTGATTAAGACTAAAAATAGCGTTGCTGCTTTCGTATCCAGACTGCTATTATATAAAAGAAATATAGGCAGACGTGAATTCAATAACTTCCCATGTTTATCAGCAGTATCATTCAAGCACGACGACTTGCTTGTTTACTGTCAACACTTGGAAAACCTCTACAATTACTTCAAGGAATGATTCCAGGACATTTTAAACATGGACACACCAGACTGGGTTTTGGATCCTTTTTCCAATGTCAACACAGCAGGATTATCTCAGTTAGAAGAAGAACTAATAGAACTGACGACAAATGAGGAATTAAAAATTAAATTCAAGAATGGCTACCAAGAATTTTGGCTGCAGAAGTCGATTTCGCAGCTGTATTCAGGATTATGGTTGATTGTTCAACGATTTCTGATAGCATTCCCATCTTCATATTTAGCAGAACGTGGATTTAGTGCTGTAGCAACATTGGTAACGAAAAAGAGAAATCAGCTCCATGTTACTGAACGCGGCGACTTACGGTTATTTTTAAGTAAAATCGAGCCTGATATCCACAAGCTCCTTAAAATGCATCAAATTCAGCCTTCTCATTAGTTGTTAGAAATTCGATGTCTTTAAATTTTAATAAAAATACTTTTTAATATAGTTAAGCATTCGTTTTGATTGTTCTCTGAAACTGCCAATTTATTTATTTAGAAAGGAATAGTTAATTACGGATTACTTCGTATCATCAAAACCCCTGCCTGTCCTTATAACAGGTAACCTAAAACTTTTATTCCTCTTTTTTAAATAAAGAAGAAATTCAGTAGCGTTTCAATTCCAACAATATTCTATCTAGTAGTTTTTTTTTTTTTTTTTTTTAATTCTTATTTTCACCATGCATTATGTACGCTCTTATTTTTGGAGTGGGAGGGGGGCGGTATTGAAATATTCACTAGAAAAGGGGGCACCAGTTCAAAAAAGGTTGAGAACCTATGGTCTATACTGAAGGATTTATTTATTCCAAATATAACTATCCGCACTACAACTGTTTTCTTCAAAATTATTTTCTTTTTGTACAATAATTAGTTCACTTTATCTTTCCTGATAGACATCAAAAGTTCGAATTTGAAAGATTATGCACCTCATAATGTTATAATAAATATAATAGATTATTTCTTTGAGAAATCTCGTGTTCTATATAGAATACATTAACTACTCGCTGTGATTTATTATTCTTAAGAGTAAAGTTCCTCGTATTTTTACTTTCCGAACACTATAGTGAGGAAAGTATTGTAATCATGACAAAAATCCGAATTCGAGATTTTGATGTTTCTACACGTTTCGAGGTCCCCTGAGTCCGTTTCCACTATTTTTACGATGATGTATGTATGTGTGTGTGTGTGTATGTGTGTATGTATGTGAGTGAACACGCTAGCGTCTAAACGCTTTGTTCGAATTAGCTGAAAGTTGGTACGTACATTGTAAGTCACCATAGTACGAACCCTATAGATTTTGGTGAATCTAGCACTTATAGTTTTTTTTACAAGGACACCAGGAAAAATTCTTTATCATTATGGCCTATGGGGTAGGGGACAAAATATCGCGAGAGCAAAATATCGCCGACGTAAATGAATACAAAGCAAAAATGAGTTGGTAATTATTAGTAATGTTGTATAAAATTTCATGACAACACATACCTTAGTCAGAGCACTGACATTCTGACAAACCTACAACAAATATTTTCATAAATTTTACTTAAAATAGTTTAAAAACTGTATTTATTAACTTTTGCCAAAATTAGTCATAATGAATTCAATCGTGCTTATTAGTTTTAAAATTTTTAATTCAAGTTTGTGAACAGTGTTCAGCTTTAATGTCAGCAGTGATGTATACGATTTTAAAAATGTATTTTGAATAGTAAAAAGCAAAAGATAAAATAACTTAAAAATAAACATAGATAAAATAATGAAATTCCAATCTATGATTTATTTAATTAATTATTTATTTATTTCAATTAATTAATTAATATTTAAAAGGCCCTGTGGCCCCCGCCAGAGATCGCACGTGACACAAAATCAAACTTTCAAATAGATCATACTATTTTTTTGACGCGAGATTTTGTCCCACGATATTATGTCCGGATCCCTGGCCTATGGGGCCAAATTTTTAAAAGTGCGATAGCATCTAAACGCTTTATTAATCTGAGCAAAAAAAATTGTACACATGTTATAGGTCACAGTTGCAGGAACTGTATAGATTTTGGTGAATTTAGCATTTACAGTCTTTTTACAGGGTCACAAAGAAAAATTCTTTATCATTATGGCCTATGGGACCAAATTTTTAAAAGTGAGATAGCGTCTAAACGCCTTACTCAATTGAGCTGAAAATTTATATGAATATTATAAATAACTGTTGCACTAAATATAAGCATTTTGGTGAATCTAGCATATATAGGTTTTTAAAGGGACACAACGAAAAATTCTTTATCATTATGATCTATGGGCTCAAAGTTCAGTAGCGTTAAATAAAACATCGTGTAATATATGGAGAAAAATACTCAAACACACTATTATGGTTTTCTCTCTTTTGTTTGTTTAACAACTCCTCTTTCTTTACTTTATCTACAAAACTGTTAATTACTCAATGTTCGAAAAGTCGAGTGGAGTCACGCCAGATTCTTTTCTATAAAAATACGACAATCGCGGTCTAATGAATCTGTAATATGCAAAAATATCCGTAGAGCGATATCCAATCCAAACCAAAACAAATCGTAGCAAAATTCCTTACTCGTACCCCGAAATAAATTTGTACAATCCTAATCCTTTAACAGAATTTCTTTATGTCATTTAAATATTGCGTCATGGTCTGTGTAAGACGATTTATTTGTTTCGAGTACATTTTATCGTATTACAACTACAGTAGAACCTCGATTATCCGAAGTAATTGGGAGCGAACTTACTTCGGATAATCGAAATTTTCGGATATTCGAGAATTCATCAATAATCATCTAAAATATTTATAAGCACTCGTAGTTTGGAAAGGATGGCTTGCATACAAAAGGAATGTGGGAAAAAAAAAAAAAAAAAACTTTAAAAATACATGTTTGTTAAGAGAAAATTTTGGATGATAGTAGAAAGTGAAAAAAAAAAGTGAAGAAGAAACCGACTTCGGTTAACGGAGAGTTTCGGTTAATCGAGGTGAGTTTCGGTTAATCGAGGTTCGGATAATCGAGGTTCTACTGTATATTCTCTGCATCCGTATGCTTCAAAATCAATATATACATTTTTCTTGTATACTTTCCCTTCTCCTGTTCTGTTTATCCAGAATTTTCACGTGTGTTCTTCTTTTTTAATGAATTTGTCTGGGAGTGTCTGAAATGTGGCGCCCTAAGGATTTTAAGAAATCCTCTTGCTTATGATGATTATTTAAATGAGATAATTGTGCTGGCCTTGTTCCAACATCTGGAACGGAAAAGATGGGTCGCTACGTCTAGTCCTTTGTGACAGTAGGGTAATTTGTAGACAACGTGGCCGACATGTTAGTAAAGTTGATTATATAGGGAGTCTATTTTAAGTTGTTTTAGATTTTTACGCTTCTATAGATTTGATATAAATGTACTATAATTTTAAGTTGAAAAAAAAAATAATAATAAAAGCATTGAAATTGAACAAAAGTTATTAAGAGTATACACGGTGAATGAAGACTTACGGTTTCAACTGACCATAAAAGTCGGAAAGGAGTTTTAAAAAGTTTATCTTTGTCTCCCCTTTTCAGGCACACACACGAAAAAAAAAATTATATATATATATATATATATATATATATATATATATATGATTCGACCCCACAAATAAAGATTATGAAAAATCGATTTTTTTTTTTTTCCGAGAGTAAATATTTTTAAAAGTTACTTCTTTCATTTAAATTTTTATGTATATGCTTGTATTGTTCGTGTTATTTAAAAATGGGGATGAGAATTTTTTATTGACTATGAAATATAAGAAATTTTTACAAAAAAATTATCCAACATAGTGTATTTGTTGAAAACCTGTTTGCGAAAGTTAGTAAAGTTAATTCCATAGAGTATACTTTAAGCTGTATTCGCTTTTTACACGTTTAACCCTTTACCGTTCATTGGTTTCGCCCAGAAACCAAACATTGCACTTTTTTTTTCAGCAAATTTTCAGTATTTTTACAAAGTGTTAATCTTTGCACTACATGACAGCACTACAGCAAAATAAAAAAAATGCTATTTAAGGTGAAACCAGGTATAGAAGTCACTTTAATTTTCTAAAATTGTATCAATTTTAAAAATAGAGAACAAATATTTATCTTAAATAATAGCACATGAACTTACTATAATCCTTCTTAGTCATAAATTGTAACTTTCAATTTTTTATATAAATAAACAGAACTGTCAGAAAAATTATGTAAAATGTTTGGCTTCTGAGAGAAACCAAACTTCAGTAAAGGTCGAATTTCGCAAGACATAAGATAAGAGTAGAAAATGAACATTTCCTGGATTTTCTGCAATTTCTTAAAATATCACTTTCTGGAATTACATGAATATATACATATATATATATATATATATATATATAAGCATGAAACGGTTTATATAATTATACAGATTTTTTCTTTTTAAATAATTTATATGTTCTAAACCTTCTGTAGTTATGAATACAAAGTTTTTTTTTTTTTTTTTTGGTAAAACAATTAATAAGTATAGTTAATTTTATGTACAAATTCCTAAATTTGTAAATAAAGTAAAAAATTAAATAATAAGGCCAGAGATGTAACAACAATGTTTGGCTTGGCGCCTGGTGCTGTGACACTGCTTACACCACACTTGCTTCTTTTCTGAATAAATCATTATTTGAATTTCTTAATAAGTAAGTCAAAATATAAATATTTTAGATTTCTAAAGTATCTGATTTATTCTCTGCAGCTTTTATATTAGTTTGTTTAAGGAGAAAAAATAGCCTGTTACCATTCATTTGTTTCACTGTGAAACCATAAATTTCTATAAAATAAAAAAACCTATAAATATATTTTTTTTCATTTGTATATTTATGATCAGTGATGCGTCTGAAAGTCATTTTTTAAATTAATTTCACAATTTTCAAAAGGAAATATGTAGTGAGCTTTAAAGGGTTAAATATTATATATAAATTTTGTATATCTTTAACTTTGCAAAAAAGGTAAAAAACCATAAAAGTTATTGAAGACGTAAGGTGTTAACTGAAAAGAAACGCTGGAATGGAGTTTTAAAAAGTTAATCTTCTAGAGTTAATCATAGTTAGGTAATCTAGAGTTAATAAAAAGTTCCACCAATTTCCTCAATATGTGGTAATTTGGAGGTAACATTTTCATCCCTAACCCCTATATATCCTGTAATATAAGCCCACGAGCGGCCGAGCGGTTCTGCGATCAAAGATGGTAGACGTGTGGTGCTGGGTTCGATCCCAGGTCTCTCGTCGGCCTAGTCGTTCGGAGTTTTCTGTGGTTTTTCTCCGAGACTTGCATGAATACGGGCTAGGACTCCTTAGAAAGACCCCCCCCTCGCTGGGCATGTCATTTATAGGCCTAGGACCCTAAAGTAGTCAGTCGACCTTCCTTCAAGATGGTAGGCGTGAGGTGCTGGTTTCGATGCCAGGTCTCTCGTCGGCCTAGCCGTTCGGAGTTTTCAGTGGTTTTCACCAATACATGCGTAAAAACAGGCTAGGACCATTTAGAAAGACCTCCCACGCAGGGCATTCCACCTACAGACCTAGGATCCTAAAGTAGTCAGTCGACCTTCCTTCTAAATCCAAACCAACCCTGTAATATAAAAATATAATTGCATATAGATAATAATAGCTTAGGATATCCTTTTTCTTTTTTGTAATAACATACATCGTCATTTTTTTCAAAATCTGCGTGTCTTACGACATGATTTATTTTATAAAAATGAACAGAATTTAAGGTTCGAAATAATAAAAAACAGATACAAACTTTTCATTTTTTCAATGTTTGTATGTAGTAGGTATTTTAACATAAATATCTTTTTATAATTAAGAAAGGTATAAACAACATTTTGGCATTATTAAAATTTATTTAATAAATTATAAAAAGAGTTAAATTAAAAAAAAAATTACCACCGATTTACCCCCATTCTACCCTATTTTCTAAATTATGAACAAAGAATTGGCTTTACGGCTTCTAGTTATTTAGTTATTATACACAACATTTTCTAATGAACAAAATGCTGTATTGCAAAGGTCATATCATTAATTTCAATTTTCCTTTTTAATGTTATTAGACAATAATTTCTGTCTGTTATAATGTGAGAAGATGACTCGTATATATTTTTTTAAGTTATTATTTGTACAAATATTTTCAGAAACATACATAAACAAATATATTGTTTGTTTTCCTAATTTTCCTTCAGTTATAAAGATCATTTGTTTATTATGAGACAGTGAAAGCAGCATATTCAAAAAAGTAGTCTTTAATGCTCAGTAAAATTAATGTTTCGCATTCATTTGCAATAATTTTAGAGTTTCTATGTTAAAAATCATAGGTTTAAAGAGGGCTAAAATCGCATTTACTATCAGGCTTCTGTCTATTAAGTGCATACCTTTTCTAGTTGAAGCAGGACACTGTAAAAATTTGTAAACGTAACTATTACATACCAGACTCTTTCCTGGTTTTTATTATATTAGTTTCGATTAGGTTTGTGTAAATAACAGATTTTTTCTGATATGTCCTCAGAAATGCTCCTGATAGCAGGAATTTATTAATATTTTTAATGATATATTTAGTGATTACTGATAAATTTCCAGAATATTACTGGTAAATATTGGGCAAATATTTGTCCTAAATTTTCCAGAAGCATTCTTTTTTTTTTTTTTCTTTTTTACCAGATGAACGTTTCAGTTTTGTCTTTTCGCTCCTACGATTATTTTTTGCACAGTAGAGCTTTTTGGACCAGGATCTACTGCTTACAGAACATTCCGAACAAGTACGAACATCTATGCTTGTGCCGGGATTCGTACCCAGAACTTGATAACTAAAGTCTAAATGGGCTTCCTAACCCTTTGGTATCCAGATGGGTCGTGATACGTTAAAATAATTGCGAGCATTAGTTTTATTTACATAAATACAGACTGTTTGATTTTCTAGGAACATTCCGATTTTTTTTCTTTTCTTGCAGTGGATGATTGGTTTGGTTTTGCCTTTTCGCTCTACGATTATTTTTTGCACATTAATTGGACCAGAATCTACTGTTTTGAGGGTATTCCAAACCAGTACGAACATCTGTGAGTGTAGCGGGATTCGGACTCTGTACCTATAACGAATGGATAAGGGAGTTCCCGACCCATCGGCTTCTAGATGGGCTAGAATGAAAATAATTGCGAACAATAGTTTCATTTATATAATGCAGACTCTCTGATACCTGTAATTGAGTGTTCTGAATAACTGTGTTCTTAATAAATTGTAATCATTTTTTTTTTTTTTTTCGCATTAAAGAATAAGCAAAAAAAAAAAAAAAAAAAAAAAAAAAAGAAGAAGAATCTTTTTAAAACATGTAAGTCAAATAGATTTTTTATTTAATGGGCTCTTCCCACCTGACGTCAGAGGTCACATGATAGAGGAAAAACAAATAGCAGACGAAGTCTTGTTTATCTAGAGCGATTGCTGAAATAACCTATTTTCTATTCTTATTTTTGATCAATCGTATTTAATCTGTGTTATTTTTTATACATCGTCATTTTTAATCCATTTTATATCATTATTCATCATCTTTTGTTTGCTGTATACATTTTACAATCATCATTTAGTTTATGTTTGTTATTGATGTTCATGAAGAGCATATTAAATACTCTGATTTTCGGTATTTAAATCAGTGACAGTGCAATATCGTACTACGTAAATCCATTTAGACCAGTATCTAAGTTAATTAACTTGTTGTAACACCTTTATGCAATTAAATTAAATGAAAACATTTTAAAATTTCAAATTATAATCCAAACATTCCACAAGAACAAGCTATTATTTATTGCTAGATCAGTTAATGTAACCGTTACACAAAAACATACAAAAATCGATTCGTGAAAATAAATAAACACATAAATTTTTTTTTTAATTATTCAATTTACAAATACAATTATTCTACTGTTTACAAATGCACAATATTACTTTTATTTTATTTTATATTAAATATTAACACTTTTGTTCTTAAGAACAATATTTAATTGAATTCTATTCTCAGAATTCGATTATTCGTTTTCCTCTATCACGTGATTGAGCAAAGTATTGACGGTTTTATCACAGCAAAATACCTTAATTTAATGCACAATTTAGTGTAATTTCCTTGCCTTTGAGTACATTAAGCTCCGGCAAGAAAGGTACAGTAAAATTCCAAAACTTACATGTAGTGGATCCAGGGATTATCCTTTTTCTAAAAAGTAAATTATAAAAAGCATTTTATATAGAGAAAAATAAGGCGCATATTATCAATGTGGAAGAGGAATATTTCTCCGAGGACAAGATGATTTAGATAAATTCCTGGCGATTAGATAAATTCATAAATGACAAAATGCCATTTTACATATTAATTTTACTGCATTTTTATATTGTCTATTATCAGAAAAAGTTTGTAATTTTTGTTAGCGTATTATTCATTGACGGTTTTATCGCAGCAGAACAACTTAATTCAGTAAACAATTTAATATGGTATTTCTTGCTACGAAAGTATATTGAGCTCCAGGAGGAAGTGCATCATAAAATTCCTAGACGACATTGCAGTGGCTCTAGAAGAATTTCCTCTTCTAGAACATAAAAAAGTGAAAGCATTCTATATAGAGAAAGGAGACGAGTTTTGTCACTCTGAAGGGAGAGGGGATATTTTTCTTGAGAGAAGACTTTGTTGAGCGTTATCTGAAATAAATTCATAAGTGAAACATTGCAATAAGAAAATATTAATTTATTATCACAAAAATGGACACTGTTGTGCACTCACCCTCATACATCTATAAGCAAGGTCGGTCTAACATAAATTATGAAATAACAAGTTAGGTCTACCCGATAACAAGTAAGGTCTAAAGATAATAAGTAAAGTTTACAGGATAATAACATGTATGGTTTACGGGATACTAATAAGTAAAGACCACCAAAAAGTACTATCTGTTTAAATTAGACAAAACTGATAACGGAAATTTAAGTTGGATAATATTTATGCAACTTTTTGGGGGATATTTAGTTAAAATGTTCATATAAATATAGTTAAACTAAATTTTCCGGTATAGGTTTTTTTTTATTTAAAACCCACGAAACATTCCAGTAGACCTAATATTTAAATAATATTTATGTATTTTTCTTTTACATGTATGCATTTTTCTTTTTCAGACTTTACTTTTTCAGACCAATGGGAATATTTTAAAAATAATAGTTGAATGCATTATAATGTTTCTTGAACAACCACTTATTTTTATTTATATACACTTTAAACCACGTTGTTACTAGCACTGCATTATAGGCGTACTTTGAATATATTTGATTATTGACATGTGCAAATATTTGCATACATTTACATGATGTAATTTATATTTTCAAAGGAGCTTTAATAATATTTACTCGAATTTATTTAAGTAGTTTAGAAAAAACATAAAAATGTGGAACGAATTATAATTAAAACTCGAGAATAGGTAATTATTAAATAAAATAAAAATTTATTCATCATTGCCTATCCAGCATTTAAATAAAATTTGCAAAAAAGGAAATTGTTATTATTATTATTATTATTCATGAAATGACCTAGAATTACTAATATCTTTAGTTTAAATTAAAATATATATATATATTTAATTAGCATATAATTGATTTGTGGGTAAGCCTGAAGAAAAGTTTCTTAATTTTAGTAGTTAAAAAATGGACCGAATATTTATTATTTACTTGTTATTCAGAAGAAATCTTATTTTTGCTTGTAATTTTTTCTAACAAACAAACAAAAAAAGAGGTAAACTATAAAGCGTCTGTGAAAAGAGCAAAACTTGGCAAACTATCAAGCCTTCTTCTCCAGAGTGCGCTAACTCTGAAAAACTGGAAATGATCCAAAATGGCTGACGATTTTTTTTTTTCTGTTTCTTTATTCTTATTTTGTTAACTCATTGCTCTTTAAGTTCTTATTTCAAGCTTCAAATAGTTACGTTATGCCTAACATTATTTTTATTATGTTTTATTTCTTAAAAAAAAAAAAAAAATAAAGAAAAATAAAGAAATGAAATAAAATAAGAACATTCTGCTGAAAACATTTTGAAATGAAAAACAGGAATCCTCTTATATATATTTTATTCATATTTAAATGGTAGATGATAAATTTGGTCAACGTATTTTTAAACGAAATAAAATAGCCAAGTCATTTTTAAACGAATTTGTTTTGTAGCTAAATAACATTCACTTTTAAAATAAATGAGTTTTTCTTGTGTACCATTTGTGTAATTTTATATGTAAAAGAATGATAAATGAAAGTTTTTTGTTGCGATTTTTCTATTAAAACTTTTTATGCAACCCCTTTTTTTTTTAATGTGATGGTTAATTTTATTTATATTACAACTTAGAATTACCAATTTTAGAACTTTTTTTTTTCTAAAATTATTTTAAACACTTTAAATATAGCAATGATAATAATTTTCTTATGAAAATGCAAAATAAGGAATTTGGAATGGCAGCAGGGTTAAAGCGATGGTAGACTCTGAAAATCGTTCTTTGAAATTATTGACGTAGAGTTTTGAAAATTTCAAATACATGCTTTATGTATGCATTAAAATTCTATATCCATACTAAGTAAATTAAAATTTCTCAGAAACTACTTAAATTAAAAACTTTAAAATTCTAAATTTAATATTTTTTGAATAGTTTAAAATGCTCCATGCAAGTGAGTTTATATATATTTTAGTCCATTTTATAGTTTATCAATACGTTCTAAACATATTTCGGTATTACTTTGTGGATAAGTTATTTACTAATTTTTAGTATTTTTCTGTTTGAATGTGGAAATTTTTTGTACTCAAAGAAAAAACATATTTAAAAAAATTAATCTATCAATCAATCCAAAAAATATTATCAGAACATGTTTAGAATATATCGATAAAATGTAATAATGTAAAATCGGGGGGGGGGGGGGGGATTTCAAAAACTAAGTCGCATGGAACGTTTTAAAATATTTTAAAAAAAAATTAATTTTGAATTATAATGTATTTAATTTAAATAGCTTTCGGGAAAAAAAGTATAATACACTTAATATTGATACATTTCAGTACATATCTATGGAAACTGTTATACCTCTGGTGTATTAATTTCAAAGATCGATTTTTTATGCCCACCATACCTTTAAAAGAACCAAAAGTAATAAGCATACTGCAGTTTCGGTAAGATTAAGTATACCATCACCATTGTTGATTGTGCATTTTGCTGGGATGACGGTATGCTTCTTTTAACACTTTCCAACAAAGTTGAAAAGTGTTTATCTAATTTCCGTAAATATTTTCAGTATTTCTTCAAACTCGCATGTGTTATTAAAGTTCACAATGATATGCTAAATATTACAAATGGCATAAGTAGCATGAATGGTTTGCTTACATGGACACGAAAAGTTGTCACAGTATGGCGTTTTACAGCGGGCATTTTTATAAATCATATTTAAATAGTTTTGTATAGTACAAATCATAATGAAATTGATATTTTTTATTCATGTGCACATAATAATGTTTTCAATCGAATATGGTATAATTACACAGACCGACAAAAATGAAGTTGACAGAATTTGATTTGATGATTTCAGCAGATCTTTATGTTTTTTGATATGCTGAAACCGAAAATGCAGCCCATTTTTCTCTATCACGTATAGATTTTTGTCAATACAGGGTGTTTACAGATACGATTTCTTACATATACCATCATAACAATCGGTTGGTTGGTTGGTTGATATAGTTTTAAGTCGCACTAGTGCTTCACAATCACAACAATAGGCATCTATTATTAATTAATCATGGAAACAAACTATAAAACTTACTATATAATTATATTGGTGGAGGAGTAATGGAAGAAATTGTATAGGCGGGCACCCTGTATTGGCAAAAATCTATACGTGATAGAGAAAAACTGGCTTTATTTTCTGTTTCAGCACACCAGAGCACATAAAGATCAGCCGAAATTATAAAATAAAAATTTTACATGTCGACCTGTGTTACCATTAAATTTTACAGGGCTACACGATATGATTGTCACATTATTGCGTTTTATAGCGGGAATTTTTATAAATCATATTTAAATAGTTTTGTACTGTACAAATTGAATTGAAAATGATATTTATCATTTATGTGCACAAAATTATGTTTTCTATAGAATATGGCATAACTACCATAAGATTTACAGCGCTACACGGAAATAATGGGATACATTAAAGGCTATAACTGGAAATTGTGTAATTGCATTTCCCTTTGCGTTAAGCATTTTTTACGTTTTGTAAAAATGTTCAACAGTGCTTATGACTTTAATTAGTCTTTTCGTCTGCCTTTTTGTTCGTCTGACTGCTCGCAGACAATTTTCCGTTTATAGAGAGCCTTGAAATTAATTTAAGTTATTCAATTTCACTGTCCAATAATCTTTATTCAAAATTATATGAGTACAGAGGCCTACAAACGATTTCAGATGTATTGCGGTCTATGAGAGGTATATTTTAAAGCATAGTTTAATGCTTTTACACTAACATACAACGAAACTTCATTAATGTATATTTTTGAGCTACATAAAACTCCTTTTCTATAAAATAAGTATGATAAGCGTTGTTGGTTATAATATGTTTGTAAGCGTTGTTAATTATATTTATATCAATTATTTATAATTTTACAACATAATTAATAATTAATTACAATAAATGACATATATATATATATATATATATATATATATATATACATATATATATATATATATATATATATATATATATATATGTATATAACAAACTGAAAGTTAACAGTTATACAAAGTGACACAATTCAATCGATCGCTACGAAAATCGGCTCATTTATTAATCAGGGCAAAATCTAGCTAAAACCGCATTTTTTAGTTCATTAGGATAATTGGTTCAAAAGATATTAAATAAAAACTCCATTTTAACTTTAAAATTATTAAAAAGAAAAAAAAAAGAACAAGTTGGTGCCAAGAATAAATAAATAAATAAATAAGCAAATTACACATTCGTTCTTTTTTTTTTCCAGGCATGAAAGAAAATATACTTACTTTTCATAAGTGATTTTTTTTTCTTCAATTTTATTATTTACTTTTAGATAAATATATTTTTTTTATGTAAAAAAAAAAAAAATGAACGTACAAATATTTATTTTATTTAAATTAATCGTTTGTTTGTGGTTTTATTCGTTTAAGTTCTCGCAATGAATTTAAATTTTTGTAATCAGAATTTTATTCAGATAGTACATATAGCGATTCATTTTACTGCTTTCTTTCTTTCTTTCTTTCTCCTTCCTCTTCTTTTTTTTTTTTTAATTATTATTCAGTTTTTTTTCCAATTTTAATGTTTATATAATTTTTATACTAAATTTAAACGGTTATATAAATAAATAACTTCTGTTTATTTATATATATATATTCCTATATTTAGTATCTATACATAAATAAAAAATATTATTGCCTCGAAAAATGCGTTTATTTATTTATTATATACATATATGTGTGTGTGTAAAGACTTATTGTTTACACAGAAATTCTATAGATCCGTCAGAATATTTTATCGACCTCCTGGATTGGGTTTGGAATCCATTTATTCGAAATCTTCAGTCACAGTATCACAAAGCTGGAAGTTTTCAATTTAATTTTAATTTAAGTTACATATCATACTTTCTTTACTTTTTTTTTTTTTTTTTTTTAATTCGGGAATTTTATAAGCCCTACTTCAACCCGAGCAGAGCCGAGTGGACCTGCTATTTTATCACAAAAGAGCTAGGATAAACTTAAAAAAAAAAAAAAAAAAAAAAAAAAAAAAAGCTATGTTACTTCGTTTGCAAGGTTTTGAAATTAATTTCACTTAATTTCAAATCTCTAATATTATTAGCAGTGCGATTGAGGGAGGAGGGAGGGAGGTTAAAATTCTAAAATGTAATAAATAATAAATCGTATGCGAAACTAAACAAAAAATACTTTAACCCTTTCAACAAACACTTAAATTTCTTAAGATTAAAAACTATTAAAAGTTTAAAATTATAAAACATTTCACGTGTATAAATAATATATAAAAGGTAACAAACCACGTTAAAACACGTAGATACAATATTTTTATTAAAAACTGCACAAAGCTTTTTGCCATTATAACAATAGCATCATCAGGTGTAATTGCGTTACATAGAACCAGCAATATATAAATAAAAAAGTTCAAACGGTTTAAAGTTACGGTTACAATAAAAAAAAAAATTAAAGTTACGGTTACAATATTTTTTTTTTTTTTTTTGCTACTGTTTTACTACATTGGGAAACACGTCGCACACTTAAAGCAAGAATTACTGAACACATTCGTAACGTTAAAGAGAAAAAAAGTTCACTTTACGAGCACCCTGATGCTATTCCTCTGTGGACCCAGTCCGAAGTTATTTCAGCCCCTCGCGACTTTCAAGACCTGATAATGACAGAAGCAGTAAATATTATCAAGTACAATAAAGTTATTAACTCCAAGGATGCTGCATCACTTAATAAAATATGGCACGCGTTGTGCTCATAGAGAAAAAATACTGAAAATGATATTAAAATGAAAAAAAATTTATTGTAACCGTAACTTTAAAAAAAGTT
This sequence comes from Salticus scenicus, assembly GCA_963930645.1. NCBI lineage: Eukaryota > Metazoa > Arthropoda > Arachnida > Araneae > Salticidae > Salticus > Salticus scenicus. The sequence goes on from OZ005661.1 coordinate 130,281,397, forward strand.
TTATTGTAACCGTAACTTTAAACCGTTTGAACTTCTGTATTTATATATTGCTGGTTCTATGTAACGCGATTACACCCGATTACCTGAATAAACTAAGTACATTTATTACTTTAAAATTAGGAAATAGACTTATAAGAAAAGAATAACTTAAAAATACGATAGTAGGTCATGTTTTAAACCTATATAAGATCTAAAACAAATATCCCGGCTGTTCAGGTTTCTTATACAGTAATGCCTTTACTTTATTGTAATCCGCTTCAGTAGGATTCGCTGTGCCTAGACTTGATAAATGTCCAAATTAAGCTAAGGGATCAAAGGAAATGCCTTAAGCAAGTTGTTTATAACAGTTTGAAATAATTTCTAAATAAAAATAAATTGAAAATTAAAAAAAATAAAAAGTTCCACCAATTTGCTGGTTCTATGTAACGCAATTACACCTGATGATGCTATTGTTATAATGGCGAAAAGCTTTGTGTAGTTTTTAATAAAAATATTGTATCTACGTGTTTTAAAGTGGTTAGTTACCTTTTATATACTTAAATTTCGGTCTGCAAAACTATACAATTACAACAATTACAACAATGTTGACATAGAATGCTCCGAGAAAGTTAACTTCATGAATGGAAACGGACCTATAATTATTTTTGGCCATATTAAAGTTGAAGGTATGACTTATCTTATAATGCTCCATTCGAATGCAAATCGATTTTCTACTGAAAGATAATGAGCTTATCTTTTGTCAGAAATTCTTTTTAATATTTATTTAGATTATTAACATGCAGTGTTTCCTTTTAGAACTGAATCATTTCTATCAAACCATTTGCATTTGAAAGACATGAATATTAATTCCACAAGCCACGATATCATGCACGAACAACCAGGTCCTCACTTTACACGCAATGATTAGAGAAAATGAAATTTTTATTACTTATTTAAATAAAATTTCTGTTTGTTTTCACAGATGGAGTTAGAAAGAAAGACTTGTCTTTGATAGATTGTGTAGTCAAACTTTTGTATTTCATTTGGCAATTATCCTAAAAATATTCTATTATATTTAATTTATTTCATAGTGAAAGTGCGTTTCATTTTAATTAATACAGTTTTGTGACTAACATGTAGATTAGAAGAGGCATTTAAGTTTTTAACGTTGGCATGGCTTCTTAAGGAAATATCAAACTATGTATTTACCGGGTTAAAATGGTGTTTAGGGAAATGTTTAAATGCTATTTCAAAACATTTTTATTGTAGTAAATAATAAATTACATATTACAGTTCTAATATGTTTTTTTTTTTTTTTTTTTTAGGACTGAGGGCCTATTAGTCTCAGTCTGGGATTTTTGCGTTGTCGTTTTCGATAGTTGGACATTTGTCGAAATCTAAAATTTATCGAAAATATAATTGAATAATTTGAAAGCGATGTTATAATTTGAAAAAAGAACAAAAAAAAAAAAAAAAAAAAAAACTAATAGTCCTGCGTCCTAAACTAAATTCTGCTTTTGCCAGAATTTCATCAAAATCTTTTTATTATTATTATTATTATTATTGAAAGAAAAAGAAAAGAAAATTAATAATAATCAGTATCGTTACAAGCGATATCGAAAAAGTTTTTTTTTAATAATTTTGAATTAGGAAATAAGAAGTGCGCGAGCAATATGAAATAAAAATAAGTAAAAAAATGAATTTAATGGTTTAATTTTTATATAAAGCAAGATCGCGTGCTATCTTAAAAAGTAGATGTAAAATTTAAAGTTTAATTTTTTTGGCAACAATTATAAATTAAAATAAATAATTTAATGAAAGTTTAGAAGTTAGAATTTCTAATTTTTTTTTTTATTTATTTATTTATTTATTTTATTATTTTTATTATTATTTTTTTTTTTTTGGCGTAAATCAAAAGTACGTTTGCACGAATGAAATATTATCGATAGAAAGTTTAATAAAAGGTGCATCGGGGAACCGTTGTTTAAAAGTAATAAATAAAAAAACACTGTATAAACACCATAAATGGGCTCAAAACTTCCAACAATTGTTTAGAGTTGAGGTGAATTGCAGCTTTGTTTGTTTACACTCTTGCCTATTTTGTTCTCCTGACGAAGAGTCGCAATTTTATTTCTATCAAAACAATTGTTGCAATTTTCTTCAATATATAGTGCTTATATAAAAACTTCTCTATTTATTATTATCGACATACGATATATTAGGGAACGACTTGCAGGTTGATCCACAACTCTATTTGGCGATTTTCTGTTCCTGATTATGGCGAAATGCGAATTTTGAAGATGGTTGCTGTGGATTCCAAATGTAAACAAAGCGAAAACGCGTTTTTCAAAATGGCGTATGTTTTGTAATGTACACAAATAAATTAAACCTACTTTTAATATTGATAAAATAAATATTTAAATTTAACTTACTTCACTTTGCATGGAAAAATAACTGTATGAAGTTCTATACCGCAAGAGTTATCAATAAGCATATACACATTTGCTTCCCGTACGCATTTACACCATTTAAATGTTCTACTGTTCCCGGGAAAATACGATTATATAAACCAGATTTCCCAACTCACACTTTTTCAAAAATTCCAAAAATCTCTCTCTCTCTAAATAATTCATTCAAAAAAATTCTAGTACAATCACCTTCTTTTCCGAAAATAGGGGGCCGCGGTAGCCCAGTCGGTAGAGCACCAGCCTCACAATTGGAAGATTGCGGGTTCAGTACTCGAGCCGGCCAAAGACCGTCGTGTACACTAGTGGTGGCTGGTGCACGTAAAATCTGTCGTGGCTGCAATGTCCTTCATGTTCCCATCAAAAATTATACCTCTGGGGGTCACCGAAGCGGGAGGGCCATCCCTTCCGTGGAGGATCAAAATTGCAATTGCATGCCTCCGGACCACCTCTAGGGGTGAGTCCCAGACCGTCGCCAATTGCCCATCTGCGCAGCACTAGTGCGACGTAAAAACCAACCAACCACCCGAAAATAGGCCTATCTTTCGTTAAATCAAATAGCAAAAATAGAATAGAATAGTCAATATTTAAATGTCGATCAAGTTATCTTCATAAATAACTGGATGCTGGTTGCCATGGCCATCAAAAATAACCAGCAAACAGGTTTTGCTATATCACGTTGCAAAGAATCCAGAACGACATCGTTATCTTTCGAAACGGCGCCAGAAGAAAATCGCCAAATAAGGTTGTGGACCAACCTGCTAGTTGTACCGATATTAGAGACCTCTATCGACAAATAGCTTAATTATTATTTTTTCTTTCTTTATATATATATATATATATATATATATATATATATATATATATATATATATATATATATATATATATATATATATATACATATATATATATATATATATATATATATATATATATATAATTTGTATTCCCATGCCATTTTTTGATCACTTACTGATAAATTGAGGTGTTGAGACACCAATGTAAAAAAAAAAAAATGCGAGGTAATCGCATTTTAATGCTCTGGCGTATTCCTCTTAGCACATCATTTATTTATGCATTAAGTACTTTTACTTAGTATGTTTGCTTTTTCTCTGCCCAAATGAAATCAATCCTTATGCAATCCTAATGCATTATGTACAAAAAGCATTACTTTAGACGTGTTATTGTCCTTCATGATTATGCTGAAGAGAAACTATGCCACACCTGCTATATGAGAAAGAAATATTAAAAGTGAATAAGAAATTGCCAATGTCATCTTAGTAAACCAGTTATTTTGATGTCCAACCGTATCATATAAATGATAGCATTTCATTTCGACTGACTGTGTTATTTTGAAAAATATATTTAAACATGGGATATTCCTTTTATTATTGCTACTTGAAAGTAATAGAGCAGGCGCACGTGACGTCACTGCGATAAACATTGACAGATGAATCCGCACGTGCTTTAAAATGTAGGCAAAAGATGGAATAAAACACCATTGCTTAACGTTACAAGCTTAGCTACATACTTCCATTTCTCCAATATTTTTAAAATGATTTACATTTCTGCTAAGATTCAATCATTGTTATTGCTTGTTTTATAAATAGACTAGCAGGCAACGCCCGCTTCGCTGGTCCCTATTTTTAAATGAATCACTATAATGAATTCTCAAAATTGCATTAATTTTTATCACATGAAAAAAAAGAGAAACAAAATCTGAGTAGGAAAAATGTCGCACCGGGTTCTCACTGCCTTCGGAAAAAATTCCCAAAATGCTCTAACTCTTATTTCTATTATTTTCCCACTTCGCCCCCCCCCCTCCTGTCTATCCTAATAATTTTACAAATTTGAAAATATCCGCAATCGATTTGTAAGTATCAAAAACCTCTATGCACCAGTTTTGAACGATATATCTCTATTTTTATTTTTTTACCGCTCTACTCCCCCCCCTTCCCACCCTCCCAATAATTTTAAAAATTCGAAAATATCCGCAATCGATTTGTAGGTATTGGAAACCTCTATGTACCAATTTTGAATGATCTAACTCTATTTTCTTTTTTTTTGCCCCTCTGCCCCCCTTCCCGGCCCTCCTAATAACTTTACACTTTCGAAAAAATCCCCATTCGACTTGCAGGCCTCTAAAATCTATCTGTACCGATTTTGAACGGCCTAACTGTATTTCTATTTGTTTTTGACCATAGCCCCCCCCCTTCCCGCCCCACCTAATAATTTAAAAAATTCGAAAGTATCTGCAATCGATTTGTATGTATCGAAAACATCTATATACCAATTTTGAACGATCTAACTCTATTTTTATTTTTTTGACCCCCCCCCCTCTCCCCTCCCCCTTTCCCGGCCCTCCTAATAACTTTACACTTTCGAAAATATCCCCATTCGACTTGCAGGTATCTAAAATCTAACTGTACCAATTTTGAACGGCCTAACTGTATTTCTATTTGTTTTTGCCCCATAGCCCATCCCCCTTGCCGCCCCCCCTTCCCGCCCCCCCTTCCCGCCCCTCCTAATAATTTTACAAATTCGAAAATATCCGAAATCGATTTGTAGGTATCGAAAACCTCTATATACCAATTTTGAACGATCTAACTCTCTTTTTATTTTTTGCCCCCCTCCCCCCCCCACTGCTGCCCCACCTGGGGGCTGAATTTCAAAAATTCCAGAAATTGGTTTTTAGATATTTGCATTAGCTTTATTTTAGAGCAAAAACTTCACGCATATCTATTTTTTTGTTTGAGATATATAGGATTATGCGAAATCACGTTTTTACGCATGTGAAATCACGTTTTGCCCCCCCGCCCCCCTTGGGGACCGAATTTTGAAAATTCCAGAAATTGGTTTTTTGACATTTGTATTAGCTATATTTTAAAGCAAAAATTTTACGGATATCTGTTTTTTTGTTTGAGATATGAAGGATTTTGTGAAATCACGTTTTGCCCCCCCTCCCCCCCTTGGGGGGCGAATTTTGTAAAATCGCTTCTTAGTGGATGCCTACGTCATAGAAAGAACATTGTCACAAAATTTCATGCTTCTAGGTCCAGTGGTTTGGTCTGGGCGTTGATAGATCACCCCCTCACTCACTAACTCACTCATTTTACAAATTCGAAAATATCCGAAATCGATTTGTAGGTATCGAAAACCTCTATATACCAATTTTGAACGATCTAACTCTCTTTTTATTTTTTGCCCCCCTCCCCCCCCCCCACTGCTGCCCCACCTGGGGGCTGAATTTCAAAAATTCCAGAAATTGGTTTTTAGATATTTGCATTAGCTTTATTTTAGAGCAAAAACTTCACGCATATTTTTTTTTTGTTTGAGATATATAGGATTATGTGAAATCACGTTTTGCCCCCCCGCCCCCCTTGGGGACCGAATTTTGAAAATTCCAGAAATTGGTTTTTTGACATTTGTATTAGCTATATTTTAAAGCAAAAATTTTACGGATATCTGTTTTTTTGTTTGAGATATGAAGGATTTTGTGAAATCACGTTTTGCCCCCCCTCCCCCCCTTGGGGGGCGAATTTTGTAAAATCGCTTCTTAGTGGATGCCTACGTCATAGAAAGAACATTGTCACAAAATTTCATGCTTCTAGGTCCAGTGGTTTGGTCTGGGCGTTGATAGATCACCCCCTCACTCACTAACTCACTCAGGAAGTGTTCTTTTATATATATAGATAAATATATATGGATGTTTTTAATTGAAAAATCTGTATTAAAATACTTTTAATACACAGGGATGAGATTTTTCAGCTTTTCAGCCGATTTCAGATTTTTTGTACATTTAGTTTTTCAGCTTTTTTTAGTTTTTTCAGCATTTTTTTTTTTTTTTTTTTTTTTTTTCTGGTGTGTATTTGTTCTTTCTTTATACATTGAAGATAAAAATAAATATTTTTTCTCTAATATAATGGATTTTGTCATTAAAATTCTAGTTGTCTTGCTTTTGCGTACAGTTTCAGCTTTTTTATAATTCTGCTAATCTCATCCCTGAATATAAAAATATTTTTTTCTATGGTAGGTTATAGAGAAAAAATAATTAAAGAATTATTTAATATAAAAATATAATTAAAAATGATTGCTTTTATTAAAAATCAAAATGTTTAATAATAAAATTAATTTGTTCAATAGAACTATTTGAGCTTTTAGTTGAAAAATCTATTTCTAAATACTTTAATAATTAAAGATTAAAAAAAACAATGAAAAATAAAAATAAAAATAAAAAATCTAGAAACCTAATTTAACTAATATAAAATATTTTTTTAAATAATTAAATTAAAATAATTGAAATTTTTTAGTATTATTGTTTCGGCTTTTAATAAAAAATCTTTACTAAAAGATTTTTAATATTATTAAATACTAGCAGGCAACGCCCGCTTCGCTGGTCCCTATTTTTAAATGAATCACTATAATGAATTCTCAAAATTGCATTAATTTTTATCACATGAAAAAAAAGAGAAACAAAATCTGAGTAGGAAAAATGTCGCACCGGGTTCTCACTGCATTCGGAAAAAATTCCCAAAATGCTCTAACTTTATTTCTATTATTTTCCCACTTCGTCCCCCCCCCTCCTGTCTATCCTAATAATTTTACAAATTTGAAAATATCCGCAATCGATTTGTAAGTATCAAAAACCTCTATGCACCAGTTTTAAACGATATATCTCTATTTTTATTTTTTTACCGCTCTACTCTCCCCCCCCCTCCCAATAATTTTAAAAATTCGAAAATATCCGCAATCGATTTGTAGGTATTGGAAACCTCTATGTACCAATTTTGAATGATCTAACTCTATTTTCTTTTTTTTTTTGCCCCTCTGCCCCCCCTTCCCGGCCCTCCTAATAACTTTACACTTTCGAAAAAATCCCCATTCGACTTGCAGGCCTCTAAAATCTATCTGTACCGATTTTGAACGGCCTAACTGTATTTCTATTTGTTTTTGACCATAGCCCCCCCTTCCCGCCCCACCTAATAATTTTAAAAATTCGAAAGTATCCGCAATCGATTTGTAAGTATCGAAAACATCTATATACCAATTTTGAACGATCTAACTCTATTTTTATTTTTTTGCCACCCCTCTCCCCTCCCCCTTTCCCGGCCCTCCTAATAACTTTACACTTTCGAAAATATCCCCATTCGACTTGCAGGCCTCTAAAACCTAACTGTACCAATTTTGAACGGCCTAACTGTATTTCTATTTGTTTTTGCCCCATAGCCCCCCCCCTTGCCGCCCCCCCTTCCCGCCCCTCCTAATAATTTTACAAATTCGAAAATATCCGAAATCGATTTGTAGGTATCGAAAACCTCTATATACCAATTTTGAACGATCTAACTCTCTTTTTATTTTTTGCCCCCCCCCTCTCCCCCCCCCCTGCTGCCCCACCTGGGGGCTGAATTTCTAAAATTCCAGAAATTGGTTTTTAGATATTTGCATCAGCTATATTTTAGAGCAAAAACTTCACGCATATCTATTTTTTTGTTTGAGAGATATAGGATTATGCGAAATCACGTTTTTACGCATGTGAAATCACGTTTTGCCCCCCCGCCCCCCTTGGGGACCGAATTTTGAAAATTCCAGAAATTGGTTTTTTGACATTTGTATTAGCTATATTTTAAAGCAAAAATTTTACGGATACCTGTTTTTTTGTTTGAGATATGAAGGATTTTGTGAAATCACGTTTTGCCCCCCCTCCCCCCCTTGGGGGGCGAATTTTGTAAAATCGCTTCTTAGTGGATGCCTACGTCATAGAAAGAACATTGTCACAAAATTCCATGCTTCTAGGTCCAGGGGTTTGGTCTGGGCGTTGATAGATCACCCCCTCACTCACTAACTCACTCAGGAAGTGTTCTTTTATATATATAGATTCGCGAGAAAATATATTTTATTATATGTCGAAAAATGAATTAACCCGTAAATTTTTTGGGCAACAATTATAAAATAAATAATTTAATAACAGTTTAGAAGTAACGCTTAGATCATTACATTATATCATATCATATCAAGTTATATTATTAGAAAAATAAATACTTTAAATTTATAATGACGTCAGATTTAACGTGTAAGTTTAACATTTTGCAAAGCTTTATATGAATTTCAGTTTAATTCACGTGCAAATATATTTCTTTTCTTTTCATGTCAAGATATTTTAAAAACAAAATGTAAATGTTTCTTTTATGTTGGCAGCAGCTAATTTTTTTTATATTCCATTTCTATTATGGCTTTTATGGGGATTTTAATTAAAATGCTCAGATTTTAAACTAAAATTTATTTTATCAAAATTTAATATAGCCTATAACAATCAGGGATAGTGTAGCTTTTGATCAGTGAAAGAATTTTTTAAATCGGTTCAGTAGTTTCAGAGATTACCCTCCACAAACATACAATTTTTTGCGCTTTATATAATGATATAGATTTTTATTTTCTATGAAGGATAATAATAATAATAATAAAAGCTAGTTAAAAAAAATAATTCAATAAAATATTCTAATTAAAAAATAACAATTTATTTATTAAAAATATAATATTTTACAACTAGTTGAAATTACTTAATACTATTTTTTGAACTTTTAATTAAAAGGCCTATTTCAGTAGCCTAGCGGTTCTGCGCTCCAAACTGATAGAATGGTGTTAGTGTTGATGTCTGGAAATAGGGTCGATTGTCTACCCTAGGGTACTAGGGCCGAGGGGGGCGTGTCTTCCATGGTTGTCTTTCTAAAGGGTCCTAGCCTTTTCTGAGAAAACCACGGAAAACTTCGAACGACTAAGTCGACGAGCACGGACCTGGGATCGAACCCGGCATCTCAGGTCTACCAACTTTGAGCACAGAATCGCTCGGCCGCTGGTGGGCCCTGATAGATTGGAATTGCCGGGTTCGATCCAAGGTCCCGCTTGTCAACCTAGAAATTCGGAATTTTCCATTGTTTTCTCTGAAAATCGCGTATATACAAGACAGGGATTCTTAGAAAGAACTCTCATGAAAGGCATTTCAGCCAGGCTTAGGACCCGTATGTCGTCAATGGGTTTTAATGCTTAAACCACAACCACCAAAATATCTTTAATTCAAAAACTTCTTCTTCTTCATCTTTTTATTTATTTATTTATTTATTTATTTATTGTAAATATAAATGATTATATACAAAAAATAATATTAATTAAAAAATCATTTAAGATTTCATTCTAATTAAAAATAATTTAATTATCAAGAATATAAATTTAAAATAATTAAATTAATTGAGATTGCTTAATACTGTTGTTTGAGCTTTTAAAGAAAAAATCTAATTCAAAATGCTAAACATAAAAATATTTTTTTCTATAATTGATTACAGAAATTATCTAACTTAAAATTATTTTATTTAAAAAAACTTTAAAAGAAAGAGCAAATTAATTACCTAATAGCTAAACGAATTACAAAAATATAAATTTTAAATAATTATATTAGCTATGATTCCTTAATACAATTTTTTCTGCTTTCAAAAGAAAAAGTATCTAAAAATACTTTTAATATTAAAAGATTTTATTTTCTGTGAATAATTATGAAAAAAAAAAAAAAAAGAAAAGAAAGTTATTTTATTTAAAATATTCTAATAGAAAAACTAAATTAATTAATTAATTAATTATCCAAAAACTAAACGTATTTAAAATAATAATAATAATAATAATCACCAAATTAGCTTAGATTGCTTAACCCTTTCATGCGCGGTGGGATATATATATCCCACCTAATTTCACTTCCCAACTGGAAGAATTCATCCCAGAAATTTTTTAGAAAAAACTTACGTTTGTAACATATCAGAAAAGGCCGGTTTTTTTAACCTTAAAATTCAAACTTTAATATAGTTCACGAATTCCGGTGGCAGTGTAATTTAAAGGATCCGAATTGTCTTGCGCCGGAAAGGGTCAATGCAGTTTTTTCAGCTTTCAATAGAAAAATTTATTTTAAAATACTTTTAATATTGAATTTATTTTTATTTTAATATTTATAATACATAATAATTATTTAGACACTAACAAATAATAGTTTTTATAAGTAATGAAATAAAAAAATATATCAAAATGCCTAATTTTATTACGTTCCAATGTTTTTATTTTAGAAACATAATAATAATAAATAAATAAATAAATAAATTCTTGTGAAATGGTATAAAACACACGTATATAATGTAAATTTTCCAAAAGCGGCGTTTCACTGGTTAATGCAGGAATACAATTACATCATAAAGGTCATTAAACATCTTATAGGACTTTAAATGAAACCAGTTGTTACGGTAATAAAAATACAACGCGTTATATTATTTTGGAAGAAAAGAAATAGTAATGACTATGCACAAAATATAAATGGTTATATAGTCTCCTCGAAAAAAAAAAAAAAAAAAAAAAAAAAATTCCAATTATGAAGGAATTCTATGGTTGATTAGAACAAGCGAAAAATTTTTTCTATAATAATCAATTATATAATAACCAAAAGCAATAATGAAGAGAAAAACGAAAAGTAATAAAGAAACCTTTTATGAAAAAGAAAATTAGCTAGGAGAACAAATGATCCTTAAATGACAAGTGCTATCAATGAAGAAGTCTATGCAGCAATTGTACAATACAATGACTACTCAGGTTTTTCCAAAAAAAATGGATCATTAGTTTACAAAAAGGAAAAAAAAAAAAAAAAAAACTGGAAAAATTTCAACCATTATTTAAAAAAGTGATAACAAATTAAGGAAATAGTAATAAGTTTCAATTATTATCATTGCTTGCTTCATTTTATTATCATTATTGGACACTTTTAGAAACTTTAAATGGCGGGGGAAAAAAACTAAATAAATAGTTGAAGAAGCATTGAAATTTAATGAACAGAGAAACAAAATTGTGGAGAAAAATGTTCATTTAAATTTATTGTAAAAAGAGTTGAAGCAGCTTTTTATTTACTTATTTATTTTTTTATTTGACGAGGCACACAAAGAGAAATCAGTGTCATGCTAGAAACAAAATCGCAACAAAGGCTACTAGTATTGTTAACGAAGCATTTGTTTCAGAGTATCATGTAGTAGAATTTAAATGTTAAAAATTTCTGTTAAAAAGTTCAGACTTGAACCACTATGTGGAGTAAAGTTATAAGCAATATCATAATATGGTTCAACCCCACTTTTTAGTTTTCTACTTCTTGCGATTGAATTTCATTTGCACCAAAATTTGGAGCTACCATGTATCCACTCAGAAGGAAAGTGTTTCAGTGCACATGCAATTGTAATTATCTTTGTATTCAGGAGATGGCGTCACTAGCCATTTCTTATTTAAAACAGAATACCATTATTTGGGTTCAACATAAAATTACCAAATCATGGTAAAAGGTTAGGCCATCGGGCTGTTGTAGCTACACCAGTACCAAATTTTGGTTGAAACTAACACCGAAATTTTAGCAGTGTATGTTGTCTGAGAATACCATGCTGAGCTAATGCAGGAAAATGTAAAGCATTAGCATTTTCTTACATAAATGAAACACATAAAATATGTCAGAATCTTGAAAATATTTTTTTAATTCTAACTATTACTACATAATAAATACTTTTTTTTTTCCTAGTTGTTATTTTCTACCAGTAATTTGAAGTGTTTAATCATTAATTTCAGTTGAAAATGTTGGAAATAAAATAATTTCTATACTTTCTACTGTATACTGGTTTTATTTTGGCATTTGAAATTTTGAAAATTCGAAATATTACATACTACATAAAAAACATGTTGCTAAAATAATTTAAATATCTTTTAATTAGTTTTTCTATCAGTAATTCAAATTATTTAATTATGCTTAACGAATCTACACTGTTAAAAAAATGCAACTTTACTGCCAGAAATACTCTGTAATTTGAGAAAAAAGTCGTAAATTACGAAAAATTACGTTGACAAAACGTATTTTTTCTGTAATTAAAAAAAAAATTCTGGCAGCAAAGTGGAATTTTTTTAACAGTGTACTAGATTCGATTATGTTGGCGGAAATAAATCTATTTTTGTACATTCAATAGCAATAGATTTCGCATTACCATTAAAAATTTTGAAATTTCTACTTGATGCTACATAAGAAACAATTATCCTAAAAATAATAATACAATAATTTTATCCTTCCCGTATTTTAACATATTTGCTTATGCTTAATAAATTTACTTCATTCGGAGATGTTCTAAAATATATAAAAGCATTTTTCTTCATTCTTACGTGAAATTAATGCTACATAAGAAACAATTAGCCTTAAAAATTGCAATAATAATAATAATTTTATCCTTCCCGTAATTTAACTTATTTGGTTATGCTTAATGAATTTACTTCATTTAGAGATTTTGGAAAATATATAAAGCTATTTTGGAGTGGAAGGCTGATTTTTTATGCCAACTATGTGAAAAATACCACAGACGGGAATCGAACCCGGGCCTTCCGCTTTACGTGCGGATACTCAAACCATTGAGCTACCCTGGCTGATTACTAGCTAGGCATTTCTCACATAACAGTCGCTGGCAAAGTCACAGAGTCTGTAAACACAGCTATATCAAGTGACATTAATATTCATGGCACAACTCCAATAGATCACGAAATTTTTAATTTAATTTAGATATTTTCTCACATAACATTGTTATGTGAGAAATCTCTAGATGGTAATCAGCCAGGGTAGCTCAATGGTTTGAGCATCCGCACATAAAGCGGAAGGCCCGGGTTCGATTCCCAGCTCTGGTATTTTCCACATAGTTGGTATAAAAAATCAGCCTTCCACTCCAAAATTTTCCGAAATAAACTTTCAAGGTTGATAAATAAATTTCTAAATTAAATATATAAAGCTATTTCTCCACAGTCTTACACGAAATGATTTCACTCAGAAATTTCAAAATTTGTGAATTCTGAATACTACTGCATTATAGACAATGAAATATACAATTATTTTTTCCCTTACTTTATATGTTTCTGCAGCATATCCAAGTATATATATATATATATATATATCAAATTAAAATATATGTTTTCAGTCATAAAAGTTGAAAATAAGTAACAAAAATAACTAAAGAAAAACTTACGAGAAAATTACTTAATGTGAAACAATTCATAAGTAAAACTAACTGCAAAAACATAAAATAAATGATTTAAACTGTCAAAAATGCCCCAAATGACTTGAGACATATGTGTGGGGTTAAAGCATGCTTTTATTGATCAAACTCTCCCCCTAGGCAGACAGTTTAATAAAAAAGCACATATATGGCTAAATAAAAGATCGATATAATAAAATGAATAAAATAATATGGAAAAGACAAAAACTTATATGGATAAGGCAAAAAAATGATCAAACATTTACATAAACAGTAGCATGTATTTCATGATAACTCCAACAAGACAGCTAACCAGAATACGAAACAATTTAAAAAAAAAAAAATATTACAACGCCATCTATATTAAATTAAAGAAATTAAAACAATAAATAAAGTTATTATAGCTAAATATAATCGAAAAATAAGGAATATAGAAAAAGGAAAATTAAAAATCATTTATATTTCAAATGTTTTAAATATTTTTCTATAATATAACCATGTAAAAAATCTATAGGATAATCACTTTCAATAGCACTATTAAAGAAAACCTGAATATTTTTAATTTTGTCATGATAATTAGAAATTAATCTTTTATTACGTTTAAGATAGTTTAAAATGATATTTCTGTAGATAAGTTTAGTAATGTTAGAGCTCCAATGAATCAATTTAATCACATTAATTTAATCACATATATATATCAACTTTTCGCAAAGTAAAGCATACTATTTTTTTCCCCTGACATTCCCAGTAGTCATATTTAAATAATATTCTTCATTTGAAGTTGCTGGCAGGGAAAAACTATATCACTATGTCCAAACATGTTAACTTCTTACGCCCTTATGACCATTGAAACTATCAAATCAATTGCAGTCAAAATTACGGAATTATCAGTGAGTAAACGATAGATATAATATATCAAAAGTCATGAAATTGAAATTACTCATATTTTTCTGCATCTGTTACAGAAATATTTAATTTTTATTTGAAATTATACCCCATTGCACAAAGTATTTTGCGAAATAATTGTAGTTTTAAATTTTGGTATAAAGTATTACATTCTTTTTAAAACTTTTTCAACTAAAAAATAAAAAAATCGAAGAGAATAACAACATTGCCTCCTTAAAAAAAAAAAAAAAATAATAATAATAATAATAATAATAATACAGAAGGAAATAAAGGAGATAGATATTAATAAATAATAGATTATTTTCAATTAAATTCAGTTTAAAAGTATCTAGTCACATTTAGTTTTTATTCAATATTACCCCACTCCTAATTCGCCTTTAAGCAAATTTATAAAGAAATTTAACTTAAAAAAAAAAAAAAAAAAAAGTTGATCTCATTAGACTAATGTCATTATGTTCTTCTTATTATATCACTGAACTGAATCCACGAGCTTAAATATTATCCATTTATAAATCTTATTTTATTTTTTATTTAATTTTGCACGCGCGCTTTTTATTTCCTAATTCAGAATTATTAAAAAAAAAAACTTTTTCGATGCTGTCCGTTTCGAAAGTGATTATTATTAATTTTCTTTTCTTTTTCTTAAAAAAAAAAAAAAAAAAAAAAGATTTTGGTGAAATTCTGGCAAAAACAGAATTTTGTTTAATACGGAGGACTATTAGATTTTTTTTTTTTTTTTTTTCAAATTATACAGTGCGACGCAAAAGTTTAGACAATGACGTTATTCATCTTTAAAATTTAGAATTGTGACTTCAGAATTACAAAAACCTGTATATATATTTAAAATATGTTTTAAAATGCTATAATCAAAAGACAGTCGTTTGATTTGCAATAATTTTAATTTTTTTGATAAAAATGAAAATTTGCTTGTCGCAAAAGTTTAGACACAATTATGAGTTTCTGTGAATATTTGCTGGCATATGCAAATTTAAAATCGATGATGTCACAGATTTTGAGTACTTAAGTTCTGCAAATGATAATGTTGCGTAGTCGACATGGCGCGAGCTAAAAATATCTGGAGTGACTCCACTCGACTTTCCGAACATTGAGTAATTAACAGCTTTGTAGATAAAGTAAAGAAAGAGGAGTTTAAACAAAAAAAAAAAAAAGAGATAAAACCATAATAGAGTGTTTGAGTATTTTTCTCCATATATTACACTATGTTTTTTTTAACGCTACTGAACTTTGAGCCCATAGATCATAATGATAAAGAATTTTTCGTTGTGCCCCTGTAAAAACCTATAAATACTAGATTCACCAAAATGCTTATAGTTAGTGCAAAAGTGATTTATAATATTCATATAAATTTTCAGTTCAATTGAATAAGGTGTTTAGATGCTACCGCACTTTTAAAAATTTGGTCCCATAGGCCATAATGATGAAGAATCTTTCTTTGTGTCCCTGTAAAACACACTGAAGTGCTAAATTCACCAAAATCTATACAGTTGGTGCAACTGTGACCTTTAACATGTGTACAATTATTTTTCTCAGATTAATAAGTCGTTTAGACGCTATCACACTTTTAAAAATTTGGCTCCATAGGCCATAATGATAAAGATATTTTCCTGGTGTCCCTGTAAAAAACTATAAATGCTAGATTCACCTAAATCAATACGGTTCGTACTATGGTGACTTACAATATAAGCACCAACTTTCAGCTTATTCGAACGAAGCGCTTAGACGCTAGCGTGTTCACTCACAGACATACGCACATACATACCCACATACAGTCGGTAACAAAAGTCGCCGAACACTAGCAAAAATTCCTATATAAAAAAAGTACGCTTAATACAGTTTTGCTAAATAAATCCCTGTCGAATCTTGTTCTTAGTCAGTCTAAGAACGGGATTCGACAAGGATTTATTTAACAAAACTGTTACTCAATGTTCGGAAAGTCGAGTGGAGTCACTCCAGATTTTTTTAGCTCGCGGCATGTCGACTATGAAGCGTTATCATTTACAGAACTTAAGTACTCAAAATCTGTGACATCATCGATTTTAAATTTGCATATGCCAGCAAATATTCACAGAAATTCATAATCGTGTCTAAACTTTTGCGACAGGCAAATTTTCATTTTTATCAAAAAAAATTAAAATTATTGCAAATCAAACGACTGTCTTTTGATTATAGCATTTTAAATCATATTTTAAATATATATACTGGTTTTTGTAATTCTGACGTCATAATTCTAAATTTTAAAGATGAATAACGTCATTGTCTAAACTTTTGCGTCGTACTGTAACATCGCTTTCAAATTATCCAATTATGTTTTTAATAAATTTTCGATTTCGATAAATGTCCAACTATCGTAAAACTGGTATCGTAAAAATCCGTAGATTGAGACCTCAGTCCTAAAAAAAAAAGGTTTTAATGAAATTCTGGCAAAAGCAGAATTTAGTTTAGGACGGAGGACTATTAATTTTTTTTTTCTTCCCAATTATAACATCGCTTTCAAATTATTCAATTATATTTTCGATAAATTTTAGATTTCGATAAAAGTCCAACTATCGAAAAATGATTTCGACAAATGTCCAACTATCGAAAACGACAACGCAAAAATCCCTGTCTGAGACTAATAGGCCCTCAGTCCTAAAAAAAAAAAAAAAAAAAAACTATTAAATCTGCATTTAATTAAATTTTCTGTCTTTTAAAATATTTTTAATTTCATACATAAATGAAATTTCATGTTTTTTTTTTTTTTTTTTTTTTTTTTTTAACAACAATTTTTAAAATAAAACTCTACTTTCTACAATTTACGCAATTTTTCTTTATATTCAGAAGGATTCCTAAATGGATTTTTTTTTTTTTTTTTTTAATCTTTAATTTAAAACATATTTGCATATTTTACAATTAAATAATTAATAACAATTTTATAAATTAAACTCTATATACTACAATTTACACAATATTCCTCATGATTCAGAAAAGTTCAGTCCTAATAGATATTTTACTATTTTAGAGAAAGTATTTTATTTAAAGCACATTTGCGTATTTCACGAATAAACAGGTATAAATACATTCCAAAATTTCAATGCATGATACACAGCTACGTTATATTTCCTGTGATATTAATCTAATAGTACTTCCAAACTTCAAAATAAATAGTTATTAACCACATGTATTTTGCATTCATAAAAGCTACCCATATAAGAATGATTCATCGAATTTTCAGGCTTCCGCTGCGCCGTTTAGATGTCATATATATATATATATATATATATATATATATATAACTAAAAGCACTGTATTAAAATGTTCTAACAGTTACACACAATGTTCTCTATGGAAATAAGCCCCTTAACTCCAGCTGTGTAAAATGGAAATTGTTTTGGAAACGTCAAATAATATGCAGTGCATTATGATGAAAATAATGTACCTTATTTACTCAAAGTGATTCAAAACAGAAGTAAAATTCATCATTGAAACAAATGCTGATTTAATAAAAAATATTTAAAAAATCAATATTCGTATAATTTATACATTTATTGTTACCATGTTTTTATTAACTTCTATTCTTGTTTGTTTGTTTGTTTCTTGCAATCGAATTTTAACTAACTTCCCTACTAGCTTTCACAGTAGCTCAGAATCCGGTGAAAACACAACACTTCGAAGTCCGATTTTCAAATTTTTTATTTGTTTTCTTATAATTAATTAAAATATGAATATAATAACATCCTAATAGCGTTAAAATAGCCATTAAAATATTAGCTATAATTTAAATGTTGCCCCCCCCCCCCCAAAAAAAAAAAAAATTACGAATTCATTTTCTTTCGACATAAAAATAAATACATTTAATTAAACGGGAACGTTAAAAAATTATAAAAAAATTATAAAAATTATGCATCTCATAAAAATTGACGTCATTTTCACTTTAAAAATTTTATGCACATTGATAAGAGCTCTATGATTCATCAGGTAATTTAAAGCATGCTATATATATATTATTATAAATTATTTTCACTACATTTCGTACATCGCCTGCAAAATAACAATAAGAAAGACTATTCCCACTTGTATAAAATAATTTTATTTAAATGAACCATAAGCAATCTGATGTTAATATTGTATATTTTTTTCATTACATTTCATACATTTTCTGTAAATTACAATTAAAAAAAAAAATACTTTGCTCCTACTATAATGTAATTTAATTTAAATATATAAACAAAATAAATGCTCATATTGTAAATATATATATATATATATATATATACTATGAGTACTTTTTTTCCTTTTTTTAATTTGTGACAAATATTTCTTTTGTTAATTCAAAAAATATGTTCAAAGAATGTTTTATACAAATAAATTGTTGTAGGAACTCTAATATTTTTTTTTTAAATCCGTTAAAATAAATAAAATGTGTTAAAATTTATCTTAATTAATGCTTCTTCATTCTATTAAGAACTTTTAAGTCATAAAAAAGGCAGTTAAAATGTATATACAGGATTGTTATTATGTTTTGATTAATTTTTGAAAATTTAAAACCTTTGCAATTTTTTTCCCCTAAAGTTAGACCACAAAAATAAATAAATAAATAAATAACAGAAAAAATAATACATAGAAAAAATAAAAATAAAATAAATAAATAAATCAAGATTCTAATAAATTATGCATGATACCATCGCAAAAATTAATCGTTTGAAAATTCAAAGTCACTTATTTAATTATATATGCATAACTGCCAACTTGTACGTTTTATTTTGCTACTGGACATTTTTAATAGAAATTTGTAATAGATTTTTAGCAGTTTTCTTTGATTAAACACGATGAAATTTTTTACAAAGAAATATTGGAGTTAAAAAAACGTAAAAGTTAGTATCTATGTATATGTACTTTGAGTTTAGCTAAATATCGTCTTTTTATAAGTTTCGTCTGTGTCTATGTTTTTCTGGGGAGGAGGGGGGTTTGCTTTGAGATTTACAGTTAGTAAAACTGTAATCTCACATTATAGTTACAGTGCAACCACGTTTCCTAAAACTACCAGCGACGACGCGTAAAAAATGTTGGAGGGATGCCAGCTTGGCCAGCAGGTTGTGATTTGGAAAACATCCAATAATTCGCGCTCTGTTATCATTCATTTTCTATGAGTCGGATGACTGTCACCCCTATTTTAACAGTGGACTCGTTGAATTAGCGCTTGCGCAGAGGCTTCCATGGTTTCATGAAATGTTGTCGAAGAATATATAGTTTTTCAATCTATACAATGCAATTATTTATTACAATTTAGTTTGCAGTTTGCAGAACAAACAGCAAAATATATTAATAAATGACGAAGAAATAGAAAAAACAACAAACAGGGGACTCCTGATCGGGATTATCTGGAAACGAAACTTGTAGTCACCACGGTTGCAGGGAGAGCGGAGCGAGCAGAAACAGAGCCCCCTAGTTGTTATTAATAAAAAAAAATGTATTATATGTATATTCTAATTAAGTTATATTTTATGGTCCTACCAGCTTTAACCCTTTAACCTTCATTGGTTTCGCAGCGAAACCAGACATTTGACATAATTTAACAATTTTTATGCAGCAGATTTTAACATTTGCCTCTTGCTTTAATCAGGTTTTAAACTTTTGTTCTTTTTCTGTTCGGTAGATAGCAGCCCTATACCAAAATGTAACAAATAATGCTTCAAAGGAAGCTAAATGCATAAGTCACTTGATGTTTCTTAGTGTGAGCGAGTGCGAATTGCTGGTTTGATGATGCACTCATATCTATTTTTTTTTTTTTTTTTTTTTTTTCATTTAATGAAGAGCTGGAATACTTTTTTCACCTGAAACAACTTTTACGAGTTTTTGCAGTCGATAATGTTTACTTACAAAGAGTTTTATTTATTAAATTAAATATCATTTGAATTTAATACGATAAACTGATAGATGTTTCAAATCAAAAATTTCTCGAAAAGGAACAATGCTAATATTTTATTTTTTAAATACTATTTATGATCAGCTATGTGTCTAAAAGCCTTTTTTACAGTTAGTTTAGTAATTTTTAAAATAAATTAAGTATTGAACGTTAAAAGGTTAAGAAAATTACGCACCATTAAATAATATCAGATACTGATGCTCATATTTAAGGCGTATAAATTTGAGAACTTCGTAAATGTACAAATTTGCGCACTATTAAAAACCATGACCTTTCTAAATGTTTTTTAAGCAATTAAAGTATAAAAGATCAAAAGCTAAAATTAATTGCGAACTAAAATAACTTTAAAGTGCACCGTCGAATTTAAGCGTCATTAGTGTTAATAGCACTTCTACTTAGGGAAAAAAATAATAATAAATAAATAAAATGACGAATTGAAATTCGAAAGTGTGCTTATACATTAAAACTCCGTTAGCAATTAACACTTTAGAAACTATTAGAAAACATATTCTAACTAATTACCGACAAAATATATACGTTAAATCTCTAAAACAGTTTTGTTTTTGTTTTTTATTCAATTAATTCGACACCGAAGATTTTAACTACTTTAAAAATAGAAAAGCTAATGTGAATAATTTTAAAAGCTGTTTTCGAGAGTTAAACACATCGGATAATTATAGTCATTGCTGTTAACAGATTAATGTTTACAAATGTTACACTGAGTATACAGCAGATTTGAAATTAAAGAGTTGTAGATAACTAAAAAATCAAATAAACCAAACTCCGTAACATCGCTCTAATTACTTGCATTTATATCCTTACAGAGTTCTTTTTTCTTTTTTCTTAATTAAAACTGCATTATTTATTATTAGTACAGGTTAAGGGGACTTGGCCCCTATGATGACACCACTGAAGTATGTTTTATATAAAAGTTTGTTTTTAAATTTTATTTCCAATATTGTATATTTTTAAATTTTATTTCCAATAAATAAAATTTAAATTATAATGAAGCACTTTACACATAATTAATTAAATATAAAAACCTTTAAATGTACCTCATGTTACGTCGTTAATATTTTCATTTGGGCGCCGAGATCTTTTCAATAAACCAGGTTCATACATCGGTATAACGAAAAGAAAGATTAAAACCAGACTCAAAGACCATAAAAACGATATCAAAACAGGGGAAAAAAAAAAAAAAAAAAATACAGCTTTAGCTAAAACTTTCGATAATGAAGAAATTATAATAAATTTTGAAAAAAACTAAAAAGATAGCTAATTACAATAATTATAATTACGCGATGTTTAGAGAAGCCATACAAATCGTAACAACGCCGGATGTGTGCAATGACAGTGACGCAATGGCTCCTAACCGGATGTGGAATCAACTTATGGAATCTATAAAAGACCACAACTCTAAGAGATCCGGCACAGATGAAGATCGTTTGAAAAGATCTGGGCGCCCAGATGAAAATATTAACGACGTAACATGAGGTACATTTAAAGGTTTTTATATTTAATTAATTATGCTTTTATTTCCATTTAATATTTATAAATTCAACCATATTAGCTTTGATCAATAAAATATATATTTAGGTAATAATTCTTGCGCTTTCTGATATATTTTTTAAAGATTTTATATCTTTAAATTGCGTTTTCTGAGTTTGCATTTTTTTTTTTTTTTTTTTTTTTTTTTTTTATGAATTCATGACCTTCAAAATGCTTAAACTTCGATAGATATCTAAAAAAAGATTTAATTTTTTTTAGATGTTTAACGGAAATAACTTAAACGAATTACGATTGGGTTTTGAAATTTATTAGTTAGTTTTCAAATAAGAATTAAAAAGTGCGTGTCTAGACAAAAATTTGGGGAGAAAAGCATGCTTGTTGCTATATTTTAATTTTTAATATATTTTTATTTTTCTTTTAAAGTCATTGCAAAATTCAAGCTTAATTCTTTTAAGTAAGGTCAATAAAGCACTCAAAAGAAAAAAAAATATATTAATAATAATAAATAAATAAATAAGTCTTTTCTTAAATATCTGTAGAAGTTTAAGCATTCATGAATTCACAAAAAATGCAAACTGATAAATCGTAATTTAAATATTACAAATTTGTAAAAAATATATAAAAATCCACAAGGAATGTTGCCTGAATATATATTTTATTGAACAAACCTAATCTAGTTCCGTTTATAAATATTAAATGAAAAAATGCGCTTTTGCGCGAACCTTACTTTAGTCGTGCCGTCAAATGCGCCAAATCTCTTTAACAGATTCAAATATTTAAGATGAACAAAAGTTAAAATAAAGTTCTAAATTAAATAACTTTAATCTATAAATAAACAATAAACAATATGTTTTCTTTGATGTATCAGGGTTTTGTAAGCGATATTTTAAATGTAACAAAGAAAAATTCAATCTCACATGGTGGTTAAGATCTTGTCCTTGAATAAACGTTTATACTCTCATGAAAAGAAAAAATATATATCCTTTATCTTCGGTTCATTTTTTTTTCGATAGCAGTTAATTCGAATTAACAAATTACTCCAAACTCTTCAGAACCAAGTTTAGTGCATTGCACACTACGGAATATTTGATTGAAAACAGCACATGTATTTACAAATATATAAAGATTTTTCCATTCTACATTCATTCTATGTAAGAAAACTATTCTAAACCTGAAAATATATGACTAAGAGATTTTGATGTAACTACTATATATACTACTATATGTATATATCTGTATATATATAAAAATTACGTGTCACGATGTTTGTCCGCGATAAACTCCTAAACTAAGGAACCGATTTTAATGAAATTTTGCTCACTGTGTGCAGTTTGGTCCAACTTGAGAGATAGGATAGTTTTTATCTCAATTTATTGTCACAATATTGTTTTATTGCAATTATTTGTTAATTATAGACCTTTGTTACAGTTGCTCCAAAATATCTGTGAGTTCCATAAGTTTAATTGTTGCCAAAAAGAAAAAATGCGAGTTCATTTTCTTTCGACATAAAAGTAAATACATTTAATCAAACGTGAACGTTAAAAAATTATAAAAAGTTAAATTATACATCTCACGAAAATTGACGTCATAATCAATTTAAAGATTTTATTCGCATTGATAAAGTATGTAGTTATACACAAGCGAAGTGTGACGTCACTGACCGTCTGTGAAATCAAGAAAAAGATTTCTTATGTTAATCGCCCATTGTATTTTTTGTAAAAAATTATTAAAAAACGAGGAAAATTATTTCCGGATTTTAATCCCCATATTTTTGTATAGATATGTATTATTTATCATGTGCATACGTTAGATTGAGTTATTTTGCTGTCAAATTGACAAAATTTTAATTTTAAATTTCAAAGCTCCGTCGTCCTTGGAGTTTTTCGTATTTGGCGATCAAAAACGTCACACGAAAATATACAAGCTAGATGTATATTTTCGTAATATGTATTGTGCGAAATATTGTTTCATATTATTCATTACTCTCTTAATATAAGTTGTTAAAATAACCATGATTTTTGAAAGGAATTAAATGTGTGCGCCAGATAATTTGGCGATATAATTTGGCGATATAATTTTTTTTTCCGCCAAGGATAATAGATATGAAATTTATTCCGCTGCAACATGTTAATATCTTATATCAGATACATTATGTATATGCTACAATTTATTTCACGTGACACGTGTGTTAAAAATTTATTTACGACATAACCTTGCTTTTACAATTTTTGTTGCATTATTCTAATCTGTATCACTTCGTTTTCTTTAAGAAATTTGTGATCTATACATAACGTTCTAAATAAAAAGTAACCATTTCAATATTTTAAAACATATTTAAAAGTCTGTTTTATTTAACATTAAATTTTAAAACTTAATTTAAAACTTATTTAAAAGTCTGGAAGAGTTTAAGTCTGTTTATTTGTTTTGTAACGCTAATCTATATGATCGATGTTCGAAACTTCAATTAATTATTTCTCTTATTTTTCTTTACTTTTTCTTTTTTAACTTACCAATTTAACGTTCCTGATTAAATTTGTGATTTATATATGTATTTTGCATTAAATTTTGACTCATATTTATTGCTGAAAACGCGATCTTAAAATCTTGCAATTTTCTTATCTTAATCCTCAATGCTTTCCTTCTTGATTAACTTGAATTTACTATTAAAATTTTAACATACTCAGAATCTTCTCACCACTTCGTTAAAATATATTAATCTTTTCAGTAATATATTAATCAGTATATCCCCACAACGATATTTGGCGATTTTTTGTTGGCGATTATGGCTAAATCATAAATCTATAAATCATAAATCATAAATGATAATCTAAATAATAAATCAAAAACATAAAATAATAAATCCAAAATAAACAACATATAGGCTGCCATATTATATCACAAACAGTCCAGAGCGACACCGTTATCGTTCAAAACGGCGCCAAAGAAAAATCGCCAAATTCAGCTGTGGGGATATACTGAAGTTATAATTATCCGAATATAATTACTGAAGTTATATTATAAGTTATAGTTGTGGGTAACAACTATAGTATTTCCCCACAACTGGATTTGGCGATTATAGCTAAATCATAAATCTAATAATATTATAGTTTTAAAAAATTAAAGAACACGCTTTAATTTACTTTCCTTATTTTAAATAAATGTAATTTTTATTGTTCACGTTTTTTTTTGTTTTTTTTTTCTGTCGAAAAAATAATGATAATTTTTTTGGCAACAATTAAATTAAGGAATAATATTAAATATTTTAAATAAATGTAATTTTTATTGTTCACATTTTTTTTTTTTTCTGTCCAAAAAATAATGATAATTTTTTTTGGCAACAATTAAATTAAGGATTAAAATTAAATGGCCAATTTATCAGTAATTAGAAGGTTTTTATTTTAACATTTTAATTAATTAAAAGAAAACTAAAACAAAATTCGAAAATCGGGCTTCGAGGTGCATCAGGAGAGGTCATTACGAACCACCATGCAAATTTTTGTAGCTCAGCCATCAGCCGTTTTCTTAAAAAGCTCTGGAAACCATACACAATGGTTTTTTGTTTGAGATATGAAGGATTTTGTGCAATCACGTTTTGCTCCCAGAGAAGTTACAAACATACATACATACAGGTGAAGCTAATATAAGCGTGTTAAAAATCATAAATGATAAAATCATAAGCTAAATCATAAATCTAAAATAAAAGCATGCAGGTTACAATATTTTACTGCAAAGAATCCAGAACGACTTCGTTATCGTTCAAAAAGGCGCCAAAAAAAAGGCGCCTTTCTGCACACTCCACTTACATTTTAGAGTGATTCTCTCTCGAAATGTATTTACAATGAAATAAGAAGAAAAATATTCTAAATAATCTGGTGTGTCACTCACACGACTTTCTCTTACCCTGAAATTTAATACTATAAATACAGGTTGGAGATTAAGAGGTAAGATAACGAGAACTGTCATGTAAACCTATGCTAAACAATTCAAATTAGGCTTCGAAAGAGTTTTATATTATAATTAATTCTGTGTGAGGAGGGCTACATCCCCCTCAACCCCCATTTCATTAACGCACCTACATTTATGGAGAATTTAATTCCGTTATTAAAAAATAATTCTGTTTTTTTTTTTTTTTTTATTAAAATTATTATTTAAACAAATTATCTTTTACGATAATGCAGACGATTTCCATATTAGAGAAATAGTATAACACTAAATATATAAAAAGGCTGACTTTATTCTCAATATTAAATTAAAAAAAAAAAAAAAAAAATTTTTTTTTTGTTTAAAATGAAAAAAATCGATAACTTTATTTTAAATTATCGCAGATCGATGGTTCAACCATTCGTTTTAAAGGTATTGACGAGCTCTTTTGAATTCCTCTTTGAACTCGACTCTTTGAACCCACCATGAAAATTTACTCCCCTCGAGGGTGACCCCCCCCCCCCCCAGAGGGGGCGAGGCTCCTACATGCACAATTTTTTATCCCAATTGACTATCTCTATTACAAAAAATATATATTCGTTTCATTTGGTTTAGTGCAGCCTATAGATGTTAAACTCTACTTACCTGCAACTTCCCCCATAGACGTAATGTATTTGAATACTTTTGAGTGTCCCTGTACACAGACCATTGGGTTTATCTCAACGTAAAGCTTACTGTAGCATCCCTATATGATACACATTTAGAATACCGAGTTTAGAATTTCTGCTACTATTTATTCTTGAGATATGCTTCTAACAGACAGACAGACACACAGACTATTCGCTAAAAACGTCATTTTCGTATTCAGGGGATCTCAGAGCACGTAAATATAACAAAAACTCACGTTCGAAAATTTGACCCTAAAACAATACTTTCTCGACCCTATGGGTAAGAGAAAGTAAAGAAGAGTAATGTGAAAAAAAAAAAAAAAAAAAAAAGGCGGGTACTAACAATACTCCGAATTCATAATTAGCATGTTCTCAGCTATGTCTACACATTCTGAAGTATACTGAATTAATCTATGTTATTTTAGCATCTCATCCAACCAGAGCTCGAATTCTCCACCCGTTTTTCAGATCAGGTGGAAATTTCTTACTTCTGACAGTGTCATGAAAAAAAGGGCGGAGCTCTCATCAAGAGCTCTCATCAAGGCTTCGAGCTCTCATCAAGAACACTTTCAGATTTTTTTTTTTTTTAACTATGTATGCTGGAAAAAATATTGTTTTGGGGGTCAAATTAATTTATTTTTATTAGATTTATATATTTTTTAATCCCTGAATCCGAAAATCCAATTTGTAACGGTTGATCTGTTTGTTGGTCTATCTGCGTGTGTTTGTGTCTTTCAAGAACAAGTAGCAGGAAATTCAAAATTGGTATTCGAAATCTTAATCTGCTTTGTATAAGAATGCTACTCTAAACTTTTCCTTGAGATCAAGCAAATTATTCCTGTACATACAAGAGTTTTCAAATACATTACGTCTATGGACGAACTTTCTGATAGGTACAGATTGTGATTGATAGGTACAGATTGTGTACCAGAGGCTGCACTAAACAAAATAAAATTAGCATATTCCCTTTAAATGCATAAAAGCATGTTTTGTGTAGCGTATGGTATACCCAAAAGAATTTCGATATATTGGGCCATACTTGGAAATTCCTGGAAATATATTTCTGATTATGTTAGGTGTTTTCGTATAGGACTAAATTTAAGTACACTATATAGTGTTGATATAACTTATAGACAATATACAGGGATAGTCAAAATTAGACGAAGACATAATTTTCTATTGAATGCAATTGATGGAAGAACTTTACTACATTTTACCATGTAGATAAAAACTACACAAGAAAGAAAATTAATTTCTGGTAAACCCATACGGTAGACAAAGTATTTTTCGAAGTCCATTTTTTAGTTCTTGCTTTTTGTACAATATCGCGTGTTTAGGTCCTTTGAATACGAAGTTTTTAGTGATTGATCTCTTTGTGTGTTATCAGCGTAATGTAAAAATAAATAATTTCAGAAAATTGAAATTTGTATTTTGAAGTTGGGCTGCCATTTGAGGACAACCCAACTTTAAAAGGTTACCACTTGAATAATTTTGTTAATATTGCTAAGTTTCAAAGAGTGTTTCTGGTTAAAGTTTTCTAAATAATTCGGAATAACTGTAAAATTTAACAGCTTTGAGTTCTTTATAAATGTAAGTTCTATATTCAAACAGGATATTGAGGTTTGCGGTAGCCCCCCCTCACACAAAATTATATATCAAATAAAATTATTCCTATTTGCACGTTATTATTATTATTAAATATTTTTGTATTTTTTCAACCTTCAGCTTAGAAATATCACAGTCACGAGAAATAGAGTGCATGAAACCATATCTCGTGATTTTTTTAAGGGCAAGACGTAGGGGTTAACGTTGATACATAGATATGTGTGCATTTCTGTGTGTGTGAAAAAGAGAGAAAGAATACGTTAGTAAAGAAAGTGTTATTAGATTGAGTTTAGATCTGCAGATATGCCATAAGTTATTTTGGCATGAACTGTATGGATTTTGATAAGAGTAGAACTTATAGTTATTTTTTGGAAACAAAAAAGAATTGTAGTTTATTATGATTTAAGAACTCGAAAAATTTGAAAGGCACTAGCATCTAAATTTAACAATCGATTGAAATCAAATTTGGCAAGGAGGTTGTCGTAAAAAAAAAAAAAACTGTAGATATTTTCATGAAATAAATAATTATATGTCTTTTACAGGATGCGAAGTAGAATTATTATACATTACATTACGGTCTACCGACAAGCTGATTAATGTTACATTCATTTGCACTCTAAGAAATTTCAGTAAAATTTGGAGAGTTGACCGTTAAATTACACAGCCAGTTTCTTTCATTGAGAAAAAAGTACTACACTCTCGATAAAAAATGTCAGTGAAATTTGGAGAGTTGGCCGTTAAGTTACACGGTAAGCTCCCTTCTTCGGGAAAAATGTCCATTTCCCGTATTTGTAAAAATATTGCTGCAAAATTCAAAATGCTAACCATTTATAAAAAGTCACTTTACTTCTTAGAGGGGAAAAAAAATCATCTTTATGCACATGACTTTATTTTTACGATCAGTAACTGAAACACTCTTTGTCGGTAAAGTTGTAATTTAGGGGGAATCTAGCCATCTATCTATATATATATATATACATAAGAAAATTTTAAAACGAATATTTATGTATATGGAATTAACCCTACAAGGCTCAATTTTTTTTTTTAGTGCGCGACAAAAATATATAGGTTGTAATTAGTGATCAAAAGATAGGGGAAACTTATAAAAATAAAAATATAACCCTATTTTACGGAAAAATAAACTTTTTAGCTCAACGTACCGTATGTGAAACATACATAAAAATATGATTTACTAATACGTTTACTATTGTAATATAAAAAAAAAAAAAAAAAAAAAAAACTTACCTCAGCAAAATATACACTTCATTATAACACACAGTATTTTTTTTTCGAGTCAAAACTGATCAATAACTATTCTATTTAGGTTGATTTCTTTAGAAATCGACCTACTGCAATCACTTCGTTTATCTATCTATCTATCTCTCTCTATATATATATACTATATATATCTATAATGAAAATTTTGTCATCACGATAACTCCCGAAATAATACTCGAAATGGAACCAAATTTGGACAGTGAACTGATCTTATAAATATCTTGGATGAGTTCGTTAACCAAGTTGCTCCGACTTTTTGTTTTCAAGTGGCAGCCACTTGAAAATTTCAAACCGACATTGTAAAAAGCATATTTAAAGCAAGATTTGCTTGAATTTTGTTGTAAATACAGGCCACATAAGGGTCTCAAATAACTTTATTAATGAAATTTATCCGCCATTTTTAATAAAGTGGCGGATATCTTAAGTTAAGCGGGACCACTTGAAATCAGACTGCCACTTGAAAATTTAAAACCATGATAACTTCCGAAATAATACTCCAAATGGAACCAAATTTGAACAGTGTCTTAACTTATCTTATAAATATCTTAGATGAGTTTATTAACCAAGTTGCTCCGCCATTTTGTTTTCAAGTGGAGACCACTTGAAAATTTCAAATTTAAATTGTAAAAAGCGTATTCCGAAATTGTTTGAATTTTGATGTAAAAAACAGACTACATAAGGATCTCAATGAAGTTTATTAGTAAACTATATCCGCCATTATTAATAAAGTGGCAGATATCTTAAATTAAGCGGAATCAATTGAAATCAGGCTCCCACTTGAAAATTTAAAATCATGATAACTTCTGAAATAATACTCCAAATCGAACCCAATTTGGATGGTGATATTATCATATAATTATCTTGAATGTCTTCACTGGGCAACTTGTCCCGACATCTTGTTTCTAAGTTCCAGCCACTTGAAATCACACTGCCACTTGAAAGTATGTCATCACGATAACTTTTAAAATACTAAACTGATTCAAATAAAAGTTGGATAATGAACTTAGGGTTCAAATATCTAGGATAAGTTCACTTGGTGACTTGATACACAATTTTATTTCCTAGCGGCGGCCACTTGAAAATTTGTCATTATGGTAACTTTAGTAATACTGAGTCAATTCACATCAAATTTGGGTAGTGGATTTATCATTCAAATATCTCAGATAAGTTCGCTGGTCATATCACTACGCTTTTTTTTTTCCAAGTGGTGCCACCTGAAAATTTCTTATGACAATAATTTTTGAAATACTGATTTAATTTGAACTAGAACTGGACAAGGAACTTATCATACAAGTATACTGGATTATTTCGCTGGGCAAGTTGTTTTGCCATTTTGTTTCCAAGTTGCAACCACTTAGACTGCCACTTGAAAATTTGCCATAAAATTTTGAAACACGGCACTGATTTAAACCACAGTTGGACAGTGAAATTATGCTTCAAATGTCTTGGATATGTTTGCTGGGCAACGTGTTCCACTCTATTGTTTCCAACTGGCGGCCACTTGAAAATTTGTTATCACGGTAACTTTAGAAATACTTAATTCAAATCAAAGTTGAAAAATGGATTTATCATTCAAACAACAAAAATCTAGAAAATTCGCGTAACTCGCGAACTAATCACGTTATTGCGTACATCTTTGGTATATCGATAATAAGTATTTTCTCGCCAAAAGTCGCAAAAAAGTCGCCATAGGGGAAAAGTCGCCAAATTTCGCGCCAAATCCATTACCTGCGTTACTGGATCTTTTTAATGCGTTTTTAAAGAAAAATTAGGCTATTTTAATGCTAAAACAAACTAGAAATGCAGAAAACTAACATTTTATCAACTTACTAAGCCTCTTTGAAAGAATTTCTACAAAAAAAAATTATTCTCAAATTTGCAACGATATTTTAGATGAGAAACTTTCTCTGCCATTTTGATCGAAGTGCCAGCCACTTAATTTTTCAACACGATGACTTTTCAGATTTTTAATTAATTCGAACTATATGTGTACAGTAGACTTATTTCACAAATACATTTCATATATTTGTCAGCTTAACTCACCACTTTGTTTCCAAGCGTCGGCCTCTTGAAAATTTTAAATTCACATAAAAATGTATTTATGAACCGATTTGCTTAAAATTCCATATGTACATAGACTACATCAATATTTCTACCAAGTGCAATAATACTTTGTAGCCGCCATTTTGAAACAAAATGACGGCTACTTGATAAGGAAAAAGAAATCAACCTACCCTTCCGAATAAGCCGGAAGGACTTGTTTATTTTTAAATTCAGACAAACCACTAACGTATCACTTTCATTCAAATTTCACACTGAGTGCACTATAACAAAAACACGAACGACATCTTTAGGTAAAGATTCGTATTACTACATTGCTAAATGTCAGTAGCTTCTATCAAGATGTCAAGAGATGTCGCTACTAATAGCTTTATAGGTATAGGAACGATTAAAGTCGGTGTTCCACATATGGAACTGGGTGCCTTGTAGGGTTAAAATAAATGTTTAAAGATTAGAAAAACCAACAGAAGAATTATGAACCAATGCGCAAAATTACTGCAAAAGGAAATATAAAACTTGAATATAGGAATAATTTAACAAATGAAATGAAATAAAAATCAAAAACACAGAGGTCTTCATCAGGGATGCGCCTCCGTGTAGGGGTTAAAAAAGGATAGCTATTAGTTAATTCCTACTATCCTTTCAGAAACTTCTCTTTAAGCCCTACATGGAGGGGCCTCCATAATGAAGACCTCTGTGCTTTTAGGGGGTTTATTTCCTTTCATTTGTTAAATTATTCCTGTATATATATATATAAGTTTGCAAAGAATTTACTTTTAATTTAATTAATTTGATGGCAACTTCCTATTCTCTATGTTGTGTTGAAAGCTTTACATGTGGTTACTCTGATTTTTTTTATTTTTCTCTCTGGTTTCCTTGATGATTTGCGTTAATATTTTATTTCATTTCTCATTCAAAATGGTTTTTCTGCTCGATCGGGGCATGAACAATATATATTTGCTATTGTTAGTTATATTGATTTACGAAATCGTTTCAGCTTTCACAGCTTTCTGAAGTACATGCTTCCTGATGAGATTTTACTTCTATTTTTAAGCATTTTTTATTCCAATTATTAATTCATTTTTTATTCCAATATTATTATTTCTGAGGTCCTTTATTTTCTCCGTCATTATGTTTAATGGTCCTTTTTTACTCAAGTGGGCGTAAGTAATTTAAATTGTTTTTGCCTCTTATTGAATCTTAACATGTATTGCAACATTTCTGTGTTAGTTTTAGCAATGTGTTACAATCAGTTTTGTTTTGGTTGCGTTGGTATTAACATGTATCTAATAAATGCAAAATTTTAAGGTTAAATTTTTATTAAGATATCTATTATTTATATATATATACATATTTACAACGTACACGTATTTGTAACAATGTGCAGTAAAATTGAGAGAGTTGACCATTCATTAAAGTTCACTTCCCTTCTTTGAGAAAAAGTTATGGCAGATTTACGGGCGAAGCTTTATTTTTATGATCAGTGACTGGAAAACTTATTAATGATCACAAACTGGTAAAAAGTGTTCGAATTTTTTACAGTGCATTAAAGTATGTCATCGTGGGCAATTATGCGTGTATTACTCATAGTTGTTTTACAGAGAAATACAGAATAATATAGACAACATATTAAAAGTTAAGAATGGTTAGTATATTTTTTTTTCTAAGTAATTTCTTATATTAATAATGTAATTTATCGGTACTTATTCATTAAAATTTGCTATTTTTATCAATATGTAATTACAATCTTCAACATATATATCCATACTCATATTTACAATAAGTTTATGTATAATATGTTGCGGATAATTAAATTTTTGTTTTATTATTTTAATTGTAAATAATTCTGTTTAGTTGGAAGTAAATCAAATCTATTTGATTTTGCTTATAAAATTATATAAAAACAAAATTTTTGTGTTTCTAGAAAGATAGATTCCATTTCGCGGAAGAAAGGAGAATAATAAAAAAAAAATCACGTAGGTTAAATGTATCACTGCTGCTAAAAATTAAAGTAATTAAACAGTAAATCATAATCAAAGATACTACAAAAGAAAGGAAAGCATGGCATCGTTCATTTAGTACTGTTCTCGATTATACAATCGGATATGTATTGCATTTTATTCTCTGGGCTTTACAATTAGTCACTAGTTATTTTTAAATGAATGTAAAAATTTATAAGTATATTTGCAAAATTGATCATGTTCATATGTCTGGTATTTTAAAATCGTAAAATATGAAAATACTAATAATTAATAGAGTGCAAAATTTTTATAAAATTTGGAATTTATCATGTATAACACTTTACATAATAAACTGATATACTCAGTTTCTCTGCGAATATTTTTTATACAAAGTATAGATTCACGATTAGGTTATCGAAATTACTTTTTTTTGACACTTTATACATAACACGTTATTACCTACATTCATTACATATATTATCTTTTTTTTTTTTTTCTATTAATCCAGAATCTCGATTTAATTTTATGCATGACACTTAATGCTCGTTTTTGACGAATTCAGTTTTTAATTTATTATTATTATTATTATTATTATTATTATTATTGTATTAAAGAAATTCCGCCTTATTGTAATTAAATTTCTAATTCAAAGTAGATATTAAAATAAGTTTATTTATTATTTTTTTAAAATACAAATAACTAAAAAACAGTATATAAATAATATATATATATTCTTTTATTTATTTATTTATTTTAAAAGGTTCTTTAAGCAACCTTATCTCTACCTTTGAAAAGGGTTTTTAATTGTGTTAGTGTAATATTATATTGTAAGTCGTTAGCTTTCAATCTTAGCTCTATGCCTTTGAAAAATTCTAGAGTGCGACGCCTGCTTAAATTGTAATATTGCATTCTTTTTTTTTTTAATTAGAATGATAATAAATGAAAAAAGCATTGCGTTCTACTTTAATTTTAATAATAAATATTTTATGAATATTATATAAGTGCTTAGCTTTCAATCAAAATTCGTACCAAATTTTTCTCTTTTTCTAATATTCATCTTTTTATTTTTAAGCCTATTTGACTTTTTTGTTATTCATATCATAAAAATTCATAACTAGAGCTTAATTCATCTTTTCTTTCATTGATATGGACATGTTTAACGCTGGAATTTTTTAATAGCTTTCAGCTATCATTTTATATGAAATCAAAATTCTTATTAAAAAATAAAAATTTGTAAATATAAATAAAAATCACACACGATTTATCAGATTAAAATGTACGCAAAAGGACGTTTTTGGCTTTAACTTAATTACGAAAGAATTTGTGACATGTTTAACTGAAGACTTTAGATCAAAAGTATTTAATTAAACATGTCTCATCGGCTCAGTTCAAAAAATTAATTAGGTTCAGTTAAAAAAAAGAAATGTAATTAAACACTTAACAATTAGAGTACTGGGTAGTGGCAAAAGAGTTCTTAATTTTAGTTAGGCAAAAGTAATTTGAAACTTATATTTCGTTAATTAAGCAAAGGAATAAAAATTATATTCGAATTTAAAACATACTAAGTATGTACGTGTATTTATTAACACTATATTATTAAATAAAGAAATAAACACTGTAGAACATTATTTAAATACTAAAAAAAAATCAAATCAAATATGACGTATAAAAATTTGACTTAAACAGAGTGAAAGTGAAAGAAAGAAATTGAAAGTGATTTGTACATATAATGCAAATACAAAAAATTAATAATATATACACATATATACATATTGAATGAACATTAAAAAAGGGTTTTATTACACACCTTTCAATATATTAAAAGGTTAAATATAAGGTAATTAAACGGTTAAATTAAACGGTGTGGTATTCACATGACTTTCTTCTATCCTGCATTTCAATATTATAAAAAGGATAGGGATAATATAGTAGCTATTGTATACTTTAAAAGTAGTTAAAAATAATTTAAAAAACAGTTTTATCAAACACGAATTCACAGGCATAACAAAATAAAATGAATTCTACAGCACTGAGGGATTTTTCAGTTTTCCCTTTGAGTTTTATGTTTTTTTTTTTTTTTTTTTTTTTTAATGCTTTAATGTATATATATACTTTTTTCAATCTGGATTTTATTATAACCAAGCCTTTATGTTTCATTTTTAAAGATAATGCATTATTAAGCATAGATATTTTTAATGCATAGAATGAATTTATCAAAAATTACCATCTGATCGGTTTTCACTTTGATTCACTATATGTATATACTTTATTAAAAAAAAAAAAAAAAAAAATGCGCTTCTATCTGGAACTTTGGAAAATGATTGAGTTCAAAATCAATTAAAATTCGGTTTTACTCATCAATATGCGATTTTAAATCACACTAATTTTTACTTTCTCTTAACGATGTATTGTATAGGAAGTACTGAATTTAGGTCAAAATTTCAAAATTACGTTTTAGCTGTAATTATAAATTTTGAGATTCCCTGAATGCGAAAATCAGGTTATAGCAGTTGGAATGCGTGCATGTTTCTGAATCTGTTATCAATATAACTCCAATTAGAGTCCTGCATCGGGTCGGGTAACCCGATTTTACCCGAACTCGGGTTCGGGTCGAGTTGGCAGAATTTTTTCTCTTGCGGGTCGGGTTCGGGTCGGGTTGACTGATCTTTTTTTCGTGCGGGTCGTGTTCGGTTTCGGGTCGGATTTGGTTTTTAACAAGTCGGGTCGACTTGAGAACACCTTTCAAAATATTTTTTACAATTATAAACATAAATTTATAGGCATGTTTAGAACTATGTAACTAATTTAAACATTCTGCAGATACTAGACATGTATCGGTTGGTTGTTTGATTGGAGGATTTAAGGCCGATTGACTCCAGATGTGTCCTAGGCCTATAGGGGGAATGCCCTCCGTTTGAGACTTTTTAAGGAGTCCTATCCCGTATTTACGCATGTTTCGAAGGAAACCACGGAAAACTCCGAACGGCAAGGTCGATGAGCGCGACCTGGGATCGAACCCGACACCTCCCATCTACCAGCTTCGAGCGCAGAACCGCTCGGCCGCTGGTGGGCAGACATGTACCGGAGCTCCCTATTCGTATCCGCGGATATCCGCCAGAAAAATAGATCCGTATTTGTATCTGGATCTGTTTTCTTTTCTTCAACGGAACTAATATGTTTCTTTTGTAGAAATTGTATGAAAATTAGTAAATTATTATAAATCTTTCCCGACTGTTGTTAATATATAAATTACAGGAATACAAATACAGTATGACCTCGCATTTGCATTCTGGAAATTGAAAAGATTTCGCAGTTTACAAGTTTTTTTGTTTTTTTTACTTTCTTCTATTTTTAGTAGAAGAAAGTATTAGATTCTATCAACTTTTGGTGTCGACCGCTCGACGGGTGGCACTGCTATACAGCGATTTCTGCAATTTCAGGGGAGGCTATATCTCAGGTTCTGTTTCGTATAATCCAACAAAACTTGATATGTGAGAAGATCAATATGAGATATTATGCTGATTCAATTTGAATGACTATCAGCCAACAGGTGGCGCTGCTACAATTTAATTTCCGTAATTTAAGGAAAGGCTATATCTCAAGAACTAATGCAGATAATTTCATATAAATTTGTATGTAGGTGCCATTTAATTTGTATTAGCGCCTGTCAACTTTTGGTGTAAACCGCTCAACAGGTGGCGCTAATGCACAGCGATTTCTACAATTACAAGGAAAGCTATATCTCATGTTCTAATGTGTATCGTCAAACAAAACTTAATATGTGAGAAGGCTTGATTATGAGACATTATGCTGACTCAGTTTGAATGCTTGTCGGCCAATAGGTGGCGTTGTTATACTGCAAATTTCATCGATAACAGGATGGCTATATCTGAACTTCTATGCCATATAACTGTACGAACCATGATATGTGAGATAACCATTATAAAAACGCATTGTTTAAGAAGTTATTTATAGACGATAAAATTGTCTCTCTTTGGATATTTAGTGTTAGATTTTCCTAAGATGAAAATTATTTGCATTCATCACGTTAAACTTTTTAATAATAGTTTTAATAATTTATTCGCACTTAGTGAATTTGACAGAAAAATGTAGAAGAATATCTTGTGGTGACCACAACATCCTAGTTTTTTTTATAATTTACCAACTGTGTGACAATGAAAATTTACTTTATTTTATATCATGGTATATCAATTTACCTTGTTTTGCATGATTTTTAGATGAATAAGTAATGTTTATTTATTTTTCGGGTTTCGAATCGGGTTCGGGTTAGATAAGTTGGGTTTCGGGTCGGGTTCGGGTCGGTTTTCGGGTTGATGAAAATTTTTTTCTCCGGTTCGGGTCGGGTTTCGGGTTGATTTAAAATTCATCTGTCGGGTTCGGGTCGGGTAAAGGACTCTAACTCCAATAGGAAACTAGTACGATGTGGCCACCACATAACTTTCTTCTGTATAATTTTACACAAAATTCATTAAGTTCAAATTATTTATTAAATTATTAAATTATTTTCGATTATAAATGCAGACGATCTTTATTTGACATAATAATATTATCGCTAAATGCCGAAAGTTGTAAATTTTTTGCAAATCAGAAATGACTTTTTTTTTTTCAGATTATTTCGTTAAAAGATAAAAAAATCGATAACTTTGTTTTAAATTATCACAGATCTATAGTTCAATTATTAGCGAGATCTTTCGAAAGATACCCATATTGAAAATTTACTCCCCCCCCGGGGGGTACTTCACCCCCAGAGGGGAAGCGATGCTCCTACATGCACAATTTTTTTTCTTAGTTAACTACTACTATTATCAATAATTCATATTAATTTTACAATCACACGATTAAAATAACTCTCATTATGTATATTTATACGAAATTTTGTCCTATACTGCCATGTTAAAAATTTAGAAAAAATGCTATAACAGCGCCACCTGTTGGGCTGTTGTTCCACAAATCTAATCAGCACCTGTTTATGTCAGAGTCCAACTAAATACCAAGTTTTCTTAAATTTCGTTCTTTGGTTCGTGAGATACAACGCCCACAAAATTTGTGATACACACACACACAGACAGACATTTTCTAAAAACAGTCGAATCGTGTTCAGGACATCCCAAAACGTGCAAATCCATCGAAAAGTGGAGTTCGAAAATTTTCACGAATCTAATACTTTCTCTATATATACATATAGAAGAAAGTAAAAATATTAAAAGGAAGTACGAGTTTTCTATCCAAAATCAGCATAATACGTAGATAATATTTGAAAATTTAATTGAGGTCAAACAAATGGTGCGTGTACAGGGACATCTAAAAGTATTTCAATACATTACGCTAACGTGAAAAACTCTATTCGGTATAGTTTAACATCTTTAGATTGCATTAAAGAAAATGAAAAAACAATATGTTTTTATAAGTACAAAATCACGTTTAATATAGAATACATTATGGAAAACACATTATCTTTCATTACAGGGTCACCCAATTGTATTCGAATATATTAGAGTTTTATGATTTGATATTACTCGAACAGCATTTTAAAATGTTGCATTTTCTTTCTTCTTTCAACTCTATTAAATGTGGGTACCTTATATGGTGTGTATATAGTTTATAGTCAATATACAGGGCTAATGAAAATCAATTTATGTCAAATGATTTTCAAAAAGTTATGTGAACGAAAACTGTTTGAATATTTTGATTACTTATATTCTTAATATAACCCTTTGTTGCATCGTGTCCACTGTAGTGGACAAAAGTTTAAATTTTTTTCCTTCCACACAAATGGTTTTACAGATTTGGTTTCAATGTTTATTCTTTCTGTATTACTTAAGCTTTCAACTGTTGCTCATAGATAGCAGCATAAAATAAAATTACAGATTGCATTGCTAGTTTGAAAATGGCGTCAACCTCTACTTCCGAGTTAGGATGATTTCTCATTGTAAACATTGTATATAAATGCTAAACGTTTTTTATTTTGAAATAGTAATTTTAGGCATTTTAGAATATGTTTGAATAGAACACTTATTTTCAGATGCTATTTTTCATGAAAATTGATGTATTTTTCTTTTTGTTAATTACAATGGACGTTATGAATATAGGCTAATGTAGGACAGTTTTCGTTTCTCCATTTTACTGGTACAAAAGGGTATTATTTCATTTTATAGATGTTACCGTGATAAATTCTTGACTTCTTTACAAAGCTGTCATACCACAATGTTCTATGCAAATAGGGTTTTTCAAGATGCCCATTGCTAGAGGACTAATACAAGCAGTATCAAGAGTAATTGATGAACAAGATACAAAAAGACTTACGTAAACAAGGGCCAATGTCAGTGTAAAAACCTACAAAAAAAATGTCAGTCAAAGTAAGCTCTGTCCTCTACGATGGAGTGGATCATTTTGCTAGGCAAATATCAAATAGTGCCTAAAGATGTAAGATGGAGTTATGCTCAAGAAAATCTACATATTCATGCGTAAAATGCAAAGTTCATTTGTGCATCGATGAAAAAAGTGACTGCTTTTATTATTTTCATCACCACTTCTACTTTAGATATCCAGTTTCTATATGCATACTGTCCACTACAGTGGACAAACTGTAACTTTTAAAATAAACAAAATTTTGATGAAACAATTTTTTTCCTGATTTCTGGGGCAATTTGAAATAGGAAAAACACAATAATTTCCTTTAAAGTTTCCCAGGTGATTAATATGCAACAAAGGGTTAATCACAGCCTTAAATATTTTGCAAATGCAGCTGCAATATTCAAACAGAGAGATGAGGACATTTAGAGTTTCAAATAAAAAGGTATGTAATATATACATTAAATATACATATATATATATATATTTTTTAAGAATAGTTTTAAAATGTTTACATATATAACACTGAATATCTTACATTTTAAATCGTAATAATACGTCTATAATAATGTAGTGTAAGAAGAAGTAGGGTGAGTGGCACACTAGATTACATACGTAAATGTATATTAACACTGTTCTATTAAATGAACGAATAAACATAGTAGAATATTATTTAATTACTAGACAAAGCACTGCCATATGATGCGTATAAAAATTTGCTTTAAATATTTTTACATTATATAAAAAGTTCTTGAGCAATCGAGTTATCCGAGACATCTACAAACGATTATATGAAAATCTATTAAAATTTGCTTTTAATCATGAGTATTCAAGTGTATATCCTATTAATTATTTATCCATCTATTTATCAATGTAGCATTTTCTATTCAGCTGTTT
Organism: Salticus scenicus; assembly: GCA_963930645.1. NCBI lineage: Eukaryota > Metazoa > Arthropoda > Arachnida > Araneae > Salticidae > Salticus > Salticus scenicus. Next base: position 130,322,014 of record OZ005661.1, read on the forward strand.
TAAACGTTTGTACCTAAAAAACCATAAAAATCTATTTTAATAACGCTGCATGAAAATCGGCCCAACACAATTTTTGCAAATTCTTATGTAAAATGACCTCCAGATTCCAAATAGGACATCCATTTTGGCTTATCAAGCACTGTTTTTTAGGCGCCCCCCCCCCCCTCCTCTTCCTATTTTTACAACTTTCCGGTAATTTTATGGCTATAAATTTGATTTGTGAGGGGGGAGGAGAATTATTTTAACTGTTAAATATCCTCTGAGTAGCTACTGAGTTTGAAAATTCTGAAACATGAACATTTGCAGCAAGGGGAAAATTTAATGGGGGGGGGGGGGGGGGGCAGGATTTGCAACTATATTATATTAATTATATTTTATCAATCAGTTATTATTATTATTTGTTATTTATTATTATTATTATTGTTTTGTTTTGTTTTTAAGTGTTATTTTTTTTTTCTCCATTTTCCAAATCAAATTCATAGCCATAAAATCACTGAACAGCGATTGATAAAAATTGGGGGAGGTGTGGCGACCCGAGAAGATGGTGTGTGTGTGTGGGGGGGGGGGGTGATTGGGCACAATGGAGATCATAATGGGATTCAGGAAGTCATTTTACATAAGAATCGGCAATAATGGTATCATGGCTTGATATATATATTTTCCAGCGCAATGTAATTTGGTTTCGAATTTCTGCCTCAACATATATATATATATATATTTTAAATAAGTCAAGCCTTATGCAGATCTTATTATTATTATTATTATTTTCTTTGAAAAAAAGAAAAACGAGGGGGGGTATTTTTTAACCCGAGATTTTTTTTTTTTTTTTTAAGCATACCGTAAAAAAATTATTATTATTTCCCTTAGTATCATCCCCCCCCCCCCGAATAAATTCGCAATGAGAATTTTTACACATTTTGTTAAGATTTGCCAATCATCGGGCAAATTTTTGAATATGGATTCATTATCTAAACATGATTATTTAGATAATTTTCAGAAAATATGATGGAACTAGATTTTTATTCTATTTATTTATTTTAATCACAGTGTGTTTAATGTACAGTATTATAAACACATTAGTGAAGTTCGTATGTCTTAACTTTAATCCTTTAAATGCAATATTTTGTGAAAAATAGGAATTCATTTTTGAAACTTGTGCAATAAAATAAATTAATTCGAGCTACAAACAAACAAATAAATAAATAAATAAAATAATTTTTTTTTTTTTTTTTTTTTTGTAATTTAATAATTTATTTTTATAATTAAATTTCCTTCAGGTGTAGAATATTTGAAATATTCAGGATGGCATTGAGAAAAATTTAAATTGTAAACATTTTGTTAATAGTCGATCAAATTAGTGTCGTTAGAAATCATATTGTAATAACTTTATGAAACTGAAAAATATAAATTTATAACTAAACACTATGCTCAGCAAAAGCTCATTAAATTTGTTTCAAGTCAAATATTTAAGGTTTTTCCCTCATCAGGCCAAAAGTTTAGGCATGAAAGCAACATAAAAGCAGCAGTGTTTGTTATTTAATTATTGGTGAGGTATTTTTACTCTTGATTATTTTAAATTATTTTAACTTGAAACAATCTTTCTGTTAATTATCAATGTATGATGTTTGAATAAGAAGGTTTTATTATTCATCATCTAATATCAGTTTTTCAGTATATTTAATTTTAATAGAATTTTTTTTTAACTGACTTTTTTACAAAAGTTAAAGAGTAAATTTAAATAATCCAATCGGAGAAGGGAAAAAATCAGATTTTTATCAATGGATATTTTGCATTTTAAATTGAAAATTTCCAAAATACGATTAATTGGTAGTTTTAAATTGGTGATTCGAGATTCAAAATTAAAGAAAATGTAATTTCTGAATTATTTAATGCGTTCTCATATTTTCTTTAAAATAATTTATAATGCAAATTTCTTTTTGCATCAAAACTTAAAATTGAGCAATGCGTAAGTAATTCTAATTTACTTTCAGTAAGTTCTTTTTATTCACATTTCACTTTCATTTGTATATGCAAATGTGCATATTTTTACTTAACAGTTATAATTTATCAGCGCATTATTAATTTCAGTGCAAAAGTGGATTTTTAAGAGAAATTTTGAATTAAGTATTCTGACAGTGCTTAGGAAAGAAATTATGCCACTCATTGTAAGAATAAAAAAATTACCTCTGAATAATATATATATATATATATATATATTTAAATATTGAAAATTTTATAATGATGTTAAAATATTTTTATGATTTTGTACAGTATGAAGGTAAAAAGTTTGCTTATTTGAATTTGATAATTTTTTTTAAAATATCTTTATATATACGATCTCTCCAGACATGACCGAATACGTTCGATTTCAGACGTTTTATTAAACATCTGGAAAAGTACTTGACAAATTATCGCAAAGCTTCAGGGATGTAAAGAACATGTTATACCTTATATATTTAAGTGAAATCAAGAAGGGGGTCAGTAAGAAATCAAAGAATAAATAGGAAGTTTGGAATCACCCTGTAAAAAGGAATACTTAAAATGTGTTCTGGCCGTAGCATGTGATTATAAAGCTTCTTCTAAATACCTCTATTCAGTTGTATAAAACTAATACATATATTCATGGTAATATAGAAGCTTCTACAAAATTGTTTTTTCAAAATATGCAATTATTTCTTATTTTAACAACCATTTTTAGGAAAATAAAGCCTGGACCGGGACTCGAACCCCGGATCTTTGACTTACAAGGTCAAGGCTCTACGAATTGAGCTATCCAGGCCGACATCCCGGTCAGCATTACTCACTCAGACAACCTTGTAGGCAGAAACAATCTGGTCTATCATTTAGATAGCTCAACAGAAATAAGCCGCAGGAAATGAAAAACACCATTAAACAATGGGAGAAAGAAATACAATTTTTAATAAAATCACACAATCAACTGTGGAAAAAAAATCATATTTATTGAAATTTTATTAAAAAAAAAAAAATAAATAAATAAATAAATAAATAAAAAATAAATAAATAAAATTTCAATAAATATGATTTTCTTCCACAGTTGATTGTGTGATTTTATTAAAAATTGTATTTCTTTCTCCCATTGTTTAATGGTGTTTTCCATTTCCTGCGGCTTATTTCTGTTGAGCTATCTAAATGAGAGACCAGATTATTTCTGCCTAAAAGTTTGTCTGAGTGAGTAATGTTGACCGGGATGTCGGCCTGGATAGCTCAATTGGTAGAGCCTTGACCTTGTAAGTCAAAGATCCGGGGTTCGAGTCCCGGTCCAGGCATTATTTTCACTCAGTCGGAAAAATAAAATTTCAATAAATATGATTTTCTTCCACAGTTGATTGTGTGATTTTATTTTAAATTGTATTCATTTTTAGGAAGTTTTACATACTGCATTAGACATAATATACTGAATATAAATGTTAAATAGGTACTTAAATATGGAAATTTTTATTAAATAATTTTTAATTGCGCATGCGGAAGCGCTAACTAAATTAAATTTCCTTAATTAATTAGCCAAATGTTTTAAGCAATTTATATAAAATCTCCAAGCAAATATAATAAAAATTCAAAAATTGCCTTTGACAGAATTCACTAAATTTCAGTACTTCTCAAAAAAAGGGGGCAAAACTACAAGAGATTTACCCAAATTTTTATTTTGAGTCATTTAATGTTGGTAATATAGTATTTGTTTATTGTAAATAAATATTGATAAATACCTATCATTATCTATATTTTTTTTCCTTTTTACAGAGGCACTGAAATTCAGTTCATTCTATCAACGATAACTTTTTGGATTATTACGATATTTTGTTGTGTCTTTCATATTTGTGAATTTTTATTTGTGAATAACCCCTTATCGTAACAACCTTTTTAGAAAACAGATGAAAAACAGCTCATTCAATCACTGATATCTTTATAAAATTTCCTGATATTAAACACGAATTTTTTATTACTCTATACTGTTGAGTATTAAACATTATCAAAGTTTTTTTTTTTTTTTTTTTTTTCCACTACAGTACGTGCATGCACAGTAATAAATTATTTACTGCAACTGTCCATATCTCTTTGAATATTAAATGTATTTGTTTTAAACTATAGTATAGTGATTTAGGCATGTTTTCTAACAGTTTCATGAAATAATAATAAAAAAAAATCTCTAGAGTTATAAAATAAAAACTTACGGAAAAATTTTAATTTTTTTTTCCATAAAATATTTGTACCTCTTTAAATATTTAAGCTATCCTCGCAAAACTCTACACACTTATAAAATATATCATTATAACCACATATAAAATTTGCAAATGAATGGACACACTTCCAGATACAGGGCAATCACGAATATTTTTTATTTTATTGAATTTGTTGCTCGCCCCCTAAAGGCGTTCGTGACAAAATCATTGCTGTAAAGACATCTGTCCCTTATTCAAGAACAACACATTCAAGTTGAATTGACGATTCTTGAAATTCAAGAATAATACATTAAGTATTTTTAGAGATATTCAACAAAACATAAAAAAAGAAAGTTTTCCCATTATTTATCCAACACCTGTACACACACACACACACACACACATATATATATATATATCAAGAACATATTGAACATTTTATAGATTTTAAAAACCTTTACACAAAATGCTTATAGATCAAACTGGTGTTTAAAAATGAGAAAATATAGACGATAATAATAAAGGAATCAATTTAAATTCCTTTAAAAATACTGTAAAAATTCATTTAATTTTTAATACTGACGGATTCATAAGATAAAATTAAAAAATAATAATAATCATGCTAATTTGGGAGATATTTACCTCAAATATTCCCTTAAAACAATAATAAGAGTAAATCAACAGAAACAGCAGCATATAATCGGGACAGTAACATTTCCCGATTTTATATGCGTGCTAAACAAGATTTAATACTAATTAAATATTCTATTACTTTCTTGCTGAACTTTTCAATTTGAATGCATATCATTTTTGTGTTTGTAAACATCTTTCCCTTTTTCCTAAAATTCATACCTACATTCTTTATATTTACATTTACATTTTGAATTTACATGTAGGGGAGAGTGGTGTTGAATGAGACGCAGGATGAATGGGACAATAGCAAAATTTTTATGTTTTACAAGCACCATAAACTTGACAATTTTTCTGACATTTGGCAGTACTGAGGTCATTCATCAAGTGTAGTTTCAGAATTGTGCTGTCTATTAAAGGGCAGAAAAAAATTAAAGTGTCTTTTCCTGCTGCCAAAGTAAGTTTTTACTGATTCAATTAGGTAGTAGGTAAGAAATTAACTATTTACTTAAAGTTAACATAACTCTTATACAGTGAAAAGGCATAATCTTTTATTGTGCTTATGATCAGTGGCGGATCCAGAACTTGACTTTTGGGGGGGGCTAAGATTTTTCAAAGTGTTATTCTAATCCAATAAAAAATTTACAATTGCAATATTCAATAGTGAACGTCAGTGTTTTGGGGGGGGCTTCAGCCCCCTAGCCCCCCCCTTAAATCCGCCACTGCTTATGATATTCAAGAATAATATTGACGATTGTTCATTAAGCTTATTTTCTGTTTTATATGATCATGTGGTGGTGAGGATGAATGGGACAGTTTGAATGGGGATGAATGGGACATTTTCCACTATGTACTAATTTAAAATTATACACAAGAATTATATTAAAACAAATCATAAATAGATTTTCAATATTTTTATAACCTGTAAGTTCAGTAGTTATAAGATGGAATTACAAAATTAGCATGGATTTAGAGAAAAATCGATTGAAATTAATTGTTCTGATTTTTGTTTATAATAATTATGATTAAAAATATTATAAATAAGAATATTCAATGCAAATTAAATCAATAATATCAATAAATAAAAAAAATAAACAAATAAACAAATAATAATTTGATTTAAATCACAATCAATCAAGCTAATTAAATAAATCCTGGTGATTATTAATGTGATACAGAATAGCATGCTGATTTTTCCCGATCAATCGGAAACAAAAATTTATCTGGATAATTTGTACTCTATTATAATGATTTATATCTTTCTAGTGTCTTATTTATTTATTTATTTTTAGATTAGATCTTATTAGATTAAATTACCAAAGCCTAGAGCACTAGGAACTGTGCGAACCAAAGGACTTTTGCCTTTTGATGTTAATTTGAGTCAATACATCAGTTTATGTTAATTTCAGTAAATTCATAGTGTGTAATAAAATCACATAAACCAATTTAACTTTTTTTTTTTTTTTTTTTTACTTTCCATTTTGTTTTATTTTCTTTGTTAACTCCAGTCCTGTCCCATTCATCACTATAGGTGGAGATGAATGGGACAATGCACAAGCATGTAATATATATATATATATATATATATATATATATATATATATTATTAGTTAAAAATGATAACTTTTTATTAAAGTTAGTATTTTTATATGTATCTGATTACTGAAGTGTACTTATGAGCAATGTTACAAAATTCTGAATTACATAGGGTGAACGTTATTAATAAAAACATGAAAAATGTCCCATTCATCCCCACTCTCCCCTACCTCATATACACTTGTAAATACACACATTTAAATAAATTCTGTTTTCTTTCCATTTTTTGAACTGCAACTATAAATGTGTCTCGTAATATGAAACAGTGATTCATACTTTATACTCGTGTACTTTCTACGTTATATATGTTTTCTAAATAAAATAATCATACATACAACTGTTTTCAATACATACAATTGTGTAACGAAATTATTTAAAAAATTATATATTCTAACAGTTTTATCTTGAGATAATTTCTGCAGTAGAGTGTTTTTATTTATTTATTTATTTATATTTATATTTTTTACTTAAATGTGGTGCTTCTCTTTATAAATATAATTAATTATAAATATTATATAAATATGTTGCGTTTTACATAAATATGTTTTAAATAAAGAGATATTTTTGTTTTAATGCTATTATGAAATCTATAAATCAAATATTTAAATGTAACCCTTTTGACTTATGACGCAATGAGAATTGATTACTTGTTAAAAAAAATTAAGATTTTTCATTATTACTTATTTTTAAAAGATATTGAAATTATTTTAATTTAAACAAAATTTAAATAAGAATTTAGAATTTATTAAAATATACATCGAGAAACTTAATTTTTCATACCTTGTCTTCAGAACCCTCAATTTCACATTCAGCAAAGTATTGTTTTCTTTAACAATTCAGGAGTTCGATCGCAAAAGTTGCATTTTTCTTCCAAGAAACTGATGATGTAATCAAATTGAAATCTCTTTTGTTTGATAACTTATTCATATTTCATATTTCCTCATGGCGTGAAACTCCGTTGTTCTGATATAAACATCCATCAAAATGGAAGTTTTTTTTTCTTTAAATGTAGCATAGTTTCTATAAAACTCTGTAAATAAATGAGAAAGATAAAGGTATGCGCACTTAAATTTGGCTGAAGATCAGTTGGCAAAGATTTTACATCCATGCTTCTCTTTAAGTATGCTTACCTCTTATTGTAAAAACTGATGCCAAATGTAGGTTGCTTAATTTCAGTTTTGATGAAAAAGATGGGCTATTGTACAAATATATAAAAAAATAAAAAATAAAAAAAAATCAAGCAATTATGAACCAAAATCAAAATCTGTTTCCTACAAACTTCTAATATAACAAAATAGCATTCCCTCACCCCCCCCCCCCCCCACCACCAACAAATATGAGAAAGTTTTTCATAATTTATCCCTTATGTATATTATTATAATATATGCTTGTTTACATTATGTGTGCTCGGTTGTACACTTTGTGCGAGTGCGTACGTACTTGCGTGTGCGTGTATGAGTATCTACGTTCATGCGTATATGTGTATGAACGTGCCTACAACGCTGTCTACTCCAATATTTCTTATGCAGGTTCTTGTGTGGGTGAGCGTATGGCGAGTCTGTGTGCAAGTGTTTTTTTTTTTTTTTTTTTTTTTTTTTTTATGGCTGGTTGTATACCTTTGTGCGTGTGTGTACGTACGTGCACACGTGCGTAAATGTGTATGAATATATACGTTCATGTGTGTGTGTGTGTATGTATGCGTGTGTATGTATGCGTGTGTGAGTTCATGTGTGTATTCGCCTTTGTAGGCGAATCTGTGTGCATGTGTTTTTGTATGGGCATGCGTATCGTGTATATGAGTGCATGCGTACGTACATGTGTTAAACTACAGCTATCTGGTGCTATAGAAAAGCATTTCATCTTACTTTTTTGTCCTTGACATTTCACCCGATGTCATTTGTCAAGTTTGAAGTGACAAAGATTTAATTTCTGACTGAAAGCAAAAGCCATTGTAAAGAGCTATTAAATAATGTTATAAATAAAATCCCACCAACAGTCAAAAAAAAAAAAAAAAAATATATATATATATATATATATATTGATCTTAGAAACACCAAAAACCTTAGTAAACTCCAATATTTCCTATGAATGCAAAGTGAAGTGTTCTATACATTATTTGACTTATCTTCAATTTTAGTGTAACTGTATCCAAAAATATCGGAAAGTATTTAATAATTTATAAGTGATGTATGATTTATTTTGTAAATTTTAACTTTTTTTTCGCTCAAGCTTTGTCTCTGATTCATTCTAAATTTTATTATAACTATATTACCATTGTATGGAAAAATCATTCATAATTCATGAGTGATATCTATTTTTATTTATTTATTTATTTATTTATTATTATTATTATTATTATCATATGGGCTTTATATATACACGTGTACTTGCTATATATACATATTTAAATTAAATTATTTTTTCTATTTCAACTAATTGCAACTGTAAATGCATCTCTTAATAAAAGCTGATTCATAATTTATCAGTGATGTATAATTTTGTAGTTTCTGGAGGTATTTCTTACAACAACTATCTATGTGTAACCTAAATGAAACAATTAGTGTTTCTAATACAAAATCAATATATATATATATATATATATATATATATATCAATTGCAACAAAATCGAATTTAAAAGCCTTACTAAAATGTTTTAATCATATAGTAATTTATATAGATCTATCATCCCATTGTTATCAAGCAAAAGTTTTTGATGCTGAAAAAATGTTTTGGCATATATAGTGGTATTGAAACTCGGCAATTATAATAGAATAGAATAGAATATTGATGATTTTTCAAAATGTCGAAATATTGCGTCTGTTAATTCTTCTAATAAATTTATGAAAGGAAATGGATAAGTTATCATAAAAGTAAATTATATTTGATTAAATTATGAAAAATACAATTTTTATAATCAGTTGCTTTGTTATTATTATGAAATAAAAACTGTGTTGATTTTTAATGGAATACTTTTTTTAAAGTTTGATATTTTTACGAAATAGTAAGTAATATAGAATTTTCAAATTTTTTTTAAATATAGTTAGCAGCGGCGTAGATAAAGAATGTTAGTTTTAGTATGTAAAAAGAGTTTAAATTTAAATATTAACTAAATTAATAAATATAAAAAAAAATAAAATAAAAATAAAAATAAAAATAAATTTGAAATTGTATCTGCAGTTTTTCATTTACATTTAGTACATAAATTTTATTTTCTAAATTATCTGCGTGTATTCACTCGGAGAAAGACGGCCATATTGTGAACTTTTCTCCGAGTAAAAAGGAATTATTTTTTTTTCCCCAATCAACAATCTATGTCTTATTACTATCTATGGATTTAATACAAGAATGCCAATATATGTCGCTAAAATATAATTTTGTTAATTTTAATTTTTGCAGCATACTTTTCAGTCAGTAATTAAAAATGTAAAATAAATAACTTATGTGTAAAGTAACATAATTAATAACTGGGTGGTACCAGTTTTGTATACCAGTCTAACTTTAAAAAAAAAATCCCTTTTCGGCAAGCTTAAAGGCAAAGTTAGATTCCTTTACTTTAATGTTACAATTGTAAAGAAATTTTACATATGCATTAATACCTATCCAATGGCTTTGTTCCCACACATTGCATTATTTACGTCGCTATTCTGTTTTCAAGAAATTTAATTTTTAACTACAAAAGGGTTTTATTCATTCTACTTAAAATTTTAGGCTAAATTTATTGGTTTGTAAATGTTTCAATTTTTTAAAATTCAAGCTCATAATCATTCAACAAATAAAAGCCTTAAAGATATACAATCCCAGCAATGGTGAATCCCGGAAGGGGCTATTGGGCTACACCCCCCTCCCCACCCAAGCTTAATCAAAATTATATTTTTTATTTAAAATCCATATAACTGTTGTTCAATATCTTTCTTTTAAAAGAAAAAGTAATAGAAACGTGAAAATGCACTTGTGATCTCACTAGTTCTGGTAAGCCTGGCGTTGTTATGGTCAAGTCAAATACAGATAAGTGTTAGCAGTTTTTGAATAGTTATTTCATTGTAATTTTTATTGAATTATTGAAAGTTTTGTATTGTGTTTTTGTGATTCTTATTGTCGGATGAGTAAAAATTGTAAAGTGAAACTGTTTTAGTTCACATAAGCTGGAACATTAACATTAACATTAGTTAACATTTGAGCATTTGGCACCGCTGAATTTCAATGTTAATTGTTATGAATTTAGTAAATTGCATGATTTGGCGAGATTTTGGTGACAAAACTTGCGACTTAACAATGAAATTTGTGATTTGGCGGCAAAAGTTGATAGTTGACGACGAAATTTTTGACTTGGCGACAAAATTTGGCGAGCTTGGAAATGGAGAAAGGCAACTTTGGCGTCATTATATTTTCTTTCAACGCGAAAACCTCATATCTCTTCACAGACCAATATCTTGTTTCGACAAGATAAAAAGTCAAAGGAAGCTGTAACAAATTACTCTCAATCGTAAATTTTAAATTCTTGCCTAAACTGACATTCTGAACTATTCACCACAAACGATATTTGTATTAAGATTGACGTATTATTTTAATTTTATATTTTTAAATGATTAATTAAAGCGTTTAACAAGGTTTTTAATTAACACACTTTTATTAACTTGATATGATGCAACTATTAATGTATGTAACGGAATTTTGCAATTCAATTTTCGGCAACTTCTTGTCTTCCAAAGGACCTGAAATTTTGCACACGACTTCATAATCAATGACAATACTAGGTACAAGTGTTTCCAGGCACTTTTCCCATCAGGGGCAGGTTCCAAGGGAAAACAAAAAATCTATACTTATACAAAACTATCGTATGTGACACAGGATTTGGATGTATTTGTATAATGTCGAGTGGCAACAATTATTTTTTTTTTAATAAAGATTTAAATGTATGTAATAGTTTTCTAAAACCTTTATTAGTTCATTTTTCAATAAAAGAGTGTTGTTTATTTTTTTTTTTAAATGGTATAATTTTATTTATCAAAATAAGGGAATTCGAGTAATGAAATACTTTAATTTAAATTTAAATTTTCATGAAAATAAACTTCAACGGAAAATTCATTAAAATCATCCCTAGTTCATTTGTTAAAGGGATACCTAAATGTGCCCAAATTTATTACCTTTTCTACCATGCCAGTTTAAATCGTTTAGCATCGATTTACAAGATTTTTTTTTTTTTAACGATGACATTTATCTTTTACATTATAGCATCTATGTCATAAAGCTAAGTCTAAATCTGCTTAGCCCTAATATATGTTGATTTTATATACTTATTTTTTTATTAACTTTTATTTTATTTGTTTAAAATCACGGATGAAATTTTATTTCATTTTTCTCAGTACATTGTTGTAATTGTGACGTCATATTTTCTGTTAAATTAAACTTTTTTTTTTTAAATCAGATTATTATATTGTATAAAAACATGATTAAAATTTTATTATATTTTCAGTGATCTTTTTTATTATCATTTGCACGTGACATAAGCATCAGATTATAAATTTTTGCAATGAAAGGTACAGAAAATGTCGGCTTCATCACAAGAAAAATCACTTTTTAACTTGTAACTTTTCAGCAATTGAAGTTATCGAAAAAGTTTAAATACAAAAGTTGTTCTTTAGGGTAAGGTGGTAATTCGCCTGATTTGAAGTATTTTCCTATTTTCAATATTAAAGAAATTATGGACAAATGAAAATTTCCACCCCCCACTATTTCCACCCACTTTGAGCAGGATACCCCATCTACGAACCCGACCGAGATTTTTACTGTCCTGACAACATATCCCGAGCTGGTTAAATTTAAATAAAAATTACTCCAGTTATCGTGTTCACAACTTAACATGGGAAAAAGCGTTATACATATATATATATATATATATATATATATATATATATAAACTTTTGAACGGAAGGGGTTTTGGGTTCTAGGGGTCATCGGTGAAGATATGAAGAAATTTTCCAGAAGTCGTGTCATGAGAACCATTGCAATAGGTAGATCTCCTATAAGGAATCTACCTAATATGCAACATCTTTGTGCAACAGGACTTAATTAATTTATACACAAAATGAATGAATGCAATGTCATAGATTGATTAAAAAAAAAAAAAAAAAAGTATTTTCTTTATCAGATTTTTTTTTAAATAAAATTCGAGCTTATACGGGAATTGGTAAAATAAGAAATGTCTTTAAAAGGCTGAAAAAATCGAAAATTCTCTCTTTCCATCCTGTATAGATACCATTAGCATAATTAATTTTCCGTAGTATTATATTTAGTATCCGCCCCTTTTTCTACATCCATTAATTTTTAAAATAGTTCTCTCCAAACGTAATTACGATTTAAAAAGAAGAAAAACACCCTAAAAAAAAAAAAAAAAAAAAAAAAAAAAAAATGACTGGTGTGAGAAAAAGGCAGGTACTAGCAACACCACGGAATATTAATTTATGTGTTGCCAGCTATGCATCCTGAAAGGCACGTGACATTAACCTCGTATAAAGCATAGATAGAGGAAATACCAACAATACTTAGTGCAATATCACCGTAATTTGTTTTAAAAATAGAAGTATTTTCGAGTGAATCTTGTAAAGTTTTCTTTTAAGCTATTTTTAAAGTGAAAAAACTTGTTAAAGTTAATTATCACAGTTAATCATATATTTTGTAACTTGATTGCTATTATTTTTTTAAAAAAGCTTTTTGATAATAATAATAATAAATAATGAATACAAATACTACAATGATACATTTGAAAAAAACCTATAATTTCAAATCTAGTCGTAATGCTAAGTAATACATTTTCAAAATGTGATAATAAAAACACAACATAAAAACGATGAAGTGAAACTGCTCCTAACGGGAAAATTCATTACATTCGAACAGAAGCATAATAAATACTTATTATTTTAAAATTATTTCAGTATTGAATACATTACAATTAATATATTGTACCATACTTAACATATCTTTTCATTAATTTAGGCTTTTTGTAGCCTAGTTGTCTAAGCAACGCGTTCGTTATCAGAAGTTTGTAGGTACGATCTCGAAACGGCCAAAGTCCGTCTTATTCATTAATGGCACCTGATGCATAAAATATTCACCGTAGCTTCAATATTATTCATATTCCGTAAAATTAATACCTCTGCGGTTCACCAAAAAGCGGCGACGTAACTTCTGAAGAGGATCAAAATTGGGAGTTTAAATGGGCTTTACGTCGCTCTAGTGCTACACTATGGACAATTGGTGACTGTCTCGGATCCTCTCCGAAGGGTTGCCGGACGCATACCATCACAATTTTGATCGTCCACCGAGGGAATGGCTCCTGCGCTTTAGAGATATCAGAGGTACATCGCCTAGAATATACAGTGGGGCAAGTGCTTATGATCGAATACTGCTAAAAAAATTAAACTTTCCAGATGGCGCTGTGATCGAATTTTTTGCTGAAATCGAAGAACTGGTTATCTTTTCCAAGTTTCGTCTGCTCAATCACTTGATCTAAGCACATAATTAACCAATAGGGAGTTTTTCAAGCAATAAACTCGGTCTCACTGACCTCAGGTGAGAGATGTAATTTTTAAGGCAGTGATTTACTGATCGCTTTCGACACTATGTATTTTTGGTGCTGTACCAGAGGTGTAATTTGGATGGGAAAATGGTGGGCATTGCAGCCGCGACAAATTTCAAGTGCACCAACCACCATTAGTGTACACTTGATTATAGAACCCGTAATCTTCCAACTACGAGTTTTGCACTCTACTAACCAGGCTACTGCGACCCTAGAATCAAAATAGTGATGGTGTGTCTCTCGACATTCCATAAAAGTGAATCCCAGACCGTCCTTGTAGACCACTATTGTGTAACCATGTGTCTAGCGCCTAGCATTGAGTATTTCAAATTCTTGGAGGTGTGCCAAATTGACTGGCAAGTTGTGATTTGGTAAACATCCTGTTATTCAGCGTTCCCTAATTGCTATTTTCACTCAACTACAAGGGTTATCACCCCTTTCTAACACGCTTTTATTAGCTTCACCAGTATATATGTTTGTATGTTTGTATGTATAATGTATGTTTGTAACCGCTCTGGGAGCAAACAGAAAATCTATATTGTAAAAAGAGACTTTCCCTACGTGAACGCTGTGGCTGTGAGGTAAAGCTCCGCGCTACGAACCTAAAGGTCTAGCATTCGAGCCCAGTCAGGGGAGATTTTTTTAAAATGTTTTTTTTTTTTTTTTTTTTAATTCTAAATTATTTTAATTAAAGATTTAAATGTATGTAAATATTATGGTGTGTCACTCACACGATTTTCTCTTACCCTGCATTTTAATACTAAGATAGATATTTTGTGCTTTTTAGTTCACATTTCTATAAAAGAGTGTTCTTTAATTTTTTAAAACTATACTATTATTTTAACACTGAAATCGTTGAGTGAGAACTTGCGCAAAGGCTCCCTTGACCACAAGAAACGTGGTTACAGAATAGGTTAGTTATAGCACGATGTTAATCAACTCAACTATTTAATTTAATAAAAACCTATAAATTTTCAAATATTTACATGTTTATATGGATATTAAAAATTTTTATATACAATTTATTTTATAATAGAAAAATGGAAACAGTATTCAAAATTTTCAAAAATGGAGATCTGCAAATTTTTATTAAATAAGAATAAATGTGAAAATAATTAAAAATTACTTCAAAACTTTTATAATCGATAAATTTTTACGCTAAAATAGAACATAAAATATTACCTATATTTAGAGAAATCTAATGAAAACAAAATGTACGACCCTGATTTGTATAATTGAATAATCAATTTTCTTAAACGGCTTTTACTATGAAAGTACTGTTGCAAAGACATTCACAAATCAAAAAAATAATTTAAAATTTAAATATCTGATCTTTTCTCATATACTGCACACGTCTAATAATTTGACATGTATTAGAATTTTGCAATGAATGCCTGCTCTACCGTAGAAAGGATTGCATGCTTCATTAAATCTGAACTGTCATATCTGATTTAATATAGTCGAAAATTGGCTCAAAATTATTAAACTATGCAGGAAATATAATCGGATATTAAAGAGAGAATTTTGTATATCCATATGAATGCGTAGAATGACCCAATAAATTATGACGAACAATGTCTTGAACATTTATCGATAAATTTGCAATGCATAGTAATATTAGTACTTATAAGCTGAAAAAAAAAGTAAATCACTAATTAATAATAATATTAATAATTAAACATTTACAAATTAGAAGGTTCAACATCTCATTTGTATATTACTGAACAGTTATTTTTATTTAGTTTATAGTCTTTCTCACTATATATTTTCATAATAAGAATAGACTTAATTTACAGCGAACACAAATCCAATGTGAACCACTCGGTTTGAGACTTTGACGTCATAGCTAAAGGTATTGATGTAAATTAAATCAAATATCATCCGTGTTTTAGAACAAGTAAAATAATTTTTAAAAATATTAAAAAAAAAAAAAAATCTGGAGTGACTCCACTCGACTTTCCGAACATTGAGTAATTAACAGTTTTGTAGATAAAGTAAAAAAACAGGAGTTAAACAAACAAAAGAGAGAAAGCCATAATAGAGTGTTTGAGTATTTTTCTCCATCTATTACTTGATGTTTTATTTAACGCTACTGAACTTTGAGCCCATAGATCATAATGATAAAGAATTTTTCGTTGTGTCCCTGTAAAAACCTATAAATGCTAGATTCACCAAAATGCTTATAGTTAGTGCAACAGTGATTTATAATACTCATATAAATTTTCAGCTCAATTCAATAAGGCGTTTAGATGCTATCGTACTTTTAAAAATTTAGTCCCATACGCCATAATGATAAAGAATTTTTCTTTGTGTCCCTGTAAAAAAACTGTAAGTGCTAGATTCACCAAAATCTATACAGTTAGTTCAACTGTGATCTATAACATGTGTACAATTTTTTTGCTCAGATTAATAAGGCGTTTAGACGCTATCACACTTTTAGAAATTTGGCCCCATAGGCATAATGATAAAGAATTTTTCTTTGTGTCCCTGTAAAAAAACTATAAGTGCTAGATTCACCAAAATCTATAGGGTTCGTACTATGGTGACTTACAATATGCGTACCAACTTTCAGGTTAATCGAACAAAGCGTTTAGACGCTAGCGTGTTCACTCACAGACATACACACATACATACACACATACACACATACACACACACATACATACATCATCGTAAGAATAGTGAAAACGGACTCAGGGGACCTCAAAACGTATAGAAACATCAAAATCTCGATTTCGGATTTTTGACATGATTACAATACTTTCCTCACTATAGTGTTCGGAAAGTAAAAAATCAAATGACGTCATAGCTGCAATGATGCATAAAGAAAAATAAAACTTTACGCATGAGGTGAAATGAATAAATTACAAATGAAAGATAATTCAAAAGATTAAAAAATAGGAATGTATTCATCATGATATGTAATGTGATCATTATAATATGTATACATTATGAATGATTATGTAAGCATATGATTTTTCTTATTTAGGAGTTAGAAAATATCATTTAAAACATTGCAAATTTTCATATTTTACATACTAAAAGTATTCAAAAAATATTAACGGGATATATATATAACGTTACATATAACGGTATTCACAATTCTGTCAGCATTTTGTGTGATCTGTAAACGAACCATAAACATTGTATACATCAGTAAAAACTATTGAACTTATTCTACGTTTTTCATGACTAATTGTTCGAAATTTGACGTAATTTGGATGATTACGTGATATTGTCGGAACATTTTTGTAAAGTCCTGTATATTAATTAGGAAGCCTAAGAGCACATATTAACTGCAGAAAACATCAGTTTAAATATTTCAGTAATGTACGCTAATTTCATATTGTTGAATGAAGAGTAACGGTTCATTTAAACGAAATTCACCCTATAGGCCGTATTGATAACAAAAACTTTGTCGTGTCTTTGTACACAGTCTATAGAAAATATAAACATAAAAAATTACATAACTATTTGTATACACAGCCTGAACGTGTGTACTAATTTTCAAGTTAGTCGGAGTATTTTTGTGGCCGTTATTGCGGTACATACATGTTCTGTCCATAGACCGTGATGATAAGAAAAACTTGTGGTAAGTGTGTCCCTGTACACGAACTACAAATGGAATACACACCCAAAACTATACAGTTAATTCCATGTGGTTTATACACATATGTACCAAATTGCAAGTCAATACCGTGATTTCTGCGGCCGCTATCGCGGTACAAAAAAATTTCTTCCTATAAGCCATAATGATAAGAAAATTTTGTGAGACCCGGTACTAGAGGTCTGCACGGGCCGGGCTTTATTCCCGAGCCCGAGCCCGAGCCCGGCCTGGCCCTCGGTCCGAATTTTTCAATTTGCTCTCGGACCGGGCCGGGCCGGGCTCGGGCTTAAAATCTTTTTGTAGGCTCGGGCCGGGCCTGGCTCGGGCTCAATATTTTTTGTGTGTACTCGGGCCGGGCCGGCCTTAGAGGAAATTTTAAGCCCGAGCCCGGCCCGGCCCGAATCTTTTTCTAAATGCCTCGTTAATCAACGAAAAAGGAAAATGATAAAATACTTTTTCAGTCATTTATTTTACTTAATTTTACAGTCTGGTGTGTCACATAAAATTTTATTTTGTTAAAAGGTGTCTGTGATTACAATTTAATTGTCTATCAGCTTGACTATTCGCGATCTGATTTTCAGCAAATATTTTAAACATGTCTCGAAATTAATATATTTCATTTAAAGTAATATTAGATGGTTTCTAATTCAAAATAATATGCATAATACTACCAGTTTGCGTACATGTAACAAACAAAAGAAATTAGATACGTTACTGTATATAAGGCTTTGTTTTCTATGGTCTGTAGTGTTTAGGTGGTATGAAAGCTATAAAAATCCTTCCGCTGTAGCTTTTCCTCTAAGACTTCTTTTTCTTTTCTCCGGGGCACTGCATGAAAGTAGCATCAATTTTAGCATGTGCAAAAGCATCTTTTCTATTGGATATGGTTGGATTTGCATTAAAGTTTTGTTTACCGGATCACATGAAAGATTTGGATACATTACGGTATATAACAGGAAGTGGTTCAAAGTGTATTTTTAGTACTATTAACCATTTTAAATATCTTCCTATAATGTTTGAGGAATACTAATATTTTCGATTTGACTTTCTGCCTGTCTTTGTGCCTTCTGTACGTCTGTAATAATGAAATACCATTTATTTATAAATATCTTGTAAACATTCAGCAGTTTTGTTAAAGAACATTCTATTGCTTAGCTATATAAAACCTCTGCAAAACACATACTAAAAATCTTTTTCGTAAAAAAGCATGTTTTTTTTTCTTTTTTTTGGTAATTTTTCACATTTTTGAATCGAGCCGGGCCGGGTCGGGTCTGATTTTATCGCTTTTTGTCCAGGCCGGGTTGGGCCGTACACAGGTAAAAAAGAAACGGGCCGGGCCTGGGCCGAATTTTTCGATTTCATACCGGGTCGGGTAAGCAAACCTTTCCAACGGGCCGAGCCGGGCCCGGGCCTGAAAATTTCGGTCCGTGGAGACCTCTACCCTGTACACAAACTACAAATGGAATACACACCTAAAACTATACTGCTAATTCCGTGGGGCTCGTGAACATGTGTACCAAAATGCAAGTCAATAGCGTGATTTTTGCGGCCGCTATCGTGCGACAACCAGACAGACAGACACACATCCGGATCCCAAAATCTTTTTGAGTCTCAGAAGGGAGGCCTCCACTGACGTTTCGGTAATTATCCATACGATAACATAGTTACATAACTTTTGAAGAGAATTAAATGAGTAGAAAATTCAAGTTTAAGAGTTTTCAGAGTTTTGAGCCTTAAATCTTAAAAAAAAAAAAAAAAAAAAAAAAAACTGAATGTAAAATAAATTCTGCACAATTTTAATTAATTTCGACAAGAAAATATATTTATTTTGCAAAACTGCATAAATTAACTAACTTAACAAAAATGCTGAATCAGTTGCCATTCCTTACAAAATGGGTTTTTCAAATCTGGCAAACAACTTAATTAAAAGCAAGAGTGAAACTCTTGCCCTTTCAAAAGTAATAAGAAATTTTAGTACAAATTTTAAAGTATTTAAAAAAGTACTTACGGAAATATACATATTGAATTCATAAAACAATTTTCATGCGCAACCTCAAGATGATATTTAAAGGAAAAGAAATTATTCCATGTTTCACTTGAGACTATTGATCCGTTAACCAGACAACTGCAACCGCACCTTTACCAGACGTGGTAATGGGAATTGCTAAATAGTAAATATTTAAATGTAGACTATAAGAAGAATGTAAAGCAGTTTTTTCCATAAAATTACAGCTCGCTTGTTTGAAATCTAGGAAAATTTAATGAATATCGAAAAAATTGCGAAAAAAATTTTTAACGCTTTCGAAAGTGAGAAGGTAACAGATTTAAAAATATAGAGTGAGAAGTGTTCAATCGTTAGGCTTAATTCATCTATCTTTTTGATCGCTTATTTTCATAGATACTTTGAGAATGTTTTGAAGCAGATATTTGTTATTCAGGTTTACCATAGTATATTCCTATTGAAAATTTGCATATTCTACATAGAATAAAATATCTGTGAAATGTGCATAACGGATTCGTTTTATATCCTCACTATAACATTTTCACATAAATTGTAAAGAGAATAAAAGACATAGAAAAATTATCTTTAAGAGTGATTCAATTAAAGTTTAAAATATTAAACTTTTCAACCCTAAACTTTTCAAAAACGTAATGTATATCGTCTGCGTGATTTCAATTTAGTTTGAGAGGAAAGTAAATTTGTTTTGCAAATGTACATAAATTAACTAATTTAACGAAAAAAAATAATAAATTGCCATTCTTTTCAAAATAGGTTTTTTGAAACTGCCGGGGAACTTAATTAAAAGCAAGAGAGAAATTCTCGCCTCTTTCAAAACAATCAAGAGTTTTATTATAAATTTTAAAAGATTTAAATTTACTTATAGAGATATATAAATTGAATTCAAGAAGCAATTTTCACAAGGCATAGATATAGTAATAAGACATAGATTGATCAATAAGGGGGAGAAACGTGATGCCTTTTCATTTGGAAAAAGACGGCCATTTTACTCTCTTATAGATATATTTTCCCGAGTGAATATACAAGGGAATAGACAAAGATAATTTAGCAAACAAAATTTATGTACTAAAAGAGGATGAAAAACCCCAGATACTCATTTTTCTTTCTTTCTCCTTTCTCTTTCATTTTTTCTTTTTTTACTATACTCTACTATACTCCTGTCTGCACAAAACTGACTTTCTTTCTTTCGGTATTTATTATTATACATCTTTGAAATAAAAATCGTCTGCATTTATCATGAAAAATAATTTTAATAAATTATATTTTAATAAATAATTTGTATTGCGCAAATTTGTATAGGATTATATATAGAAGAGAGTCTTGTGGTGGTCACAACATACTAGTTATACATCAAGACTTCTGCGGCTGCTAACTACATTTAAAAGCATTTTGAGAATTCCATATTACTTACTAATATAAAATCTTAAAAATTATTAAAATTTAAAAAAGTATTCCATTAAATATGAAGACAGTAGTTGTTTCATAATAATAACAAAGCAACTGATTATAAATTTCATATTTTTCATAAATTACTTGAATATAACTTATTTATGAAAACGTATCCCATTTCTTTTCAAATATTTATTAGAACACTTAAAAGCCGCGCAATATTTCGGCATTTTCAAAATTCATTAACATTCTATTCTATTATTATTTTCGAGTTTTAACTCTCTAAAGACTGATGCCAAAAAAGTTTTTCGACATCAAAAATCTTTGCTTATTAACATGGGGATGATAGATCTATATAAATTACTATATCTATGCCTCAAGACGATATATTTTGAGGAAAAGAAATTATTCCACTTTTCACTAATCACAACCGTACCTTTACCAGACGTGGTGATGGGTACTACTAAACAGCAAATATTTAAAACTAGGCTATAATGAGGATGTGCGGTAGTTTTATCCATAAAATTACAGCTCTCTTGTTTGAAATGTACGAATATTTAATGAATATCAGAAAAATTCCGAAATTGTTTTTTTAACATTTTTGAAAGTGATTAAGTAAAAATTTCAAAAATAATGAGTGAAAAGTGTTTAGTCTTTGGACTTCAGTTCAGCACTTTTTCAATTCTCATTTTCATAGATTCTTTTAGAACGTCTTGAAACAGATATTTGTTATTTAGATTTACTATAGTGTTATTAAAAATTATAGTATTAAAAATAATGCCTTATGTTCTAGGAATTAAAAAATCTTTCGATACATTATGGTGTAAGACAGATATTTCTTCTAAGCCCACTTCAATATCTTTATATTGCGCTAAATAATATTTAATATACATTATACAACATGTTTCTTTTAAAATGAGGTACCACTAGCGTTGTACATTAGTTTATAGAGCCGTACAGAATTGTGAGCAAAATTGATTAAAATAAGTATTTAGTTGTGTTATATATATATAAGAGAAAAGCATTTTAAAGTATTATCAAAGAAGTAAAATATTTGAAAGTTAAACGATGCAATGCTTAAGTGCAGTTAAAAAGTGATCTTGAATCTATAAGAATAGCTTGATAAATTAGGAAATGCAGTTTATAGAGTTACGACGCAATTACCAAGAAATTGGTAGTTGTGTCGAATGTAATCCAACAGAGATATGAGGCGAATTTTAACAGTTACGTACAGAAGTAACAATTGGAGCAACTAAGGCTCCTATATATACGAGCTGGCGCGTCAGGCATTTTGTTGCCTTAGGGTTGCCACATGTACCCAGCGTTTTCCGTAGGTAAACAAATGGCAGCCATTATTTCTATCGTTACTTTTTTAATCATATTCATAATTTTAGCTCAGTAAATTATCATA
This sequence comes from Salticus scenicus, assembly GCA_963930645.1. Classification (NCBI taxonomy): domain Eukaryota; kingdom Metazoa; phylum Arthropoda; class Arachnida; order Araneae; family Salticidae; genus Salticus; species Salticus scenicus. The sequence goes on from OZ005661.1 coordinate 130,344,422, forward strand.
TGGGAGATTGTTTAGTGATAAATTGCTATAATCACTCAAGAAAAGAAGATAAAATATTCAGATTTCCATAAGATAATTTAAGAAGAACAAAATAATGTAACTTTTATTTACTTATATTTTTCTCTGTGTTTTTCACATGTTCAAATGTGAAAAAAAAAAAAAAAAAAATTGCGCTATCTTAATCATAATATTTATTTTAATAACCATAAATTAATTAAAGAAGACCTTTTATTAGTGTGCGTTTGAGTTTTGGCGACATTTTCTGGGTTCGCCAAATTTGTTTCGCTTCCGTGTCGTAATTGTGTTTTTTTTAAGGTTCGTTTTTTTAAATGAGTAGTATATGCTAGAAATAGCAGAAATCTAAGTAAATAAATAAAGATTTTCTACTTTTAAATAATAAGCTCTTCTTCTACTTTTTTATTTTTTTTTTATTTTGCCAAAAAGTTATGATTTGTATTTGAAACAGACAAAAATTGTCCTGACAACACATCTTATCCACAATACACCCACACAATATCCTGAGGATGAAAAAACATACTAAGAATGTACTGTGCATAAATGTGTTGTTAGGGATATTACTTGTTGCTTATTACTCTTTACCGTCTTGACCGATCGTAGCTTCAGATCAAGATTTCTTATAATTGCTAGTTAAGAGATAAGGAAGCCAAGAGAGAATACTGCCCTCATCCGAGGCAACAAAATGGCGGTGATGCGCTGGCCTATATATTTTATTTAAGGGGCTAGAGCAGCAACGTTCTCACACTATTACGTATTAAAATAGTCATAATTTGCGCAATACAATGGATTGCATTGCAACATCCAAAATAACACAAAATATAGTACAATAGCGCAAGAAATATAGAATTTAATGCTTATTAGTTCGTTTCAGCACCGTGAGTTAGTCGATATCGTTTACTAAAAGGTAAATTTCTGCAAAACTTTCATTGCCGGGATTGCCGTTGACACCAGACCATAGGTGTTTGTGAGTACAATGATGCGAAAACGCCGGGCGCGGATAAAACTAGTATGTTTTGGCCATCACAGTACTTTTTCAATAGTTTCCTATTCAAATACAGTCAGTGCAAATTATTGATTAAAATTATTTTCTGTATGAGTGCAGACAATTTTTATCTCACAGAAGTACAACAGTATATATCGAATTAAAGTCAATTTTGACTCCTGACATCAGAAATCTATCTCTCATTTCTTCTATAAAAATATTGTTTTTTACTCTCTCTTACCCATGTAAATGGTAGAGAAAGTATTGTTTTTGAGTCAAATTTTCGAAATTGAGTTTTTGTTATATTTACAGGTTTTGAGGTCCCCTGAATCAAAAACTCATGTTTTTAGGGGTTGATCTGTGTGTCTGTACGTCTCTCTGTGTGTGTGCGTGGAGAATCTTCTGACTATTATATCTTCGAGACTTTAGAATTGAGTCAGGTCTGGTGTATACATAATTTTTCCAACTTTTCGTGAAAATGTAAAAACCAGAAGCCAAAAATTCAAAAGCGGCTCCAACGATTTTCGGCAAAGTTGTTATATAAACGCTCCATTAGATGTTTTTTCATGTGAGTTAGTTGGTTAGTTCAGAAAAATTGATAATCGCCCTGTATAAGTAGCTCAATTTCAGGTCTTGCAAGTGCATTCCTTAAAAAACGGCTATCCTTTTTTTTTTTTCTTTCAAACACTCCATATTAACCCCGTTTTAGATATCCTTTTGTATGTAATTGTGGCTTTCCAATCAACAACTGAATATGCCAAGTTTTGCTAAAAGTCGATGTCTTAAAAACGGCTCTAATGATTTTCTTTAAAATTGTTACGTAAGCCCAATTTACGTACTCTTTTTCATGTATTATGTGGCTATTACAGGAAATTAGGTAGGTCGGTTTTAGATTTCGTAAATTGATTTTTCAAAAAATGGCCCCACCGATATTTTTTTCTTATTTTTTAAATCTATATGTAAGCTCTCTTTTATATGTCTTTACACGTGTATCAACTTTTTCTTACAGGACAATTTTTGGGTGTCTACTTTGTTAGGTATATTTTATGTCTTCTGTTTATATTATCGTCAAAAATTGCATATAATACGTATAATAATCGGTATGGAAGTCCTGTGGTTGTTTCATACCAGATTTTTTTTTTTTTTTTTTTTTATGAATCTAACAGACAGAGCCGCAAAAATTGAATTCAGTTTCAGTGTTGTTATCTACCATGCAACGTTTTTTTTTTTTTTTTTTAAATGGCGGAAAAAAATTCTTTCCTGGGCAGAATTTAGTTTAGGACCGGAGTCATATTTTTAGCTCATATTTTCCTGTTTGTATTTATAAATTCTTAGATTCTGTAACAGATTTTTTTTTTTTTTTTTTTTTTTTTTTTTAATATATATCATTTAAAAATAAGATCGTTAGCTGCCAAACCTGACGATTTTCTAAGGCCACTATTCAAATATAAATATTTTTGCTTTATTTAGTGACGAAAATTCAGCTATTAAATTGAACTAAGAAAACTGATCTAAAATTAGTGGTGCTAGAAAATAGGAAAAATTAGTAGTTAAGCAATGTTGGTTGGTTGCAAATGCTAATGACGCGTTTATCAAAGCTGTTTTGTCACGTATATTTTATCCTAGAGCTACTATGTCGGCGTTATTTGGTACATGGACTATTTAAGTCCTTGAGCTGTTTTGTTCTCGGCCTGTTTTTTTTTTTTTTTTTTCGGGGCTATTTTTCCATGGCTATTTCATATTGAGGCTATTTTGTTTAGACTTATTTTGCCTTGGGGCTTTTTGTTTGGCCTATTTTGCCAGAGCTATTTTATATTGGGGTTCTTTTGTCTGGGTTATTTTGTTTAAACTTTGAAAACTGATATTAGAAAATCTGAAGAATTTATGTCTAAGCATGAGGATGTGCTGCAAATAGTGACGAAGACGATTTTTCTCCTGTCTGAAATAAAAAGAATTTCGGTTCTAATAACGATAATAAAAATAATAATAGTAAAAACAATAAACAAATAAATAAATACATAAATAAAATCAATAATAATGTTAAATCCCTTAATTATGATAGTTTTTAAACTTCTAATTTGAAGTAGCTTTATTCTAAGTATTGGTACGCTTAACCCATTCGTTGTTGATGAATGTTTCCTATACGAATTTTTAACTCTTTCGTATGAGTAAATTTAAGATATTTTTTATGAAAATTTTATAATACGCATAATGAATAATACTGGAAAACTTATATTTATAACGATTACTCAGGGTTCAGATCATGATTTTGAAAGAGTTAAAAAAAAAAAAAATAAATAAATAAAAAAAACCTTACGCTTTATAAAAATAATTAACACAGTTAAATACAAGAAATACTCTTAAAATTTTAATTTTAAAGCTAATTGAAAGTTGTAAATTTATTCATTATGAAAAATTTCTGAATTTAAATTGAAAAAGCATTATTATAATGTTCATTTAACATGGAGATTGTCCTTTTTTATCTATGTCTTTCATACGTAATAAACTTATATAATTCTTTATACAGTGGCTTGAGTAATTTTGGTTTCATTTTTCTTCTTGGAATTTCTAAAGGGTGTTTATTACTTGTCTTTGTACTTGTACACTGAGAGGCAAAAAAACTTATTGTAATTTAACCATATGGATGTTTTTTGTTGTAGAAATATTTTAACTAATTTTCAAAATGAATGTCTTAAAAGGAAATTGAGTATTGATGAAGATTTTGTAATTATGAGATTAAGAAAAACAAGAAAGAAAAATCATGCAGCACGCACTGATTAGTAACACTTTCAAACTGTACGTATTTGTTGTATCGAATAACTTTTAATCTGAAAAAGTTAATCATATCTTATTCTATACAAAACATTATTTTAGAATATTAAAAATACATCTGAATGTTTTTATGATTTTTACAATAGAAAGATTTTAAATATAACTTTTAAAAAGTTCTGTCCTAAAATTTAATCCATTGACATTTTTTTTTTTTTTTTTTTTTTGTCGCTGTTGTCTCTGTAAGCAAACTAGTTGCACAGGATTTATTGATGTCATTTTAAATAGGGAACATTCCATAGTGAACTTGATTGTATCATTTAAAAAAAAAAAATCTAAAAATATTAACCGACGCTAGGAGCCGGAAACAAACAGATAGAAAGGTAGACAATCGGACAGACAGATACACAAATTGAAATCATATTCCCACTAAAAATATAAGGAAGTGTAAAAACGCTTAGTGTAAACGAAAGTGCAATTCTAGCAAATTTTTATTAACAGCTTTTAATGTAACTGAATATTTTTGTGTGGCCTTGTAAATCTCTTGCTAATCATACTATATTACATAGGAGGCACACTCTTTTGTGCATACGAATGATTTCTTTCCATTGCATTAATCTTTGTGCAAAGTAAAATTATTTAAATTTGGTTTATAAAAATAACTCTCACAGAACGCAATGCTTTGGAATACTTTCAAGTGCCCCTGTACACAAAAAAGTTAGAAATGTACTCGATTTTATATAGGAAATATCCGAAAGGGAACTTGAATAACATATTAAAATTTCATTAAAGTTTCTATACAGTAAAGGTATGAAAATATGGTTTATAGAAACTCCTCTCATAGAACACAAAGCTTTCGAATATTTTTGGGTGCCCTTGTACACAAACCAGTAAAGGTATAAACTTCATTTTCAATAGGGAACACCCCGATAGTGAACTTGAGTAACATATATCAGTTTCAAAAAATTCCATAAATATTTACGGGAGTTAGAGCGCGGACAGACAGACAGACAAACCGAAGTCATTAACACTTTTTAACCTTGTTGGAAAGTGTTAATAAAAATGAGAATCTTCCATTCCAAAAAAAGTTAAAGTAATATTGTGCTAAAAAAATTGTACTGCTATTTTTAACGAATCGTTATTATATTATAATCCTAATAAATTACAGAAATAAGATATCTAAATCTTACGACCCTTAAGACATTTTTGACTTTCGAAAAATATATTTTATAAAGGTTCAAAACTGGACCAAAATTTTCTTCGGATTATTCTCTAGTAATAAAACAAAATGAATATTTTACATATAAGATCTTTTATTTTGTGCCGAAAATGTTTTGAAATACAAGGACTTTACATATTTTTTACAAGTGCAAAAGAATGTATAAAATATATGATGAAATTTTTTTTTATTTAAAATTTCTATTTGTATAATCGGAGATAAAAATCTTTTTTCTGATGCATGAATCTTTAAAATCATTTATCAAAATAGTATTGAATATTCTTAGTATGAATTTGTTTGTGCTCGACATATTCGACAAAAAAATAAATAAATGAATAAAAAATAAAAACTTGGAAAATTTTTCTTATATGTATTTTAAAAAATTTCATTTTATAAAATGTTATGTTAGGACAATATTTGAAATGTGTCAAAATTATTTACTAAAATGAATTTGTAAAGATGATAAATGAATGAAGTTTTAGAATTTTGGATGAAAATAGTAAAAAATTTCATTTTCTATTAAAACATCCGACAGATCATTTTTTCATGCAATGCATGAATAAACAAACAATATAGGATAACTCTTTTCGATTTTCTAAACATTTAGTAGTGCATCCGATTAAACAAATTTGAATCGGTTGTTATATTAGTAACTGTCAAATATACCTTTAAAAATATTTATTTTTATTTTTTTAAATAAGGAACATTTTCTGGAGAAAAACATGTTATTATCAAGATCCTGTTCTAATTTAAAAAGACCATGAAAGGTTCCAATATATAAAAGTAACTTTACCAAACGTTTTTATGATGTATGCTGTAGCAAAAATGTATACATTTCCCGCGGCTTATTAAAATCACATTCGTTCTGAACCAAAGTGATTTTATTAAGCGGCTGATTTTTATATCCTACGAACGTTCCTGCCCTTAAGGAAAAGATATTACTTCCCTAAATTCGAAAGAAACTTCAAAAGTTAACGAATAATGGAATTAGTAAACAATATTAATTAATTTCTGGTACATAATTAACTGTTTCTTCGATACAAGTAAATTAAACGCTTTCTAAGTTCCCGTGCACTTTCGTTAGAGGAAAATCATCATTACTTTACCAAAAGTTCACGCTGTTCTTATAAACTTAAAATATTTCCGTTTAAACCTCATGAATTATAATAATTTCAAAATAAGAACTAGAAATTGTCTTTTGATAATTAGAAAAAAAAAATCATTTCAAATCAAATTTGTATTTTATCACTGCACTTTGAAGAATATGTTCCTTAAAATAGTTACGGAGATAAGTTATGGGGCGTGTTTAATTTGTAACTGTGCTGCAAGTGTAAAACCTTCAACAATGAGCGATAACGGAGGGTTTTGCTGTGCTTTAATTTCTTTTTCTATTTAAAAAATAAAAAATCACAATGTAAATAAAAAAATCTTTTAGTGTGCATAAATGATATTTTTGGCTGCTGAGGAGATATTTTTGAGTTTATTAACCGGCGATGCTAATTTTATTAAACGGCGGCTTTAAAAGCAGTTTGCGTTGATTTGATTACGGTCCTGGCAATTTGATCAGATTAAGCGGCTGATTTTATTAAGCGGCAGTTACTGTATTACTTTTTATCCCTTTTAAATAAATTAATGCACTGGAGGTAATTAGGCCCCAAAGGCCATAATACGTGAAAATTTTTCCACGCTTCCCTGTAAAATAATTATAATAACTACGCACACTGTTTCCCTTAATGACCAAATTTAACCAATGCAACGTATTAATTTTCTGTTTTGTTCTGAATTAAATAAATTGATAATATTACGACGCACCATAGATGCCAATATTTTAATTTATTCCGGAGTATTTTTAGCCCCGCCTTCATACCACTTATTTTTTAAGATCAATTTTTGCTTGTATTATAAAAATTTTAAGTTGTAGAAAAAATTTCTATAAATAAAGTTTTGCGAAATAAAGGCGGTGATAAAAATACTGCGGAATAAATTAATATGTTGGTATGTGTGCGTCGCCCTTCAAAAAATTCCAGTTCGTTGCTGTTCTTCATTACAAAATTATTTTTTTTTAAATGACGTTGATTGTTATAAAACAATGTTTGACTATGTTTATATAACAGAATAAAAATATTGTTTAGTATACTGATTGATTAATCAAAAATTATTATTTATACTCATATTTCTGCGTAAGTGCTAAAATAAATATTATAACAATACAATAAGAACAATGATGCGTAAATTTCTGTTCACTAGATAAAAAATTATTTATCCTTCTGGTGCTATTATATAAAATTTTTCACATTACATAAAAGTACAAAGTTTAATATTTGAGGAGCAAATGTTTAAACCACGTTTTCTCAAAAAAAAAAAAAAAGTGTTTGTAATTTCTCTTTAAACTTAACATAAAAATAGTATGTTTACACATATCTTCCAAGATATGTTTACATATTTTCTTAGTATCTAGTAACACATCTAAACAAACGGTAATTACCATTCTTCTCAGGACCACGATGGAACACAAACTGAACTGATTTTTAAATTTTTAAAAATCGCTCCTAAAGAAAAAACAGGTCCGCACACCTAAAATCACGGATACGCGATTTTGATTCGTTAATCGGACCGCAAAAGTAACCAATGAACAGTTCGCGCACGCAAGAGAAACAATCGCGGATTCTCCCGTTGACAAGTGTCGTGGGAAGCAAACTTTACAGGGTGCGTTGAGCCAGGAACGAACGGCTGCGATGAGATGCCTGCAAAACGATTTATTTTGGCATAGGAATTAAACAAGAGGTGATGTATTTACATCACAGTAATTAGGTTTTAAATTTAGTTATTTTTTAAATTTATTGTATTTGTGTCGTCTGGAAAATTGTGTCCGAAGGAGAAAACACGGTTTATATGTTTTCCTCATTTATAAACTACTGTTCATTACTTAAAAAGGAAGTTATGCACTGATATTATATACCGATATTTAATGATTATAATAATGTATACACATACAATAAAATTCAAGTTTATTAAGCTACAGCTACACATAAAGATATTAGTTATACTGATGATTTCATGTAGCAATGCTTAAAACAACACAAATAATCTGGTGTGTCATTCACACGACTTTCTCTTACCCTGAAATTTAATACTATAAATACAGGTTGGAGATTAAGAGGTAAGATAATGAGTACTGTTATGTAAACCTATGTTAAACAATTCAAATTAGACTTCGGAAGAGTTTTATATGATAATTAGTTCTGTGTGAGGGGGTTAACACCCCCCTCAACCCCCCGTTTCAATAATGCACCTACATTTATATAGAATTTAATTCGGTTATTAAAAAATAATTCTGTTTTTAAAAAATAATTTATTAAAATTATTATTTAAACAAATTATCTTTTATGATAATTTAGACGATTTCCATATTAGAGAAATAGTATTAACACTAAATATCCCGCCCCCCCCCCCCCACTTCTTTTTTTTTTTTTTTTTTTTTTTTTTTTTTTAATGAAAAAATCGCTAACGTCATTTTAAATTATCGCAGATCGATGGTTCAACCATTCGTTTTAAAGATATTGGCGAGCTCTTTTGAAAGATACCCACCATGAAAATTTACTCCCTACGAGGGGGGGGGGGGTAGCGAGGCGCCTACATTCACAAAATTTTTTTCCCAGTTGACTATCTCTATTACAAAAAATATATATTCGTTTTATTTGGTTTTGTCCAGTCTATAGATGTTAAACTTTATTTACCTGCAATTTCCCCCATAGACGTAATGCATTTGTATACTTTTGAGTGTCCCTCTACACGAACCATTTGCTTCATCTCAACGAAATGCTTAGTGTAGCATCCCTATATGATACACATTTACGGCTGTACTCACCAATAACTTCCACTCTCGGTTGAACGCAAAAACTTGAAAAGCGCATAAAGGCAAAGTACAACTTTTCATCAAAGTTGGATGCATTGCTTATGCCCTCTAGCGGCATAATTACTTTCCGATTTTTGAGTGTAAAATAACCAATCAAAGATTATATGGAAACTTCGTCGCTAGGTGGCATAAAGAGCCGGTCAATTCTTTTAGAAAGGTGCACACTGCCTTTAGATGATTTTAAAGTTTTTGCGTTGAACCGGGAGTTGCAGTTAATGGTGAGTACGGCCGTGAGAATACCGAGTTTGGAATTTCTGCTACTATTTGTTCTTGAGATATGCTGATAACAGATACACAGACAGACACACAGACCATTTGTAAAACTATGATTTTCGTATTCAGGGGACCTCAGAACATGTAAATATAACAAAAACTCACGTTCGAAAATTTGACCCTAAAACAATACTTTCTCGACATTATGGGTAAGAGAAAGTAAAAAATATATTTATTATATTAATTCTATTATGAAGCAATTTTTTAACTAGTTTCATAATTTAGAACTTTCGATTATGATTGTATAAAGAATATTTAATTAAAATTTTAATATTTTACTGTCTACCTTTAATTTTATAACATCAATATCATTACCAATATCATTCATTTATAGATTAGATTATTAAAGTCAAATCAAATTTTCAATTTTTTTTTTTTTTTTTTTTTTTTTTTTTTTCCTGAAAAGAAACTTAATAAATCCCAAAGCGTAATAAATCCCAAAATATTTCATATTTTACTTTTAAAAAATCTTCATCTTTGAAATTATGAATAAATTTGAAAATCAGTAGCTTTAGTTCAAAGTCAAATAATAATCAGAAATCTGCAAACAACGCAAAACGCAACGTTTTTACAGTTGCCAATAATATAACCCCAAGCAATAAAACTTTCTTTTATAAAAATTTTAACTTTTGAGAATTGTAATAGGAACTATATTTGGAAGCAGAGAAATGTCGCCTTAGGGATTCAAAATCTGATTCCTTTTACCTTTTGATCATTTTTAAGTTATACTTCGGTGTAAACAGTTTCAAATTTATTTCATCCTTACTCTCATTTATCGGTTTGTCAGTTTATTCTCCCAATATTTCTGAAGATGTCACCTTGAAGCAAATAGATGCGAGGCAATTTTTCTAAAAATATAGGCAAAATATTTTGATGGAAAAAAAGAAAAGGAATTTTTGGAAAAAAATAAATGTTGAAGTATCTGAAAATATTTAAATTCACTGATACTGATTTGATGCTTAAAAAAAAAAAAAAAAAAAAAAAAAAAAAAGTAATTTTTAGAAAAATAAGTATTGAAGTATCTGACAATATTTAAATTCACTGATACTGTGGGTCAAAGCATATGTTTACGATACCATGAAATAATTTGTAATGCATTCTGGTTTGAAATAAAGCATATTTTCAAGTTAATAACATTGAATATTATGTAGAACCAAAAATTTTACATGAACTAAATTTTACAAGAATATGTTTGAAATTAATACAGAAGATGGTAAAAATGAAATTTTTAAAAGTGAACCCTCGACACCACCGGACTTTAGAATGTAAATAATCTATTTAAAAAAAAACTTTTAAAACCCAAATTCTTAATATATCGTATCACATAAATCTTTTCGAAGTTAGAATAAAATTTAATTTGAAAAAAAAAAGTAACTTCTTTGCTTATTAACCAAAATTGATGAAATTTGAACTGCAAATTGGTCTTGTGTTGCGCAGGCTGCATGTTATATGTTTGTGTTCGTGACAGAAAAAAAAAAAAAAAAAAAAAAAAAAAAAAGGCTTCTTAAAAAAACTCTTAAAAAATTCTTAGGATACTGTGTAGTCAACGAAAAATTTTCTTTTGTGAATTAACATCTTTTCTACTAATTATCTGCAAAAATTAACACTCCGGACCTTCGGGGTATCGAACACTCGACCACCGCATTACTAACATGGCGCTCTAACCACATGAGCCACTGAGAGACAAATGAGAAAGCTTATATTTACCTTAAAATGGAGCGCATTTTTTATTAGCTTGAGATTCACAAGCGTACTGTGGTGAATGACAGTAAGTACATAAGAATTTGGGAAAAACGAGGGAAAAAAACTAAAAATCCATAGAAAAAGCATGGGATGAAAACGCAAAAAAAAAAAAAAAAAAAAAACCCTCACAATGTTAAGTGTGTAAAAAAAAAAAAAAAAAAAAAAAAGGCTAACACCGGAAGAAACAAAAGATCAAAATTGGTTAGAAAGGGTCATCGAAGAGCGGGAAGGGATTCGGGTCGGGGCCCTGAAGCTATCGTCGAGGATTTAATAAAGAAGCAACCTCTAACAAATAAAACCTGTCATCCAATCACTATTACTGAACTGTGTGTAATGCTAAAAAAGCTTAAAGTTTGGTAAATCCCAAATTTTACTAGGATATTTTGTTTTGAAATTTATCTGGTAAATACTGCAACTTACTGTTTTGTACAAGTATATATCAATATTAACCAATAATGACTACTAATTCATTATCTTCGACTTTTTATAGCAAATACATACGTTCCATATTGAGTGGAATAAAAGTAATAGCGTAGTACAAATTCTGTTACTGATTTATTTAGCCGAAAGCAGTTAATTCTAGAACTACAGTTATACAAGTTTTATCTGGAAAAAGTGAAAAATCTTCCGGTTACGAAATCGCCACCAGAATCACCATCAATAAAAATAACGCCAACAATTGCGCAGAAGCATACTAAAAAACTCGCATGGGAAGATTAAGAGAAAAGAAAAAAAAGATTGTGCGAAGATGCTCTACGTCAGAACCTGATTGATAGTTCACCCTAAATAAAATAATAGGCAGGCGCGCATCACCGCCATTTTTTTTTGCCTCCGAAGAGGACAGCATTGCCGTTTGGCGTTCTTATCGCTTTCCTAATGATTTTAAGAAATCTTGATCTGAAGCTAATCCGGTCAAGATAAGAGCAACAATAATATTCCTAAAAACACATTTTTTTCACAGTACATTCTCATGATGTCATTTTATTCTGAGGATATCCTATGGATGTACTGGGATAAGATGTGTTGTTAGGGCGGTTTCTGTTTCTTTTACAAAATGTCGCCAAAACTCAAATACATAGTAATAGAAGGTCTGTGAGCACTTTATATTCACTTCTTGAATGATTATAGCAGTTTATCGCTAAGCAAACTAATATAATAAAACAAATTACTCTAAAGTAACGTAAGACGATAAAAAAAAAAAAAAAAAAAATATGTTTATCGTTTGTTTATCAGAGAAACATGCTGGATTGCGTGCATGTGGCAACCCTAAGGCAACAAAATGCCTGATGCGCCAGAGCGTATATATAGGAGCCTTAGTTCACCCCACTGCTGCATCAAATTATATGCCATTACTTTGTTGGCCACCTAGATTTCCTGATCTAACCCCTTGTAGTTTTTACTTTCTTCTATATTAAACAGAAGAAAGTATTGGATTCCTAAAAATTTTAGACCTCGGATTCCCCGGGAATTTACAGGTTTTGAGAGATCTAGAACATGATTTGACCATTTTAAAAAATGTCTCTGTGTGTGTGTGTGTGTGACAAAATTTTGTGGCAACTTTATCTCAGGAACTACTGAAAAGAATTTTATAAAATTTGATATGTAGCTGCACCTTGACTTAAATGAGTGTCTATCAACTTTTGGTGAAAATTGTCCAACAAGTGGTGTTGCCATCCTGCTTTATTTTAAATTTTTAACAGGGGGATATAAGAAAAAATTTCGTATAAATGTACATAAAAAAATTATTTGTTAGCAATTATTATGAAATTAAAAAGAATCATTTATAATAGCAATAGTCAACTGGGGAAAAATTGTACATACAGTAGGGCACCGCTTCTGGAAGGAAGTCCCCCCCCCCCTTCCTAGTGGGGCAATTTTTCGTTATGGGTATCTTTCAAAAAAGCTCATGAATACCATTAAAATAATTTGGATAATAAATATGCGATAATTTAAAATAAAATTATCGATTTTTTCATTTTTAATTAAAAAAAAAAAAATTGCATTTTTTTTTTCTTTTTAGATGTCATATGGAGAATAAAATTGACTTTCTTTGGATACTACCTCTCTAGAATGGAAATCGTATGCATTTATCATAGAAGATAATTTTAATAAATTATAATTTCAATAAATAATATTTCCTGAGTGAATTTGTATAGCACGTTTCAGTGTAAATTTGATTTATCAAAATAAAGTTATTATAGTGTTCCTCGGTATCCTTTCTTTTTGTCCCATTCAATATGACATACCCTGTATTATCGGAATGAATATGATTGTTGTATGGTAATTTATTTATAACTAGCTACTGTTAAAGTATAAAATTTTATATTTTTCACTACTTAGTTGTAATTATATTTATGATATGGATCATCAACCTAAGCGTTTATTTTTTATTTAACATTATGCCAACTGCTTGAAACGTTTAACCTTATCGTCTCTTACATTAATATTGTTTCATGCTCAATATTCTTAAATTATTATTACTTCATGTAAATTAATATAGAATGGATGATGTTTAGAAAATTTTTTGGTTATTTTTTTTCCCTCTTATTACATATTTTAACTCATTTTTGAAATCTTTGAAATGTTGGGCAATGATAGTGATTTTTATAAGATCTCATATATCACTGTCACAGAAATAACTCATTTTTTATTGTCATGCTGCTTTAATTGTCCTTGAAAATGATATGGTAGGTTTTCAGGAAATTTCCTTTTTATTTTTGGTACATTTATTAACTTTTTCAATATCTTTTGATATGTATAATGCTTCACTTCCATATATAATTATCTATTGTTATTTAAAATTTTTATTTAATTATTTAACTTGATGTTTAAAGTTTTTCTTAATGTTATTGTTCATAATAATAATGAATTGTACATAAATATTGCAGAATGCAAGGAAATAGTTTATCAAATGGCAAGTACAATGTGACTAGAATCAAAAATAGTGATATTTAATAAACGGTTATATATATGATAAAAATTCACAATACTGACTTGATAAATCCCGAATATCCATTTCATCAGAAATTGACTATTAATTAATAAAATAACATAATGAATAACATTCACAAAGATTACACAGGCCTACAAAAATGAAGTTGACAAAATTTGATATGATTATTTCAGCTGATCTTTATGCACTTTGATATGCTGAAACCGAAAATGTAACCCATTTTTCTCTATCACGTATAGATTTTTGTCGATACAGGGTATTTACCGACACGATTTCTTACATATACGATCATAACAATCGGTTAGTTAGTTGGTTGATATGGTTTTAAGTCACACTAGTGCTTCACAATTACAACAATAGGCATCTATGATTAATTAATCATGGAAACGTACTATAAAACTTACTATATAATTATATTGGTAGAAGAGTACTGGAAGAAATTGTATAGGGAGGCACCCTGTATTGACAAAAATCTATACGTGATAGAGAAAAACTTGCTTCATTTTCGGTTTCAGCACACCAAAAAACATAAAGATCAGCCAAAATTATAAAATCAGAATTTTACATGTCAGCCTGTGTTATTAAACATAAAACAAGGAATAACGACACCATTATGGAAAATATTATAATTTTATATTTAAGCAAAAAATAATATATAATATATATACACACACATACATTTGTAAAATGCTAATTATTTCATAAAAATAAATTAAGAAATTAAATATTTTCCTAGAGACACTTATTCAGCTTATCTTTATTTGGTGAATTATGTCGGTTCATTGATTAACTTGAAATAAAAATAATGAAAATCTATCATAATATCAATGTCCTTTTTTTTTTCTTCTTCTTACTTTTTATGCAAAAGAGCCATGCAAGTTTTATTCCAAATAAAGAATATTGCTTCGAAAAAAGTATTCTTTTAAAGTATAGAATGTTTAACACTATTTAAATACAATTATCACAAATGTTGTATATGCCCATAATTTTATAGTACTTATTTATTTATTTATTTTTTAATCGCATAATCAAAATTACTAATTTAATATAAGTGTTACAGTTAATTTCTTTCTAAACGATGTCTTTCTTTTTACTTTCTCTTACCCATACGGTCGAGAAAGTAATGTTTTAGGTTCAAATTTTCGAACGTGAGTTTTTGTTATATTTACATGTTCTGAGGTCCCCTGAAAACGAAAATCATGCTTTTAGCGAATGGTCTGTGTTTCTGTCTGTCTGCCTGTTATCAACATATCTCAAGAAAAAATAGTAGCAGAAATTCCAAACTCGGTATTCTAAATGTGTATCATATAGGGATGCTACAGTAAGCTTTTCGTTGAGATGAAGCAAATGGTTCCTGTACACGGATACTCAAAAGTATTCAAATACATTACATGTCTATGGGGGAAATTCCAGGCAAGTAGAGTTTAACATCTATAGACTGCACTAAATCAAATGAAACGAATATATATTTTTTGTTATGGAGATAGTCAACTGGGAAAAAAAAATATGTGTATGTAGGAGTGTGTTCCCTTCTAGGAAGGGAATAAATTTTCATGATGGGTATCTTTCAAAAGAGCTCGCCAATACCTTTAAAACGAATGGTTGAACCATCGATCTGCGATAATTTAAGTTAAAGTTATCAATTTTTTTCATTAATTTTTTTTTTTAAATGTAATATTGAGAATAAATTCAACTTTATATATATATATAGTATTATACTACTTCTCTAATATGAAAATCGTCTGCATTATCATAAAAGATAATTTTTTAAATAATAATTTTAATACATTATTTTTTAAAAAGATAATTATTTTTTAATAGCCGAATTAAATTCTAAGTAAATGTAGGTGCATTAGTGAAACGGGGGGCTGAGGGGGGCGGTAGCCCCCCCTCACACAAAACTAATTATCATATAAAACTCTTCCGAAGCCTAATTTGAATTGTTTAACACAGGTTTGCATAACAGTACTCGTTATCTTACCTCTTAATCTGCAACCTTTATTTATAGTATTAAATTTCAGGGTAAGAGAAAGTCGTGTGAGTGACATACCAGATTATTTTTTTTTTAGTCTTGACTAGGGTTTGGTTGAAGAAATTAATAGATAATTTGTGAAAAGTTCAGTAACTTCGTTTCTAATTGAGATATATCATGAAGAATTCGATGAAATTAGAGTTATCATTTTTCGCTAAATTTTGCAGACGAATTCTCCAAGAATGTATCCAAGGCTAATTTCAAAAAAGCCAATAGACCGCTCTCCTGTTTTTATTACGCATTCACATCTATTGCAAAAATTAGAGTATAACATCAATAGATGTATATTTTTGCATCTCTTTCTGTTATAATAACAGTTCTAGTAAAAAGAAAGGGTTTTAATTATTTTTCACAATAATATTTAAACATCTACTACTATGTAACGCGTATAATACTGATAATAACACAAAAGTGTAGATGACATATTTTAAAATGACATGAAAATAACACTTGTTCTGGTTATGTAAAATTAGCTTAAAAATAGCTTGACTTTTGTGTTCATAAAACATATAAACATTTAATTATGCGCATAAATAACATAGACGTATCAAATGAAAGCAAAATTTATAGATAATCAATTTAAACTAAATGTTATCTCAGATATGTATGCAAAATCCAAAATAATGGATTTTAAGTGTTTAAAAATTTTAACAGTAATGTAATCTATAAAACATTATTAAAACTATCATAAGAAAAAGCTTTTATTCAAACAAAGGTTTCATTTAATAGCTCTTTTCTTTTCTTTTTCTTTTTTCTTTTTTTTTTTTTTTTTTTTTCGTAAAGTAATCTATAATACCATTAATAAAAAACGACTTAAATAAAGCAAATTAGTTTTTCACTTATGTATCGGCTTTCATAATGGCAGACCCGGATTTAATTTTCGAATGAAACTCCATTAGCAATATCGCATTTTCAACAAACTCTCAATTTTTACCTGCTTTCAACACTAACTTAAAAGGTGTTTACGAAAGTAATCTGGTTAAACATACAGTTGAGCGTTTACACATTCTGGGTGTGGCCATAAAATTTCATAATATAGGCAATTTCTTTAATAGCGATAACGAGAGATTATTTCTTGTAAATGGTTTGTCGTATAATCTAAAATATCAAACCTATTTTTACTTTCTTATATATTTATATATATATATATAGAAAACTATAGACAGTAATTTATAAATATATAAGTTTTACAGATTAGAAAAACCAATAGGAGAATTAAAAACCAATGCGCAAAATTGCAGCGAAAGGAAGTGCAAAACTTAGATGCAGGAATATATAAATGTAGAAATATATAAACAAATGAATGAAATTAAACCCCAAAAAACACTGAGATCTTCATCAGGGAGGCCCCTCAGTGTAGGGGTGAACGAGAAGTTTCTGAAAGGACAGTAGCTATAAGCTAATAACTATCCTTAGCCCCTAACTTCTCACCAAACAGAAAACCACCAATAACTGAAGAGAAATCAAACATACATATAATGTATAAAACTGCTAAAAAAAAATTATAAAATTATCAAATTGTAAAAGTTACAAAATTACATCAATTCATTTAAAAAATACACAATACAATAAAGAATTTATATATATATATATGGTGTATAAAAAAAAGTATTGGATTCTTGCCAATTTACGACATCCAGTTTTTGATGGATATACACGTTTTGAGATGTCCTGAACACGATTCGGCCATTTTTAGAAAATGTCTCTCTGTGTGTATGTTTGCTAGTGTGTGTGTGTATCATACATTTTAAGGACGCAGTATTTCACGAACCAATGAAAGAATTTAACCAAGCTATGGTATTTAGTTGGACCTTGAACTAAAATGGGGCTGATTATATTTTAGGACCAATCGCTCGACAAGTGGCACTGCCATAGCATTTTTTTCGTAATTTTTGACATAGCACTATGGGGCAAAATTTTGTATAAATGTACATAATGAGAGTTTCTTTTTTATGAATGATTGTAAAATTAGTAAGAATTATGCATAACAGTAGTAATATATTAGGGAAAAATGTGTGTTTGTTGGAGTAGCGCTCCTCTAATCCTTGGGTATAAATTTCCATTGTTGGTATCTTTTAAAAGAATTTGCAAATACCATTAAAACACGTATTTGAACTATAAATCTGTGATAACTTAAAAACAAGAACGAATCACCATGCGGTAGACATTGATTATTAACATCAGAAGGCTAACCGCATCATATTTCATACGAAACATTATTTTAGCATATTAACAATAAATTTCATCTTCTTTATGATTGTTTTTCAATAGAATGTTATTTAATTGTGACCTACAAAAGTGTCTGTTCTAAAATGGAATGCATTGGCATTTTTGGTTTATCCCTGTACACAAAATAGTTGTACAGGTCCTATTAATGACAAATAGAAAACATTCCATAGTAAACTTGAATAGCGAATATAATCTTTAAGAAATTCTGAAAATATTTATGGACACTGGAGATGAGCAGACGGACTGGCAGACAAATGGACATTTAGACAGACACATACACTAACTCATATCATATTCACTCTTAAACATTGTTAGAAATTGTTAAAAACGCTTAATTTAAGCGAAAAGGATGTTCCAGCAAATTTCCAATAATAGCCGTTAATGTAAGTGAAAATTTTTGTGTGTTCCTGTAAATCTTAATGCAAATCATGCTATAGTCTATTAAAAAAAAAAAAAAAAAAAAAAAAAAAAAAACATTCATTTGTGCATATATATAAAATATTTCAATTCCATTAAAATTTGGTTTATAGAAATACCTCTCAGAGGACACAATGCTTTGGTATACTTTCGGTGTCCCTGTACACAAATCAGTTGAGGTATTTACTCCATTTTCAACAACAACAACAACAAAAAAAAAAACGACAGTGAACTTGAATAACATATTTCAATTTCATTAAAATTTGTGTAAAGTAAAGGTATCAATATATGGTTTATAAAAATATTTCTCATAGAACACAATGCTTTAGGATAGTTTCTGGTGTCCCTGTACACAAACTAGATGAGGTATTTACTCTATTTTCAATAGGGAACATCCGATAGCGAACTTGAATAACATACACCAGTTTCAGTTACACAGAAATAGTCCATAAGTGAAGTTAGAGCGGGGATAGGCAGGCAGGCAAACCGAAGTTCTTAACACTTTTCAACCATGTTGGAAAGTGTTAAAAATAGTTTTTTTATTTTTTTTTTTTCTTACTAATTAACGAAAAATACATTTCTTCTGATATCGACATACAGCTAATTTTTTTTTTTTTTTTTTTTAATTTACCCATCGGTAGAGAAAGTATTATTTTGGGGGTAAATTTTCAAAATTGAGATTTTTCTTATATTAAAATGTTTTGAGGTCCCCTGAATCCGAAAATCATGTTTTTAGCGGTTGGTCTGTGTGTCTATTATTAATATATCTCATGATCAAAAAGTAATGGGAAGTCCAAGCTGTGTATTCTAATTATGTATACGACTTACCGCAAAACATGATACCTCCTACACTCTTATTTCAAAAGTTATAAAATTTGGGATATATGTTCACAGTGTTATTATCCATGTTTTCAACTACCTTTATACAAATATCTTAAAATTTGTCCATTTTCTGGGTTCAAAAAGTTAGTTATGCGTCGTAATTTTCGGAAATTTTTCCATACAATTAATTTCATATCACATAACTCCTAAATTACTATATACAAACAGTAGTTGAAATCCTAAAATATACTTTTCTGAGTAAAAGGTTTTTTATTTATTTGTTTATTTTTTTTAAGTATTAATTATTTTTTATTATTTTACGCTATATGTAACTGCATTTTTTAGACAAGTCTCAGGTGTTTATAATAATTTTATTATTATTATTATTATTATTATTATTATTATTATTATTATTATTATTATTATTATTATTATTATTATTATCATAATACTTTTTAATACAAATGAAGAAATTTAAAAGCGTAAAACTTTTTTAAATGTAAGTATTTTAAAAAATAGCCTCTAAAAGTATAAGTATACCTTAAACAGGTGTACACGATATGTCTAGTTGTACAGTTCAAAAATCCATTAGCAAAATCACACCGTCATCATAACCCAAACTTCTTGTTACACGTTAGCTAAAAGCTGGTTATGAAGGTAAGCCGATTTAGTAAATAGACAAAAGTTTGCACAGATGGGTGTGCCTATAAATTTCCCGATGAAGGCAATTTCTTTAACAGCCAGGAAGAGAGATAATTCTCAGTAATGGATATGCTGACTTGCGTATAAAATTTAACACCTTTGTTGGAGTCTATATGTTAAAAAATAAAAGGTCACAATTGGTAATTTTAATTATTTTACAATGTGACAGTATTTGTTAAAGCCACATTAAAAAAAAAAAAAAAAAAAAAAAAAAAAAGGCTCTGCGGTGAGTTTTGTGACACTTTTTGTTTAAATATTTACTGCATAAAATATTTATTACTGATATATCTATTGTTTTATAAATAAATATTTTATGTACTGATCATTTTGTAATTTGATAATATAATATAACACCAAAAAGAATATTTTGTAAAATTAATACATTCATGCGTGAACGCTTTTATTTGGACATTTTTTGTTCATATATTTACTAACTAAAATATTTATTACATAAATAACTATTCTTTTTTTTTTTTTTTTTTTTTTTTTTTTTTTTAAATAAACATTTTATGTTTAATTCATTTTCAAATTTCATATTACAGTAAAAAAAAAAGATTATTTTAAAATTTACACATTCATGCGCGGAAGAGTTTATTTGGACTTTTTCTGTTTAAATATTTAATACATAAAATATTCATTGCATAAATATCTATTATTTTATGTAATGACATAAAATAAATTATTATATAAACATCTTTTATTTTATGTAATATGTAGTTTATGAACTATTCATTTTCAAATGTGATCTTACAATATATTATAGTACAAAAAATAATATTTTTAAAATTAACATATTGATCTCAGGAATTGAAAAAAAATATTGAAAATAATTTAATAGTTCGTTTTACATTTCAAATATTTGATTATGATTTTAAATAATGCTACGAATTTAAGGCAACAGTGGACTTTCCCACTTATATAGTTGGACTAAACATTCAATGTTTCAATTTTACTAAAATATGAAACTAAATAACAGTAATAATGTTTGAGAAAAATAATCTTTTCATTTCTCATCATTTTATGCTGCGTTATAAGTATTTATATTTGTAAATAAATATTGAATCCGTTGTAAAATGAAAACATTAGACAACATTTTCTTAAAACTGCTTCTCACGTAATTGGGCCAGGTTTAAAATGTTTTATGCGTCTTAATTTTTGTTGAATCTTTATAAAACTTTATTCAATAGTTTTTTATGTATCTCAGCATAAAATTTAGTTATAATTTACCACAAAAAACTTTTTCGAAATAAATAAATAAATAAATAAAGTGAAAGATTTTTTCCCCAACATAATTATGATTATTTAAAAAAAAAAAAAAAAAAAAAAAAAAAAAAACTTCAACTAACTTTTGTAAAATCATCTAAAGCTACGTGTAAAAAATTCTTTGGAAGTTTAATGTACGAGGAGCATTTTAAAAAGCATTTCAAAATTTAAGAGTTAATTAATACTTTAATTAATATTTTAATTAATAATACCATGAATTTTAATATAGCATTTTTATCTATAAATAAGACTATATGAAACTAATTTTTTACAGTAATAGTTTTATAACTGTTTTTTTTTTTTTTTAAGTTCATTGTCGCCTTAAACTATTAAAAAATACATAATAAAAATAAATCTTTGCTTTCAACTATAAATGCATACCTCATCTGTTCTTTGCATAAAATACGCACTCTTTCTTTACACAAATATTTCTACACCAAACATTTATTTAGTTCACGCAAAAAGATTAACTGTATATATCTTTTTTTTTTTTTTTTTGTCTTTTATCGTAATGTTAATCCTTCTGTGTTTTCATAATAGAACTTATCTCCACAGCTCTTCACACAGCCAAAATCAGAAAAATACTTCTGCATTATTAACAAAGAAGCAAAAAGAACGATAAAGTAAGAGTAGCGGAAAGATGAAAAAGTTTCAATTGCTTTTTCTAGAGATAAAGGTAATACTTTTCACTTTCTTACTCATATTTCTCACGACTTTTTACGGATTAGGTAGACTGATGTGAGATGAGAAAAATTAATTTTTCATTTTCATTTTCATTTTTTCATTTTTTTTTTTTTTTTTTCAATCTCGTGAAAATGCAATCCCCTCCCCCACGTCTAGCTTATTTTAGAATTTAACAGTAAAGTACATGCTGAATGAAACATTTCAATGAGTTTTTTAAGCTAGGTATTTAGTTACCGGCTTTAACATAAAACAGCTACTTATTTCCATGTTATTTTAAACAAAGATTTTATGTTTAAAGATTATGTATTTTACTTTAATGAAATGTAAAACTAGATTGTAAGAGTCATGTTCAATCTATTTCCTTTCCATTCCTTTTCTTTTCTTTTTTAATATTTCAAAACACTAAGAAAAATAAAAGTATTCTTTAAAATAAATAAATGAATAAAAAATTTGGAGTGATTCCACTCAACTTTTCGAACACTAATTATTTAACGTTTGTGTAGACAAATTAAAGACAGACAAGGCTTTAAATAAACAAAAGTGAAAATAATAATACGATGTTTGAGTATTTTTCTCCAATGTTTAATTTTACGATATTGCACTTCCAATAATTTGAGCCCAATATATATATATATATATATGAATATATATAATCTATAATATCTTCACCAAAATCTGTTTAATTCGTGCGACAATGACCCATAGCATGTGTATAAATTTTCAGCTCAATAGAATAAGGCGTTTAGGCATGATTGCACTTTAGAAAATTTGTGCCCATAAGCCATTATGACAAAGAATGCTTTTTTGTGTCCCTGTAAAAATATTTTAGTGCTAGATTCACCAAAATTTATACAGTTCGTACGAAGATAACCTATATTATGTGTATAAATTTTCAGCAAATAGAGCATAATGATATGGAATGTTCTTTGTGTCCCTGTAAAAGCACTATAAGAACTAGATTCGCCGAAATTTATACAGCGTGACAGTGACTTATAATATGTGTGTAAATTTACAGTTCAGATTAATAAGGTGTTTAGATGCTATCGCACATTGAAAAATTTGGGCCCATAGGCATAATGATAAAGAATTTTTCTTTGTATCCCTGTAAAAAACTATATGTCCTAGATTTACCAAAATCAATTGGGTCCGTGCTATAGTGACCTATATCCTGCGTACGAACTATCAGCTTATTCGAACAAAGCGTTTAGGCGCTATCGTGTTCACACACACACGCAAAATTTTTGGAAAGTGACAGAATTCTAACATGTTATAAAAGTTATTTTGTTTTAATTATGCTAAGACATTACATCATTTTGACGTATTCACAGTGCGTATTAAGGATATTATATTTTGACAAAAGCAATTTAGAAAGTTTTTCTAATTATTTCATCGCTTTTTAATTTCTACTTTTTAAAAACCTTTAGTTAGGGAGAATATATACATTAGAAGTAGTCTACATATCAAATTTCAAATTCCTAGCCGCATTATTAGTATAAAAATCATTCAAAAATATGATTTTCGTGAAGATTTTTACTCACCCCCTCCCATTGCGCATGCGGTAAAACTATGAAATCTCTTCCCCCTCCCCCCCCATGCTTCACCCCCGGTGATAAGCAGTAACTGTATCAAATCTAGATGAAATCACTTCAGTGGTTCGGGAGGAAATGAAAGGCGTACGTACTCATCCACACACATACCTACCACGACTTTTATTTATATTACGATTAGCACTTTTTTTTTTTTCATTTTTAAACGAACGTGATAAATATACAGTAACCGTCGCTTAATAAATTCACTGGTTAATAAAATCAGCCGCTTAATCGGATCAAATTGCCAGGACCGGAATCAAATCAATATAAACTACGTTTAAAGCCACCGCTTAATAAAATCAGCATCGCCGGTTAATATACTCAAAAATATCTCCTCAGCAGCCAAAGATATTCTTTAACCACATTTCTTGCGACCATGGAAGCCTCTGCGCAAGTGCAGATTGAACGAGTCCAGTGTTAAAATAGGGGTGACTGAGAGAAAACAAGCTATAAGGGAACACCGAATAACTGGATGTTTGCCAAATAACTATCTCCCGGCCAATTTTGCATCCCTCCAAACTTCTGGACTCAGCCTCACTGCTAGTCGTAGGAAACATGGTCGCACTATATCATTTATGTATACTAAAAAAAATGATCTATCTGTGATTATAAAAAATAGAAATTAAAGCACAGCAATCCCTCCGTTATCCCTCATTGTCGAAAATTTTACACTTGCAGTATAATTACAGTTACTCATCTCCGTAACAATTTCAAGGAACGTATACTTCAAAGCGCAGTAATAAGTTGCAAATTGGATTTGATTTGCAAATGATATATATATTATTTTTAATTATTAAAAAACAATTTTTAGTTCTTATTCTGTAATAACTTTAAATCAAGAAGTTTAAATAGAAAGATTTTAAATGTATAAGAAAAGAGTGAACTTTTGGTAAAATAATGATGATTTTCGTCACAGGAAAGGAACTTGGAATG
The DNA here is from genome assembly GCA_963930645.1 of Salticus scenicus. Taxonomy (NCBI): domain Eukaryota; kingdom Metazoa; phylum Arthropoda; class Arachnida; order Araneae; family Salticidae; genus Salticus; species Salticus scenicus. Next base: position 130,368,966 of record OZ005661.1, read on the forward strand.
CGTTTAATTTACTTATATCGAAGGAACAATTAATTAATCGGAAATAAAAAATTAATTAATATTGTTTACTAATTCCATTATTCAATACCTTTTGAAATTTCTTTCCAAATTCTTGGAAGTAATACCTTTTTCTTGAGTGCAGGAGCGTTCGCCGGATATAAAAATCAGCCTCTTAACAAAATCACTTTGGCTCAGGACGAATGTGATTTTAATAAACGGCGGGAACTGTATGTATATATATATATATATATATATATATATATATTTAAGCAAGAAATTGTAAATGTAATACACTTCAAAAATATTTAATCATTATCATTTTATAGGACAATATAAAATCATTACACTTTCACCTTGAAAATTTATAAGTGCTTATAACTTTGATTCGTCTACCTGCGCTCATTTTCCATAAATCGGCTTTGTATTATTATAAAATTAATATAGGGTCATTAACAGTTCTTACCGCATGTTTTCAACTGAAAATTAAGGTAACCTAACATATAACAATTTACAATCAACACGTAAAAGGATTTGGATACATTATTGACAGTATTATTTACATTATACATTATTGGTAGTGTTATTTTTATGTTATTTTAACTATGTTAAATTAGCTAAAACAAAAAAAAAAAAAAAAAAAACATGAGTGTATCACATAAAATTCACCATATCGATGTCTGAAATCATGCAAGAAGTTTTTCGAGATTTTCTTCAGTGTGCCTAAAAATGTTGGATAGGTTATTATTTTTGTCAGGATAGGAGTATTGCCAGATTTTTAGACTTTTTTATTCAGTATCCACCATTAAATTTAAATTGTAACGGCTCCATAGATATAGTAATTTATATCCATAGATATAAATTATCCATAGATATAAATTATCCATTTATCCATTATAAATTATCCATAGATATAAATCCATAGATATAGTAATTTATATAGATCTATCATCCCAATGTTAACAAGCAAAGATTTTTGATGCCGAAAAAGATTTTTGGTATCAGCCATTAGAGAGTTAAAACTCGAAAACAGTAATAAAATAGAAAGGTAATGAATTTTTAAAATGCCGAAATATTGCGCGGCTTCTAAGTGTTCTAATAAATATGTAAAAAGGAATGGGGTAAGTTTCCTTAAATATGTTATATTCAAGTAATTTATGAAAAGTATAATTTTTATAATCAGTTGCTTTGTCATTATTGTGAGATAATTACTATTTTCATATTTAATGGAATTCTTTTTTTTTTTTTTTTTTTTTTTAAATATTTTTTAAGATTTTATGTTAGTAAGTAATATGGAATTCTCAAAATTCTTTTAAATGTAGCTAGCAGTCGCGAATTTTTTAATATATAACTAGTATGTTATGGCCACCACAAAACTTTTTTCCATATATAATCCTATACAAATTTACGCAATACAAATAATTTATTAAATTATAATTTATTAAAATTATTTTTCATGATGAATGCAGACGATTTTTATGTCAAAGAAGTGTAACAATAATAAATGCCGAAAGAAAAACAATTTTGTGCAGACATGAGTATACTAGAGTATAGTAAAAAGAAAAAGAAAAAGAAAACGAAAGGAAAACGAAAAGAAAGAAAGAAAAAGGGGTATCTGGAGTTTTTCATTCTGTTTTAGTGCATAAATTTTTTTTGCTAAATTACCTATGTGTATTCCTGTGTATATTCACTCGGGGAAATACATCCATAAGAGAGTAAAATGGCCGTCTTTTATCGATTAAAAAAGGTATCACTTTTCCCCTCTCAGTGATCAATCTATGCCTTATTACTATATCTATGGTCTAATCACTTCGAAGATTTAATCGTCTATTATGCATATCAAATACAACTTCTCAACATTACTAGTGACTACTGAATAAAAAAAATCCCCAAGTCTGGCAACTATGTTAGGAGTTGCTAGTTAAAGTGTATAATAAGTATTAAATAAAACTATTAGTAAAGTACTTTAAATCGGATAAAAATAATATACATCATTGAATTCTACTATAGTTGGTAAGCATTTAAGTATTTTACCTTTGCATTTATTTTACAATTACACGCAAGTAATAGAGTATTTGAGATTGCAGATTTATTGTATGTAAATCATTGCAGAAATATCATCATCTACTAGAATTATTTGTTTGAAATAAAATTTAATGTGACTTACGCTCTTTCAACTAATAAATACTATTTATATTCATAATTCATTTTTTATCCATTTTTCTTTCGAAAAAAAATGGAGGAAATTATTAAAAAAAAAAAAAAAAAAAAAAAAAAAAAAAGATGTAAACATATGTTACTGTATTTCAGTTAATATTTCCAAAATATTACATTTATATTTAAAGTTATCAATCAAACAGAAAGTATAAAAATTAATTAATTTTGTACGAACGGTGAATACATCTTTGTGATCAAAATAACATCTCTCAGAGATTTTCTTTCATTTAAATTTTTATGCTATCATTATTTTAAAAATATTAACAGTGTTTAAAGAATTCTCGAAAGAAAAGTAAATAACACTAAACTGGATAAATAATGAAAATACATTAATGTAATTCTTATTTCTCTAAAATGTCCAAGAAATATATGTAAATAATTTCTTTGTATACATACTTTAACTATTCATATATGACATTGTCTTTATAATATTCTAAAATGATACATAATTTATGTGAGTTACATGAATTTTCTATTTTCTTTATAAAAAAGGAATTGTTTTCAAGCAGTATTTGTAGGTTGAAAACATATTGTTTGAAAATATTTTATTCACAGTTTTAAAGTTACAATAGCGGTTTTCAGTGTATTTTTATTTTTTTGCATAGTTAATAATAGTCAAAACGTCAAATACAAAAATAATAACTGCGATATTATAACAAGATTTTTGTTACATATTTGACTGTGGAATAGAGTTGAAAATAGTTTTGTATATGTGGACTCTCCTCAGTTCCCCATCAAACAGTTTTTATTGTAAATTTCTACTTGTAGGGCACACTATATTATACGAGAATTGAACTTCACCAATCATCAAGCACATTACAGAAATGCCCCCCACCTACCACCCTTCCTCCCTTTCGATACATTTATCTTGCCTTAATCTGCTTCTTTATTTTATTAGGGTCAGTTTCATATTTTAAATTTCATGCAACTTCATAATATTTCCAATGAAATAATCTTTATATTGTAAATTTATATGGAAAATATTGCCAAGTTTTTTTATATTAACAAATTCGTAAATTTCGAATAACTTTATTAAATTTTGAAGTTTTCAAATTAGAATGTTGAAAATCGACAGGCTTCTTATCTGTATCCCAAGTGATATTTTAAAACCGGTCCGACCTCTTTAAAATTCTTTATTCTTGAGATAATTTCTATACAATCTAATAAACTAAGACCTGTCGAACTAACCTACTGAATATTCTAGAGACGGACTCTACATCAATATATATATTTTTTTCTTTTTTTGAAACCTAATACTACGAAACGTATAAAAATGTGAAAGAAAACCAGGACGAAAATTTTAACAAATACCTACTTCCCAATCTATATTATGATAGGCATGCAAAAAAATTAAGGTTTAGAAGTGATTCTGGTAAAATTATAACAGATATCAACTTTATCGTCATAGTGGATGTTTATAAAATGCATATATATATATATATATATATATATATATATAACTAACATATATAACTAACTCATATATATATATATATATATATATATAAGAAAGTATTAAAAACTGTTAATTGTAGCCTTTAATTTGTACATGGTGATAAGAAAATGATAGAAAATTTTCAATTTTTTAAAGACTTCATACAAAATGAATAAATAAATAACAGAACATTAAATACAAAAAGAATGTTAGGAAATCCTAATATTTGATATTTGATTTCATACCAAGCATAAAAGTTATTTTCTCGTGACTGTATAGATATATAAAACAAACCAGATTCTGATTTCCTTCTACAATAAACCAATAGCCTTCTCATTTATTTATATGGAATAGAATTGGATTGTGAATACAAATGTGTTCCGACTTGCACAACAGTAATAGTTCCCTAGAGAAATTCCAAAATAATTGGATTCTAAAAACTTCTGTTTTTTTTTTTTTTTTTTTTTAACTTTCCGAACACTATAGTGAGGAAAGTATTGTAATCATGTCAAAAATCCGAGTTTGAGATTTTGATGTTGTTTCTACAAGTTTTGAGGCTCCCTGAATCCATAATTACTATTTTCACGATGATGTATGTGTGTATGTATGTGAGTGAACATGATAGCGTCTAAACACTTTATTCGAATGAGCTGAAAGTTGGCACATACATTATAGGTCACCATATCACGAACCCTATTGATTTTTGTGAATCTAGTATTTATAGTGTTTTTACAGGGTCACTTTATCATTATGGTCTATGGGCCCAAATTCTTTAAAGTGTGATAGCATCTAAATATCTTATTCGACTGCGCTGAAAATTTATACAAATGTTATTAGTTACCGTCCCATGAACTATATAAATTTTGGTAAATATACCGTTTATAGTTTTTTTGCAGGGACACAAAGAAATGTTTTTATCATTATGGTCTGTATGGTCAAAATTTTTTAAACTGCGATAGCGTCTAAACGCCTTATTTAATTGAGCTGAAAATTTATACACATGCTATAGGTTACTATTGCACAAATAGCATACATTTTGGTGAAAGTAACACTTACAGTTTTTATTTATTTATTTATTTATTTATTTATTTATTTTTTAAGGGACACAAAAAAAAATTCTTTATCATTCTGGCCTACTGGGCTGAAATCATTAGCGTCTAAATGCCTTATCCGATTGAGTTTAAAATTTAAATACGTAATGTAGATCACCGTCACATTAACCATGAAGATTCTGGTGAGTCTAGAACTTATAGATTTTACAGGGACACAAAGAAAAATTTTTAATCATTTTGCCCTATGGGCTCAAATTATTTAAAGTACGAATGCGTCTAAACGCCTTTTTTGAATGAACTGAAAATTCATACACATGTTACAAGTCATAGTTGTACAAACCATATAGATTTTGACAAAAGTGACAATTTTTTTACTTTCTCTTACCCATAAGGCAGAGAAAGTATTGTTTTTGGGTCAAATTTTCGAACGCGAGATTTTGTTATATTTACACGTTTTGAGGTCCCCTGAATACGAAAATCATGTTTTTAGCAAATGGTCTGTGTGTCTGTGTGTGTGTGTCTGTGTGTCTGTCTGTTATCAGCATATCTCAAAAACAAATTATGGCAGAAAGTTCAAACTTGGCATTCTAAATGTGTATCATATAGGGATGCTACAGTAAGCTTTTCGTTAAGATCAAGCAAATGGTTCGTGTACAGGGACAATCAAGAGAATTCTAATACATAACGTCTATGGAGGAAATTGCAGGTAAGTAGAGTTTCACGTCTACAATCTGACACTTCTTTTTTTTTTTTTTTTTTTTTTTTTTTTTGCACACAGACACAAAGAAAAATACTTTATCATTGGGGTTTATGGGCTCAAATTACTTAAAATATGATAGCGTCTAAAAGCCTCATCCGATTGGTCTAAAAATTTATATGCATGTTATAGGTGAACATTGCACGAGCTTTATGGATTTTGGTGAGTCTAGCATTTATAGATTTTTACAGAGACACAACGAAAGTTCCTCATTATGATCTAAGGGCTCAAATTATTTGAAGGGTAATAGCGTTAAATTAAACAACATACTCTTATATGAAAAACATAAATCATACATAAAAATATTCTCTTTTACTTATTTAACTAGATTTTTTTTTTTTTTTTTTTTTTACTTTGATAAAATGATCCGAATTATTATATACTAAATATTTTTCATTATGTTTTTTGTGTTATTTGTTAACGTTACAATGCAAAATGCAAGTAAGGTATGCAAAAAGCATTTATGATGATAACATAGCTGCCAACCTAATCCGGAGTATTGTCAGTACCCGCCTCATTTTCCACACCAATTAATTTTTAGAATAATTCTCTTCAAACAATAATATAAGAAGAAAAGTACTCTGAAATAATATTATAGTTTTAAAAAATTAAAGAACACGCTTTTATAGAAATGTGAACTAAAAAGCACAAAATATCTATCTTAGTATTAAAATGCAGGGTAAAATCGAGTGAGTGACACACCATCACATTTACATACATTCAAATCTTTAATTAAAATAATTTAGAATTAAACAAAAACCATTTTTAAAAAATCCGCCCTGACTGGGCTCGAGTGCTAGACCTTAAAGTTCGCAGCGCGGCGCTCTACCTCACAGCCACGGCGTTCACGTAGGGAAAGTCTTTTTCTACAATATAGATTTTTTGTTTGCTCCCAGAGCGGTTACAAATATACATACAAACATACATACAGGTGAAGCTAATAATAAAAGCGTGTTAAAAAGACTGGTGTGAAAAAAAGGCGGTTATTATGAATCCTCTGGATTATTAATTAGGATGTTGACAGCTCTGTGATATTATATAAATATTTAACATATCTTATATTTATAACTGTATTATATATGTGATATACGTATTTTATGTTGAATTTCCAAATTCAGATTTGTTCAAAATGATAGAAAAATAAAATAAATTTTAATTTTTTTTTTCCTTCTTTATCGATTTTATTTTTAAAACTTTGCTAATTACAACTAGAATATCTGGCAATAATAATACACAGTTTTCAGTTTGTTATGAAAAGAACTGAAGTTCCTTTCCTTTAAATATATTAAAATCTAGAACAAATGATATTCTAATTTCATTCAGCAATACATAATTTTTTTCATTTAATTGATGGAATGGAACTTGTTGTGAAAAAACAAATCTGTAGTAAGTTTAATAACTTTAATATTTCCCTGGTGAAATTCCAAAAATATTCGATTATGAAAAGAATTTTCTTTTGTTATCTTCCTAAAATAAGCAGAAAAAATCTATGCTTATTAGAATAGTTCTTTTTTTATGTTTTTAATGTCATTTGTTATAATATATGTAAGAAAACATGAATATTAATAAAATATAAATATTTTAATGGGAAATTTACAAGCATTCAAATTTAATCACAATCATAGAAAAACAAAATAAATTTTCAGTTTTTTTTTTTTTTTTTTTTTTTTTTTTTATCTTAATCAGTAACATTTTTTAAATATTGTTAATTACAATCAGAACATTCTGTTTTCCATTTAATATTTAAAAAAAAAAAAAATAAAAAAAAAAAAAATTAACCCTTTTTACTTCCATTACCCTACTACCGTAAGTAATGGAAGTATTGTATTCGGTCTGAAAATTCGATATCGGGTTTTCACCTGATTTACACGTTTTAAGGTGCCCTGAGTCCAAAAAAGTGGTTTTTGGCAATTGGTCAGTGTGTATGTATGTGTGTGCGTGTGTATGTATGTATGTATGTATGTATGTATGTATGTGGAGAATCTTCTGGCTATTATAGCTCAGAAACTAATAAAGATAGATCTACGAAACTTTAGAATTGAAATACGACTGGTATACAGATGAAATTTCCAAATTTTGGTGAAAATTGAAAAACCGGAAGTTGGACATCGGAAACCGGAAGTGGGACCGTAAGTCCGTATCTCAAAAACGGCTCTAACGATTTTCTTCAAACTTGCTATATAAACACTCTATTAGATGTCCTTTCGAATGATATAGTTGGTTAGTTCAGGAAAATTGATAGGCGTCCTGTATAAATAGCTTAAGTTCAGGCCTCGCAAAGGCGTTCCTTTAAAAACGGTTGTACGGATTTTTTTCAAACTCGCCATTTTAACTCACTTTTAAATATGCTTTTGTATGTAATTATTGTTTTCCGGTCAATAATTGATTTTTTGTAAAAATTGGTATTTCAAAAACGGCTCTAATGATTTTCTCTTTAGGTCACTTTTATGTTTTCTGATCACATTATCTCTCAAAAATGCATATAATACATGTAATAGCGGGTAATGGAAGTCGTGTGGTTGTTTCACACCAGATTTTTTCTTAAACAATTTAGAAATCTAAAATAAATCACATTTTAGTTCTTACTAATAATGTTCAAATAGCACTCTTTTATTTATATGGAATGAGATTTGATTGTTAAACTAATATACATTGAACTGCATAAATAGTTTCCTAGGAAAATTCTAAAAGTATTGGATTACGAAAACAATTTTCTTTTCCTATCCTCCTAAAATAAGCAAAAAAATAAAAATATCTATAATTAGAATTTTTCCTTTTTATATTTTCTATGTTATTTGTTATGGCTACATTATAAAAAACAAATAATATACGTAAGAAAACATGAATATTAAATAAGGTATATGTATTCCAATGTTCAAGTTACAAGCATTTAAATTTGTTCAGAATCATAGAAAAACAAAATAAAATTTCGGTTTTCGTAATCTGAATCAATGACAATTTTTAAACATTGCAAATTACAATCACAACATCCTGTTTTCTGTTTGATAATGGAAAAAAAAAAAAAAAAAAAAAAACTCCTTTTTCTTAAAGTATATGAAAATCTGAAATAAATCACGATTAGATTTTCATCAACAATACACAGATAACTTTTACTTTTATTTATATGGAATGGGAGTTGATTGTGAAAATAAATATGTACTGAATTCCGCAACTTTAATAGTTTCTTGTAATTTTTTTTAACTATTGGAGTATAAAAAGAATTTTCTTTTGTTACCCTCCTAAAAATAAGACGGAAAAAATTTTGCTTAGAATTTTTCCTTTTTATGTTTTCTTTGTTATTTGTTAACATTTCGATGTAAAAGAAAAACGATAGATATGGCAATGCCTGATTATTGATAAGATATGAGTATTTTATTTTAAAGTTCCAAGTATTCAAATTTGCTCAGAATCCAGAATATGACAGTCACAATACAGTTCTTCTTTTTTGCATAAAAAAAAAAAAAAAAAAAAAAAAAAACCACTAAAGTCCTTTTTATCGAAATATATGGAAATCCAGAGTAAATCAGATTCTGATTTCTATAAATAATACACAAAAAGCTTTGTCATTTATTCATCGGGATTGGGATTTGGTTGCTAAAACAAACATGTTCTGAATTACATAATCTCAATAGTCCCTTAGATAAGTTCCAAAAGGATTTGAATTTGAATATAATTTTCTTCGATTATCTATGTTAAAATATGCATAAAAAATTGTATTGCGAATATTTTATTTTTAATAGTTTTATTATTATTATTATTATTTATGTTAGTACTGCAATGTAAACATCAAGAAGAATATCTAAGAATGTAAGTTATACGAATGCATATGTGATACGTGTAAACTATTTTGAAGCACTAAGCATTCAAATTTGTTCAGAATTAGAATATATATATATAATAATGAAACGTAGTAAATGCCAAGCAACAGATACAATATCACTGAAACCGCATAGATCAATAAGAATTATTTTTTTTTTCAACTAGGAGAAGCTCAGAAAGGTGAAAAAAATCTGGAGTGACTCCACTCGACTTTCCGAACATTGAGTAATTAACAGTTTTGTAGATAAAGTAAAGAAAGAGGAGTAGTTAAACAAACAAAAGAGAGAAAACCATAATAGAGTGTTTGAGTATTTTTCTCCATATACTACACGATGTTTTACTTAACGCTACTGCACTTTGAGCCCATAGATCATAATGATGAAGAATTTTTCGTTGTGTCCCTACAAAAACCTATAAATGCTAGATTCACCAAAATGCTTATAGTTAGTGCAACAGTGATTTATAATATTCATATAAATTTTCAGTTCAATTGAATAAGGCGTTTAGATGCTATCGCAATTTTAAAAATTTCCATAATGATAAAGAATTTTTCTTTGTGTCCCTGTAAAAAAACTATAAGTGCTAGATTCTCCAAAATCTATACAGATTGAATATCGGGGACTTATAATATGTGTATAAATTTTTATCGCAATTGAATAAGGCGTTTAGATACTATCGCACTTTTAAGATTTTGGTCCCATAGGCCATAATGATAAAGAATATTTCTTTGTGTCCCTGCAAAAAAACTATAAGTGCTAGATTCACCAAAATCTATAGGGTTCGTACTATGGTGACTTACAATATACGTACCAAATTTCAGCTTATTCGAACAAAGAGTTTAGACGCTAGCGTGTTCACTCACAGACATACACACATACATACACACATACATGCACACATACATACACACACACATACATACATCATCGCAAAAATAGTGAAAACGGACTCAGGGGACCTCAAAACGTATAGAAACATCAAAATCTCGAATTCGGATTTTTGACATGATTACAATACTTTCCTCACTATAGTGTTCGGAAAGTAAAAATTGTGAGGGGAGACCTTTTTCACCCTTGAGCACCAATGTACGATTTCGTTCACTAGTGGCTATAATAGCAAATCACTAGTGGGCCTCCTATCGTACATGAAATTAATTGAAGTGAAATTTAAAATGAAATAGACTATTAAATATAAATTAACAAAGAATCTAACAGAGATAACTTTAATAAACAAAATATAATAAACAAACGATACTCACAGGATGACACATTTGGATTCATGTGGATTAAAAAAAAGCGTAATAGTTCAGGATTTTATTGCTTATGGAGTAAAACATGTAAAATTCAAGTTTTAGTGGTTCATAGCTGATAAAAAATAATGAAACTTTATAGCAATATTTATATTTATTATGTGCGTAAGAGTATTATTGCAAATTGTAAGAATAGTTGACAGCTCAAATGAAGAAAATGAACATTTGAAGGAAAAAGAAGTAATGCATATTAATACTAGGTAAAGGCAACAGGCCTTCTGCTTTTTTTTTAATATGTATAACTTTACATTCCTGCCCAACCATCCAGCCGAACAACACCACCCATCCTCTATAATCAAACATCTGTGCACCCAACCTCCACCTTTTTTATTGTCTTTTATTGTTTTATAATTGTTTTGGTTAAAATGCACAAATGTACATTTTTTTATTTATTTATTTATTTATTTATTTATTTATATGTACTGACAAAGACATGGTTATGGATATAAAATGGGAAATGCAACGTTTTTAGGAAACCCCATTTTAGAAGTGGTTGTGAACTATTTATTAATATTCTTGTTCTTATACTTTGCAGAGCATAAATTTTTAATACGAAATAAGTGGTTCATCCTGATGTTTCTAAATACCGAAAGATGCAGATAGGGATTAAAATGTGTAAATAAGTTTACTTTATTACTAAAATCTTACCGTTTGTCATAGATATCTGTGTAAATTTTATTACCATTAAAGATTATTTTTAGATCTAAAAAGTTAATTGATTGATTATATATATACGATTTTAGCTTTCGGGAAATAAGAATATTTAAACAATATTTATTACCAGAATATCTTGCTTTTAGTTTCATATAAAAAACACAAGAGTTTTTTTTTTTCCTTATATTATATGGATGTTTGAAACAAATAACATTCTGATTTAATTTTCTGATAAATCAATGTCATTCTTATTTATTTATAGGGAATACAACTTTATTCTGAAAACAAAAATGCTCTGAATTTTATAAACTTACGGTCGGCAGCTAAATTATTGAAGCACACACCCACATTTTTCTTTTTTTTTCTTTTCTTTTCTTTTATTTTTTTTTAGTTTGATCCCCCTCTAGTATTATCATCAATTTACCTTTTTATAAACAATATAATACTGAAATCATGACTCGACAGATATTTATTTAACAAAACAGTATTAGGTGCCCATCTTTTAAGTAGGAATTATTGCTAGTGCTTCAATAATTTTGATGCCGACTGTAATAATTCCCTGTAGAAATTCGAGAAGGTTTGAATATAAAAATTGCTACCTTTCTGCAACCGGTAGGAAAAATTGGTGAAGATTCCTTCTTTTTTGTATGTTTGATGTTGTGGTATTTTTGTTAGGACATAAACGATAAGAAGGGCATGTATGAAAGTATGATATATGAATGTAATAATGATATAACAAGTTATTATGCAATAATTCAGTGAATTTTAATGGTAAAAGAACACTTATTCTTAGGTTAGATTATCAAGCGTGTTTTATTAAATATAGCTAAGAGATTTAGAGAATATAGAAAAATTTAGATTTTGAAATGTTTACAAAATCGATTTGTATATTTTCCCATCGCACGGCATCGTCACTTATTCAATTTAAAACCTTTTTACTTTCCGAACACTATAGTGAAGAAAGTATTGTAATCATGTCAAAAATCCGAATTTGAGATTTTGATGTTTCTATACGTTTCCTGGTCCCCTAAGTCCGTTTCCGTTATTTTTACGATCATGTATGTATGTGAGTATGTATGTGTGTATGCATGTGAGTGAACATTCTAGCGTCTAAACGCTTTGTTCGAATAAGCTGAAAGTTGGTATATTGTAAGTCACTATAGTACGAACCCTATAGATTTTTGTGAATCTAACATTCATAGCTTTTTTTACAGGGACACCAGGAAAAATTCTTTATCATTAGGGCCTATGGGGCCAAATTTTTAAAAGTGCGATAGCGTCCAAACGCTTTATTAATCTGAGCAAAAAATTTGCGCACTTGTTATAGGTCACAGTTTCACGAACTGTATAGATTTTGGTGAATTTATCACTTACGGTTTTTTTACATGGACACAAAGAAAAATTCTTTATCATTATGGCCTAAGGGACAAAATTTTTAAAAGTGCGATAGCGTCTAAGCGCCTTATTCAATTGAGCTGAAAATTTATAGGAATATTATAAATCACTGTTGCACTAAATATAAGCATTTTGGTGAATCTAGCATTTATAGGTTTTTACAGGGACACAACGAAAAATTCTTTATCATTTTGATTTTATGGGCTCAAAGTTCAGTAGCGTTAAATAAAACATCGTGTAATATATGGAGAAAAATACTCAAACACTCTGTTATTGTTTTCTCTCTTTTGTTTGTTTAACAACTCCTCTCTCTTTACTTTATCTACAAAACTGTTAATTACTCAATGTTCGGAAAGTCGAGTGGAGTCACTCCAGATTTTTGGAATTAAAAGTATATATTTTGACAAACGGTTGAGAAGATATTATTATACAAAATATTTTACAACAAAGCCTTTACCTTGTTATAATAATATTTTGTACCCTGTATATGTTAAAAAAAAAAAAAAAAAAAAAAAAAAAGGTCTAAGATACATTTGATAATCTATTTTAGTAAAATAAGACTTTCGTGTGTAAATCTCAAAGAATTGGAAACGTGAGCGATATATTTTCGTTTCGAATAATAAAGAAGCCAAAAAATTTCTTAGAGATATTTTCTGTGTATCGGTGTGTGTTCATGCATGTGTGAGTGCATGTGTTTTATTTTTTGTTCGGGGATCACTTAAAAACGGATGATCTGGGCATCGAATGGCACCGAGCAAGGATTTAAATCTATGTTCCCAACTCAAAAAAGAAAAAGAAAGAAATCTATCAATCATTTTAAAAGTTTGATTGGATTAAAAGATATGGTCATAAGAATTTTTGCGCATATAAGACTTTTAACAGCAAATGGCACAGAAAGGTAAAGTTTTGAGATACCTTTCCGTTTCAGACATCAGGGAAGCTAAAAATTTCTTTAAAATATAAAACAAGCTTCTTTTTCACAGCTAAATTTCCCTTCCTAAAAATACGTTATTTCTAATGCCAATTTTCGTACGAAAAGCAGGTAGAACAGAGAGTATTTTACACTATATTTCTACTCCTTATCAACCATACTACGCCCCTTTGTAGAACTATGTAGTATTGAAAGCGCTAAAATAATATTAGGATGTAGCTTGCTGGGTTGTGAACAAAATATCGCCTACAGAGATGAATGGAAAGCAAAAAGGACTTGGTAATTATTAATAATGTTGCATAAAATTTCATGAAAACCCATACCTTAGTCAGAACACTGACATACAGGCAAACCCAACGCGAAGATTATTATAAATTTTGTTTAAAAGAATTTAAAACTATATTTATTAATTTTGTCAAGATTAATCATAATGTATTCAGTCCTGCATATCAATTTTAAAAATTTTAATTTAGATTTGTGAACAGTGTTCAGCTTTGATGTCAACAGTGATGCACAATATTTTTAAAGTATATTTTGAATGGTGAAAAGCAAGTGATAAAATAACTTAAATGTAGATAAAATAAGGAAATTCCCCTCTATGATGTATATATGTATTTATTTATTTATTTATTTTAATGAATTAATTTATATTTATAAGGCCATGTGTCTCCCTCCAGAGGTCCCACGTAACACAAATTCAAATTTTTAAATAGATCATATGATTTGTTTGACGCGATATTTTGTCCGGCGAGATTTTGTCCGGATCCCGTAGATTGCTATAACGTTTTTATACCTCTTTAGCTGGTTAATACTCAACCATTAGTGTTTGGCAGAATTTTAATGTATAGATTTATCCTTAATCGCATTATGTTAAATTCTACCCCAGTAAAAGAATTAATCGAGTATTTTAACTCTGCATATTTTTATATAAATGTACCAAATAAGCTAACGGAATAGATTTATTGACAAATATTTATCGATGTGCAAGTAATTTTCTCTGTTTTACATACTTTTCTAATTAGTAATCGTTTATATATTAAATTTATTAAATTTTGACAGCAAATGGTCACAATCAATCTCTCATCTGTTAGATAAGTTGTTTTCAATTAAATGTTTTCAAAGCCGAAATTATCTGGCGGACAATACAAAGTCAGGTAAATGCGTTGCGCGGAGTGTTTTATCTATGGCGAATAATTAAACAAAACAAACTGCAACTGTACATAACGTGTGTAATTATAAATGTGTAATTAATAATATAAACATTAAAGTATTAAAGTGTGTTATCTGATAACATATAAAATACCTATAACTATTACTTTTATCTCTAACTGAATTTTGTATCATTATTGAAAACAAGAGAAGAATAATAGAAACATTAAAGTATTAAATTATGTTATCTGATAACATATAAAATACCTATAACTATTACTTTTATCTCTAACTGAATTTTTTATCATTATTGAAAACAAGAGAAAAATTTGAGATATGAATGTGTGTTTACTAAAGCAAGCAATTGAATATACATCGTTCCATATAGTTTAAGTCATGAATTTCATGAAGTTTGAACATAGATATGAAATATAAATACAGATGTTTCTACTATGCAAACCGCGTTTCAAAAAATGCGCAGTTATTTCGTTTTTTTCCCCATACTGAAAGTTCATATAATTAATTTTTATTTTTGTTGACTGCAATTACATAATTGACAATGATGATATGAGTCTCTGGAGATATTGTGCAAGCATAACATATTACAACCATGAAAAAAAAAGTAAACTATTTGCCAACCTTTTTTTAAGGTTTTTTATTTATGTATTTATTTTTATTTTTATTTATTTATTTTTGTGTGTATGTGTGTGTGTGTGAAGGAGCAAGGTAGAGTTCATAATATACATAACTGTATATGTGTATGTGTGCATAATTAATACGTAATTTAAAATTCTACAACAGGAGTGATATTTGAAATTATTTTCTCGCACTCTCAGTAATTTAAGAATTATAGAAAACATTTTCGCGCCTGTCGCTGATATAATATGCTTTATTCTTATAATTATAAGTTAAAATTAATGTTCTGTGACCATCACAAAATTTTTTTCTATATCGTTCTATAAAACAGCAAATTACCGGTGAACATGCACAAAAATGCAAATAACATATATAATCTCACAATAAAAATTTTTCATACGTTTAGTGAAATTTTATACAATAGATGCTAAGATATAGCCAATCAAAAATGTATGTAAAATTAGTAAAAGCAGCGGCACTTATCGGCCGATATACACCCAACTAAATAAACATAATTTTTTTTAATGACCATCTCACATTTTGCGCACTTATAACACTATAGAATCTCAGATCTAGCCTTCCCATAAATGAAGGACATTATAGCATAGCAATACCATGCTAAGGGATATATGCCAAAATTCTAATCAGCAATAATTAATTTAACAGACCAAAACATATAAAGTTTGTGGACGTCTGTCAATTATTTTGTGAAATACAGTGCCCATAAAATTTTAGTAGCATACAGACATTTTATAAAAATGCTCAAACCATATTCAGAACATCTCAAAACGGGCAATTTCACTGAAAACAGGAAGTTAAAGATTTTCATGAATCCAATACTTTCTTCTTGTGTGAAGAAGAAAGTAAAAAAAAATATATAAGGTTACACTATGAAAGAACAGATAGTTTAAAAAATTCAGAATTTATTCATGAAGAATATATTTTTCCTTTTCAATTCATATTCAGAAGTGAAAAAGAAATTACTATGTATCACTTTCACGTGTCTGTTAGAGACGAAATTGTACAGTACTTCAAAAAAACATTTTTTTTTTCTTTTTTTTTTTTTTTTTTTAAGATTTCGTTGTGAGAGTTTTCAAGATTTTGTGTGGTATTTGATATACATTTGTGATAGCTAATGTTTTTTTTTTTTTTTTTTTTTTTTTTTTTTGTCTGTTGTTCATATTTTTAGATGGAGATAGCGAGGAAAAAAACTGACATTTATCGGTATTTCTTGATACCTGCTTTTTTTTTTTTTTTTTTCAAAATGTGTATTTTCAAAGAAAACTCATTTTGGTAAATAAAAGTAATATTTCTTTATTAAACTGTTTTGGCTAAGTAATATATATATATATATATATCATTGCAAACGTTTAATTTTAAAAGTTCTTCACCCTTCCATTCCCAATTTTTTCCCTCCATAAAACAATAAATCTTATATTTAGTCATAAATTTAGTTCAAAAGTAATATATATAAATATTTTTGTTTAAAAGGGAGTAATAGCATGAGTACGAATTAATATAGCTAACAAAGCAGCTGAGAGGTGTTTATTTATGTTTAATATAACCACTGATGCCATTTAAAATCATAACTTTTCAATAAATAAAATTATCAAAATTTTGGAAGAAATACATATTGCAATTAATTAAAATACAAATTATAAACATTAAAAATAAAAGATATTTCAATCTGTTAATTTGCTTAAATTGCCCAAAACAGGAAACCGATTCTGATATTTTTATCAGAACAGAGTAAAATATACTTTCATTTATCAACAAGGATAGTGAAATCATCTAAAATATATTTTTTTCGGTGGGAAAATGTATACAGATTTTAAAATTGTTCATTTTGAATCAACGGGAGTGTTAGATGGTATGAAAGAAAATCTGAAATGTTATGATTCCAATGGACAATATTCCTGTGACGTCACCGTAGGTAAAATCGCTGAACACGTGGCCGATATTTTGTAAACAAATTAGATTCAACATGCCATTTTATTGTTACGCATAACATTTTCGTAAATATTTCTGCAGTGAAACTTAATAATAATGTTCAAACAAGAACAAAAGAGAAATGTAAACAACTGAATCGAATAATAAAGTTAAGACTATTCCATATCGTAAAATTGCAGAACATTTTATGTATACACACACACACACATACATATATATAATCAATAAAAAATTAATAAGAACATTTTATACACACACACACATATATATAGACATCAAAGCTTAAATAATTAGAATTTCAATCATTTTAATAAAGGAATCTATTAGATGGAACATTCATTTAAATTTGTTAACATCGCCACAGATCACATGACATCTTTTAATATTACATATGTTGATTAAGATTAAAGTATATTACTAAAACTGGATTATAAACAAAACAAAGTTATCACTATATCACTCTTACTTCAATTTCATATAATCTGTAACTCTTAGAAATAATATTGCAAGATAAAAATTTGCAAGCCACTATGGTTGAGTTGAGAATTTTTACCGAAAACAGCTGATTTTTTATAGTCTCGAACCCAAAGTAGGAATATGGTCCATTGGCATCACGGGGAACGAAAGAGTTAAGAATACTGTCATTACTAAAGATTACTAAATTTTGATTAAGAAAAGATCTATCTTTTTGTTTAAGCAAGAAATTTATGAAACAAGAAATATTCATATATATTTAGAGAACATTCGTATTCCTCTTGAAAAAATACATTTCATTTCGCACATAGTAAGTAAATATAATGTGTTAATATTACAAACATTACTGATTATTCGAAGCTTTTGTAGGCTATCATAAATATAGTTTCTATTTCATTTTGTTGTTAGTAACCTAAATGTACTCGTAATTTAATCATTACTAGAAAATGTTGTTAAAACATGTAACTTACTTAACCACTGTTGAAAAATTATTTGTCAATTGCTTCCCTCAAAATGTCTAAAAATTATCAACTGTTTAAGTATTCGATTTTAACTCATTGCCGTCGGGGTATTTTCCGCTTTATAACTGTAAACCTTGCCTTTTGGAGTTCAGCTAAACCGTTACTTTATTTGACAAATAGTTTCACGTATCGGTAACATTGCTCTGCAAAAAAAAAAAAAAAAACAAGGTCTGATACTATTTTTGCTGATTCTTATATAAAATGACCTCCTGAATCTGAATATGACTTCCATTTTGCCCAGCCACCCACCGTTTTCTAGAAACACCACTCCCTCACTCAATTTCTTTCCCTGTTCGATAATTTTATGACCATGAATTTGATTTGAAGAATGAAAAAGAA
Organism: Salticus scenicus; assembly: GCA_963930645.1. Lineage (NCBI taxonomy): Eukaryota > Metazoa > Arthropoda > Arachnida > Araneae > Salticidae > Salticus > Salticus scenicus. The sequence goes on from OZ005661.1 coordinate 130,387,601, forward strand.
TTAATTTAACACCTAAAAAAAAAAATATATATATAAAGTTTAAAAAATAACATTAATAACAGATTAAAGAAATATAATATATTTAATAAATAATTTCAGTGGCAAATCCAACCCCCAAAAAAAAAAATTCCTTGTCGCAAATGTCCATATTTTACAATTTTTCAACTCTGTAGCCCATCAGAAGATATTTAACGGTTAACATAATTCTCCCCTTTCCTAAAAATCAAATTTATAGCAATAAAAATCACCGAAAAATGATAAAAATAGAGGGCCATTCCTAAAAGACGGTGAGTGATAGGGCAAAATGGGCGTTTTATTCGGATTCAAGAGGTCATTTTACATAAGAATATGCTAAAATGGTATCAGAGGCAATTTTCATGCCGAGCAGTGAATGAAGTTATTTAAACTTTATCCTCAGAAATCTGTATTTTGTCATATGTTGCAGAACATATATTATTTCGAGATGTTCGAAGAACAATCTTGACATTTACAGTTCATGATTTTCATACTTATATTATTAAACACAAAATCTATGCAAAATCTTGCATATAATCAAAAAAGAGACCTATGGATATGCCGATTAATAATTTCCAATATTATTGATGTTATCCTATTACTTTAATTCTTATAATATAAGTTCTTTTATCCCCTCGTCTGTTTTTGTATTAATTAATGCGAAATTTAGACATTTTACTTAAAATTTCTAAGCTAAATTTTGTGCCTATAACAATTATTGTTCATTTACAGATCGGTGATAAACAGCCAAGATACATTACAGTCTACAGGTGATAATTTTTACGTGGGAATTTTAATCATTTTAACTTGCTTCTAAGAAACAATAGTACTGATATTTTATTCAGGTTTACAGTGTATAAAAATAAAAAGTTTCTACAACTTTCCCACAGAAAATTTATTTTTTCCTAAAATTATAGAAATTCAGTTTAATATTACATTTCAATTTGTCAAAAAGAAAGGAAACATCTTTTCTGCGACCGAGTATAATCTTTAGCCATTGATACAGTTTTTATCTGGTGGTTACACACACACACATATCTATCTATCTAACTGTCTATCTATCTATCTATATATGCATATTGAGAACTTGGTACAAATCAGGATTAGGAAATGCTGAGTAATAATGCCAGTTGAGCTTCCATAGTTGAGAGATAATCTCGCCGCCTGCTATGCAGTGGACTCATGTTCGATCCTGGTTAGTGGAACTGAAATTTTTTATTCAATGTAGAATTTCTTAGAGAAAAATCTATTGCGAACAAATATTCTCTGTATTGATCTCTTACCGAACATTTTTGTCAACATATTTTTGCACAGCATACGGATATTTTCTGGCATCATTGCTGCCAGGAATATTCTGTAATATAACAAGACATATTTTAAAATGTACTACAGCATATTCTTTTAAAAAAATGGTTTTTGTTACGTTAAACGTTATTATATAGGGATTCACAAAACTAGTAATAAATATTTTATGTCGTGGATGTGTTGAAATGGTATGATCTACTAGAAATAGTTTTTTGATGAACAATTAAAAGACGTCAGTTTAGCAGTTGTTAAAATATGATTTTTATTATAACATTCTTTAGAAAAACTTATAAATTTAAAATATGTGTAACAGCCGTTTGTATCTGAAGTGTCTACGCATGATTACTATACACGGGTATTTAAACTAGTATGAATTCAATAGTACTCTACTCACCTATATGAGGAACAGTTTTTATACTGTATGCGAAATGTACATTTTTTTTTTCTTTTCGTGAGTGAGTTATTTTGAATAATACAAAATATGATTAAAGAGTTCTATTGCAAGCATTTACATCTCTTAACATACATCTAAATTATTGCCTACAGTTTGATCCAAATAACTTCCTAAAGCTCTAGGGATGAATAACTTTGGTAATCGAACAGCAGAGTAATTAAAATAAAACGCAGCAATTGTTTCATGTAGAAAAAATTAAGCACGATACATAATCGGACAAAAATTACAGTGTAAAAATTAAACTCATGCTTACAATTTTTCGCCTAATGAAGAACAGTGCTTCATTATTTCAACTGCGAAACAACTGTTGCGCATCTTTAAAAAAAAAATATGGTATTACACTATTAGTTCACAATTAATTAAAATCCGAATAAACTACTACGTCAGAAACGCCAAAGAAAAATATTTGAGATGCATACAGCTGTTTCGGTAGCCTTAAGAGTACCGTCTTCAACTAATACAGCTGTATGCATCTCAAATATTTTTCTTTGGAGTTTCTGACATAGTAGTTTATTCGGGTTTTAATATTCCAACGCCAAATCTCCTGTTATTATTATTATTAGTTCACAATACTTTTGTATTATTCATTACTAATATTTCTTTACATTTTACTACATAAAATATTAGTACTTTTTTTACAGAAGGTCAAAAATTTTTACACAGTCTTATATTTATTTTTAGGTAATTATTTCTTAAAATGCAATATGAACTACCATCCTTCTTGCTCATAACGACTTTCCTACCGAAGCCAAACTTTTCAAGATATTGAATGTACCCATAATACTCTTACATTTCCATAAAATTTATGTTGACATCACGTCGACAATAATAAAATGTTATTCTTGTTCAACAGTTTTGTTTAACATTAGTCCTTTAATCTACTCATAATGCTTTGCATCTGTTTATCTAAACAGACATTGTATCTTCATATTCATTGATCTGCCGCTGAGATATTGCAATCTCTTTTGAATAAATTAAAACACCTGTTACCTCAAGGGATTTGCTCTCTCGAATATTACCGGGAGCGCGAGTTAGATTTTAGAGTATTTGAATTTATGACGCAAGTTGTAGAGCTTCGCTGGCAAAATTTCAAACATAAGCGTCATAATCTTCTCTAATGGCCTCACAGTACAATGTATTTACTTTACTTTTTACTTATTTATTTATTTATTAACGTCTTCTAAGAAAGTATGTTTATTTTATTAGCATGTTGTTAGGAAAGTTTTGTATATTAAATGCCATTGCTAAGCACTGAAAATTAAAATTACACATATTTTAAAAATTTTCAGTATATCAAAAAAATTATCAATAATTTGTCTCATGAAAATTTTATTTATTAAATTTGTAAATCCTATAGGCGTAAATACTGAAATTTTCAAAAAAAAAAAAAAAAAAAATAGTTTAGAACAGCTGAAAATTATAAATTTATATTTAAATATATAGATAAAACTAGGTGCTAAAATTTTACCTGCGAAGTTTTTTTTTTTTTTTTTTTTTTAAATATCAGATAAAGAATGAATATTAGTTTAAAATTTGAATATTAGTTTTAAGTGGACATCGCAAAGTTTCCTTATGCACCAATCTGTATAGTTGCGCCTTGCGCCACTTAAACCGTTAATATAAACAAAAATTTCATCAAAATAGCTTCACACATTAACCCGTTAGCGTCCAGTGTCCTCATTTGAAGACAGCTAATAAAATGGCACGTATATTTTTTGTGGTTTTTCGAAATAATTTCTGCTTTTTAGTGACAATTTATAGCGTCACACTAACTGATCCCTTAAAGTTTTATGTGCCTACTATTAATTATTATTTCATAATTTGAGTAGTCATTTTATGATTTTTCATTCGTCGCACATATATTTGCTTTTTGCGCAGGTATACTAACTTAAATTAAGTTGAATAATAATATGTACTATAATATTTTACTTTCGAGATCTTTGTCAATATATGATAAGAAATTAATCTGTTATCTCAAAGGTTTTCTATCTCGAAGTTTACTCGCTAGAACACTAAATGTTAATAAATGAGGATAGGCTTTAAATTTAAAACTATCAGAAGAATTGTTTAAGTTAATGTATTTTACTGTCAGTTGTCTATATTAATTTAGAACTGAAATAATCAGGTAATAATGTTTTGCAAAATTAATTCGGGAGTCAACGGGTTAAACATTTAACTAATGCAGTTTTACCCAATAGATTTAGAGATATAGTAATTAGGACAATCGTAGAAAGTAATTGATAACAGCGTCACTGAATATTCGTAGATATTTTTACAAGTTAAATCAGATTTATTTTAGCAAAATGACCATTTCAAACATTCATTTTGGTGCATGTATACGCTATAGAATCTGATTTATATCCTTTTCATAATATGTAAAATTCATGGCATAGCAGTACCGCCTATCAGCCGATATATACCCAAGTTCAATCAATTTTGTATTTTATAGTGGTCCTTTAACATAATAAGTTTTTTTGCAGTTATACTTTGTAGAAGTATAGCCTTTCCGTGAATAAGGATTTAGCGCTACATGTCAAAATGTAATCACCATCAATTTATGTCACGGTCAAAAAAAAAAAAAAAAAATGGTTCATGAGATAAAACGGTCTCCAAAATATTACTAACATTCAAACAGATAAGCATACACAGACACTCATTTCTAAAACAGGTCAAACAATATTCATGACATCTGAAAACGCGTAAATACGCGGAAAACCGAAGCCTTTTATGAATCCGATGGTTTCTTTCTTTCATTTTTTTTATACAAAAGAAATTAAAAAATAACTATTATTTAAATAGCATTAAAACTAGTAATTAGGTCGCTGCAAAAGTTCGTGCGGAAGCGGATCATTTTATTGCCTCCAAAGACGAGAGCTTCTATCGCCGTAGTATACATTTGTTACCCGAAAAAAAGGCAAAGGTTGTAGAAAGTAATGGAGAGTATTTTGATTAAAAATTTTCATATGATTTGATGTATTTTTATGAAATGAAGCAATAAAAAACCGCACGAATTTATGCAAGGACCTAATATTTAATGATAGGGAATAAGAATTTTGTAATAAAGCACCATAAATTTACAATCATGCTCTAAATGTTTCGGGTCGAAAAGAATAAGCACGATCCTTCATATTGGAAAAAACATATATCAATACAGTTTAAAAACAGCATCACACATAGAAAATATCATAATTTGCGCAACATAAAACCCTTTAATAAAGTTAAAATAATTAAGCCCGATCTTTTATCAGTCAAAGAAACTACACACGAGCGCATCACATAATCAGCAAAATATTTTTCATAACATTTTACGAAAATATTAACTCAACGTTTAAATATTTGTGAGAAATTATATATATATTTATATATTTACTTATTTATGAATTAATCCAAGATTTGTTATACATGCATATAGATTTAATTACTCTGTATATTTAAAAAGTTCTGCAGTATAAAAACCACCACAATTCCAATTAATCTAACTGCCATACAGAAGTTTATAGAATAGTTATAAAACATAACTTCCTAATTTGTATGCATGGAATGTATTATTAAAAAGAATCAAGAAAAGAAAATCTTGTATTAAATGTCAACAACAGAACATCAATATAAACTGCTAGAGGGAGAAAAACATTGTTTCTTTTCCATCTAGTAGAGGAAAAAAATCAATATATCATTTTTTACAGTTAGATATACAGAGAAAGAACTTTAGTTTTATAAGTAAAATTGCAATTCGAATGGGAATTTTCATGAATTTTATATAATGTTATTTTGTTGTTTAATATCAAACTTAATAAATTTCTGCTGAAAATACATATGTTGTAAGCTATCTATATGAACTCTCGTTAAAACGAACAAGCCAGCAGTTTTTGTCCGTATTAACAAGAGTCCATTATAACAGGCGTTCATAAACTGAAGTTCTATATGAACTCTAAAATCACTATTATGTACACATACACAGTATAACACGAATGAAAATTTGTTTTCTCAAACCCTTTTATTCACTAAAAATATAAAAGCATGAAAACCGATACATACTTTCAAAACTTCTTTTCTTCATATGTACAACTTGATAACAAAATCCTTTACTATGTCTCCACAATAGAAGTGGAGACAGGTGCAAATTGTTGACCTCAACTGTCATTGTCAATAAATACTATTTACCTTCCACAGTGTAATAGCACAGAGTGAAATAGATTAATCCTTTTATTATTGAACCTTTTCATGTTAAAATATATATATATATATACATATATATATATATTGAATTTGAAAAGATTTTGGAAACTTACTCTTTTTCGAAGAAAGTAAGCTTTGAGGGGGGAAAAAATGTTCATTTTAACGAATGAATTGTACGTATAAAGCGATGTTTATTACATGCAATTCCTAAAGGCCTTAGCCGGGGATTCTGTTTTTGTACGTAATAACGAGAAATCCATCTTAAACGGGGCCGTCTTAACGAGAGTTCACTGTAGTCGCTTTGTAAGCTTCTACCATCAACAATTCCTATTGGTCAGTATTGACGAAAGCAATGATCACAAGTTGTTCAGTTGCTACAGTCGGCAGCAAAATTATTGAAGCGCTAGCAATAATTCCTCTTTAAAAGATGTGCACGAATACTGTTTTGTTAAATAAATATTTCTCGATTCATCATCTTAATCTTATGCTGTTTATAAAAAAATAAATTGATGATAAAAATTAGCGATCAAACAAAAAAAAAAAAAAAAAAAATTAAAAAATTAAAAATATGGATGTGTGCCTCAATAATTTCGCTGCCGAGTGTAAAGCAATTATACTGTCTTCCTCATACACACGCACAACTCTTGGTCCTTAATACATGGTGTCGCAAAAATATCTGGCACAAATGTAAAGGCAGATTGAGGGTCCCGAAGTAAGCCAAATTAGTATAGGAATGTAAGTGCAGAAATGCCAAGAAATAAAGGAAGGTGTAACGATGCCTTCTGCTTCATGCGGAGAATAACAATTATAGCCATATAAATGTTTCACTAAGCCGTAGACTTCAGGGCACTAACGCTTCATAGGCATAAGGGCACATATGTCTATGCATAACTTCTGCATCCTAATTCATCCTATAATAAATCAGTAAATTTCGTCTCTTTTACCTCTTTTAAATTTGAGCCAGATATTTTGGAGAAGCTTTGAATATCCAAGATTCAATATTTCTGCTTGTAACTTGTAATATAAAAAATGCAGCATTTAAAAAAAAGAATCATAAACCAATATCAGTATCATCATTTACTATCTACAATGACGTCTTACATATTGCTCTTTTCGTAGTTCTTTTTCCCTTGATTATTATTTTTGAATAATTTAACTTGATGAATATCTCCAATAAATATATCTTTAGAGAAGCAAATTTAAAAGATGCCATTTCAATGAAAGTAAAAAGTAAAGAAAGTATCGTACTTTGATAATCTTTTTTCTTACTTCTTTTAATCGATTTGAACTTTAGAAGAGGTTTTTTGTGCTGTATGTATATTTTTTAAATGTACATTTAAATATGATTCAGCCAGGAAGAAGAAATTTTTTTATATTTTTCTCTTTGAAGTAGTAAATTTTTATGTATTTTTTTTTCTTTTTTTTTTTTTTTTTTTTTTTTGAATGTAAAGTATAATATTTATTTTTCGCTTTTAGTGTATGAAATATTTCGCGCGTGTTCTTATTTTAGAAGTTATTTAATTTAATTAAATTTTACTAACAAAATAAATTTGTTCAGAGAACCGCAAAATGCAATTATGTCGTTAATGCGAAATATTTTTAAATTTATATTTGAATCCTCAATATTTATTAATTTATTTTATAAATCATTACTAATATGAGAAATTTCTGTGTAATTGTATATAGTACTTATAAAAATGTGTAAGAGTTTTTCTACAGCATCGCAAGATAAAAATAAATTTTTACTTCTTAATTTTTTAAATGCTAAGGTATTTTTGCACTTAAATCCTACACTCGTGCCTACATTTTCACCTTTAATAAAAGATTGCAGGCCAATATATCAACCAGAAAGTTTTATCGCACGTTTTTGAGTTTATGGGTTTATTTACCAATCAAATTCGATAATTTGGAGAGCAAAAAGGGAAAATATAAATAATCGGAGCACATTTTGCACAAATTTTAATTGCTAAAAATCTAAAAATCTCTCTGGCTCACCGACTCTGAAATCATGGCAGTCACGAAGTTCATCAGACATTTTCTGTTGTCTTCCTTGACTTACAAGGAGAGGTCACGACATGGAAAATTCAGATCGGGACGAAATTGCGCGGGACTGTAGTATACTATGATGGTAATGGCATATTAAAGCAGTAGGACCCACTAGCTACAGCATTTCGAGAAAAAAGCGTTTAAAAATTCCATAATCTATAAATAAAAGTTTTTTCGAAAACGAGTCAACGCCCCAGTGGTGTGATCATAAGGAATGAGGCTGTCACCCAGACGACCTGGGTTCGATGCTACCTACGGGACTTTTTTTTTTTTTTTTTTTTTAACTTCTTCTTTAATTTTTTATGTATTCTAAACTTTTTATTTATTTCTATTTTATAATTCAATTCAAAATTTTAAAATTTTAATAAAAGATTATTTAATTTTCTTGAATATAAAATAAATAGATTTTTCTATTTTTAATATTTGTAACGTAAAAATAGAATAAATTTCTGTAACTTAAAAAATAAATTTTAGTTTTGTTTAACAATAAAATAAGGTAAAACTAAAGAAACTGTTTTTAATTATTTATCTAAATATTTTACTTTATTTTAGGTATATTTAGAACAATACTAAATTTTATTTTTTAAATTACAAAAAATAAAAATATATTACATAGAAATGATGATTTTATTTGCATATACAATTACTATCCAAATTAAATATAAGTACTTCTCCAATGAATACAGCTTCTTGAAAAATTATAGTATAGGATTACGATGCTATTAAATTATTACAGGCAAAGAAATGTTATCTTTAAATGTAGATTTTAAATATTAATGAACATACTTTCTTCTTCGACAACGACTAGCCTTTCTTTCTTTCTTTCTTTTTTTTTTTTTTTTTTAATCCTTCTGTGCACGAAATAAATTTCCACCTGCTCTCTATTATTAACAAGCTAAAAGCATTCACGTAATTTATACGCATTAAAACCAAATCAGGAAGCTCAAACCAAGATTTAAGTACACCTGCTAACTATTTTACACTTTGTTTTACAGCTTTCTTATTTTTTTATTATTTAAACTTTTTGTCTGTTTTTCTTTAGAAATATCATTTAGTGTTTTGTAAAACTAAAACTTATTTTTTAAGTTATAGAAATTTATTGTATTTTTAAGTTATAAATATTAAAAATAGAAAAATTTATTTATTTTACATTCAAGAAAATTAGATAATCTTTTATTAAAATTTTCAAATTTAGAATTGAATTATAAAATAAAGTATAAATAAATAAAAAGTTTAGAATACATAAAAAATTAAAAAAGAAGTAAAAAAAAAAAAGCCCCGTTGAACCACTCATCGAACCCAGGTCGTCTGGGTGACAGCCTTGTGTTTCACGCTCATGCCAATGGGACGCTGACTCTCTTGCGAAATAACTTGTATTTAAAGATTACTGAAACTTTAAACGTTTTTTTTTTTTCTCGAAATTCTTTGGATAGTGGGTCCTACTGCTTTAATATGCCATTACCATCATAGTATACTACAGTCCCGCGCAATTTCGTCCCGATCTGAATTTTCCATGTCGTGACCTCTCCTTGTAAGTCAAGGATCGGGAAGACAACAGAAAATTTCTGATGAACTCCGTGACTGTCATGATTTCAGAGTCGGTGAGCCGGAGAGATTTTTAGATTTTTAGCAATTAAAATTTGTGCAAAATGTGCTCCGATTATTTATATTTTCCCTTTTTGCTCTCCAAAACTTTCTGGTTGATATATTGGCCTGCAATCTTCTATTAAAGGTGAAAATGTAGGCACGAGTGTAGGATTTAAGTGCAAAAATACCTTAGAATTAAAATCATCAAGAATTATAAATTTATTTTTATCTTACGATACTGTAGGATATAGACATTTTAAAAATTCATAACTATTGAATGAATTGATAGTTTGGGAAAAAATCATTCTCGTGAAGGGGGATTTTTATTTATTTATTTTATTTATATTTATTTATTTATTTATTTATTTATTTATTTATTTATTTTTTTTTTTTTTTTTTTTTGATAAAGAGAAAATAATAATTAAGCTATTTGTCGATAAAAGGCGCTGTGCGTGACCAGATAACACATTTTTATGAAAAACTGTATTTATTCGCATGCAATTGTTTACAGGTATATAAATCTTATTCTATGTGTCCGTCGTCATCACAAATTACTGTTTACAAACGAGTTATAACACTGCTAACTGTGGCTTCAGTCAGCGGTTCTTACCTGAGGGAAAATGTCTTCACCAATAACGCTTTATAAATCAAGTCAGCATCGCAATTGAAACTTCATGTATGCACAAGTAGAAGGCAAAATAAGAAATAAACTGTTCTAATGCAAAAAGTTGTGCAACTTACAGGACTTTCATTTTTTTTTTTTTTTTCACATTTGTGGAAAAATTTAACTATTTGTCTGACTATCATGACAAAAAATTTAACTATATTATTTTCTTTACCAAAAAAAAAAAATAATAATAATAATAAAAAAAATAAATAAAATCCCCCTTCACGAGCATGATATTTTCGCAAACCGTGTTCAATTCTATCAATTCATTCAATAGTTATGAATTTTTTAAACGTCTACAGATTTGTGGGACACCCTGTATTTATCGGTATCAATGCTATATATAGATATAGATATCAAATACAATATATGTAGACATTTAGTTTCATTCTATAAACAACGCAAAATAATAATAATAATAATAATAATACTAAAAATACTTTAATATGAATGTATTATTAATTATTTATCTCTTCTTATATGAATTTATGAGTACAGTGTTCCGTCAGACATTGTCCTCATTTGTTGTATTCCTCCTTGAATATTTAAGGAAGATTTTGGAAACAAATTGAAAAAAAATATATAGGGGAGAGTGGAGATGAATGGGACATTTTTAATGTTTTTATTAATAACGTTCACCCTATGTAATTCAGAATTTTGTAACACTGCTCATAAGTACACTTCAGTAATCAGTTACATATAAACATACTAACTTTAATAAAAAGTTATCATTTTTAATTAATATTATTTTTTTTTTACATGCATGTGCATTGTCCCATTCATTCCCACCTATGGGGGGATGAATATGACAGGACTGGAGTTAACAAAGAAAAGAAAACAAAATGGAAAGTAAATAAATTTTTTAAGTTAAATTGGTTTATGTGATTTTATTACACACTATGAATTTACTGAAATTAACATAAACTGATGTATTGGCTCAATTTAACATCGAAAGGCAAAAGTCTTTGGTTCGCGCAGTTCCTAGTGCTCTAGACTTTGGTAATTTAGTCTAATAAGATCTAATCTAAACATAAATAAATAAAGAAGACACTAGAAAGATATAAATCATTATAATAGAGTACAGATTATCCAGATAAATTTTTGTTTCCAACTGGTCGGGAAAAATAAGCATTCCATTCTGTATTACGTTAATAATCACCAGGATTTATTTAATTAGCTTGATTGAAATTGTGATTCTCATCAAATTATTATTAGTTTATTTATTTATTTTTTTTTAATTATTAATAATATTGATTTAAGTTGCATTGAATATTCTAACTTATTTTTTTTTTAATCATAATTATTATAAACAAAATTCGGAACAATTAATTTCAATCTATTTTTCTCCAAATCCATGCTATTTTTATAATTCCATGTTATAACCACTGAACTACAGGTTATAAAAATATTGAAAATCTATTTACGATTTGTTTTAATAAAATTCTTGTGTACAATTTTAAATTGGCACATAATGGGGAATGTCCCATTCATCCCCATTCAAACTGTCCCATTCATCCCCACCACCACATGATCATGTAAAACAGGAAATATGTTTAATGAACAATTATCTATATTCTTCTTGAATATCATAAACGCAATAAAAGACTGTGCCTTTTCACCATATAAGAGTTATATTAACTTTAAGCAAATAGTTAATTTCTTAACTACTACCTAATTGAATCAGTAAAAGTTACTTTGGCAGCAGAAAAAGACACTTTAATTTTTTTCTGCTCTTCTATAGATAGCACAATTCTGAAACTACACTTGATGAATGACCTCAGTACTGCCACATATCAGAAAAAGTGTCAAGTTTCTGGTGCTTTACATAAAAATTTTGCTACTGTCCCATTCATCCTGCGTCCCATTCATCCCCACTCTCCCCTATATTAAACTAAAATTGAGATAAAGCCAGCAAAATAATTTTAATAAATGAACATACTAACTGTTAACACAAATCATTTTTTAAGGTAAAAAATCATTTATTTTATTTTATATATTTATTTATTCAGCTTTTTCTATTATTTAAACTTTTTTTTTCTTTTTCCCCTCTCGCATAAAGTTAAATTAAAAAAAAAAAAAAAAAAAATCGTGTCAAAGAAAAAAAAAAAAAAACAGCTGTTGCACAGTATCATTTTTTGTGAAACTTGAAATTCGGCAACAAAGAAGCTTAAACGTTACCTCGCCAACATCTTTATTTATGCAACTGCGATATCCTTTTAATTCATCTCTAAAATGGCAATAAAAATTTAAAAGTGGTCAAGGGGGTCCTATACTAAAGCTGCAAAAAAAAAATTTTCGGAAATTAATATAGTAACCGTTGCTAAGAAATACAACACAGTTACCGCATGCCTTTATATGGAAGAATAGATTAATAAAAGTCTTGCCCAAAATTAAATTATGTTTTGTACAGAATTATATGTCTATAAAAGACAAAAATAGGTTGCTTTTTTTTATTATTCTTTTTAGTTTATTCTTATTGGCTGGTCCAAAAGCATCACGTGTAAAAAAAAAAAAAAAAAAAAAAAAAAAAATCGGAATAAGTTATTTCCGATTAAAATAAGCCGCTTGGCGTTTTATTTTTCCTCAAAAATAAAATGCGATATACGATAAATTTTCCATTTACTAAGTTTATACCTATCTAACTTTCACACAAGAAGCATTTATATTTCAGAAAGCGTTCCAGACGACTTTTACTTAAAATTATGTTAGTCCACCAGATTTCGTGTTTAGAAAAGATTGGAAAGATTTAACCCGGATCTCAATAAACTACACAATTAATGTTTTTCCGAAACAAGATGTGACAGGATTTTTTTACTTTAAAAGCATGTGGTGAAATCTCAGAAAAAGTATAGCCGGTTTGTTTCTGTTCCATACTGTAAAGGAAGGATTACACTCTGTCAGTAAACTTATCTTTTTATTGGATGTGTTTAGATTTGTAATGATAGTGAGCACATATATTTATTTATTTATTTATTTTGTGTTTACATTATTTTTTTTTTCAAATATAGCCTCGTTTTTTGTTAAAAAGAATTAAAAAAAAAAAAAAAAAGCATACCCATTTAATTTTCCAAATTATTTAGCGAATTTAAAAACCAATACATGTAAATCCTTAAAATGCAAAAAGTGCAAGGACAAATTTAACGGTTGTAATAAAAATATATAGTATATATATGTATATATATTCAGTAATAAGTGTGTCTCAAAAGAAATTTCCCCATACAATAACACGGGCTTTGGCTGCCGGAGACGATAAGTAGGGAGTTTTCTTAAACAATGAAATTAAGTCATGCATCGGAAATGGATCTGAATTTCAGAATTTCTGCAGCTAATGGGGTATTTCTGAGTTTTTCAAAATAATTTTAGCTACAATTCGTACAACATTATATTCTCCAAAAAATAGCTGTGGAATATAGATATAGAGTAATAGTATATAAATTCAGAAATGGAATTAACCCTTAAATGTCATGTGTTATCTTTTGGCAACATAGCCAATTTTGTCTTTTAAAGTATTACTAGAATAATATTGAAGCTCTGATGCTTCATGTTTACCGATTGGCAACAAACTGCTTTTTAGCCGTAAACCGTAGTTAAAATAGAGTATGATTTTTTTTTTTTTTTTTTTTTTTTCCCGTGATTTTTACTTTCTCTTACCCATAAGGTAGAGAAAGTATTGTTTTTGGCTCAAATTTTCGAACGCGAGATTTTGTTATATTTACACGTTTTGAGTTCCCCTGAATACGAAAATCATGTTTTTAGCAAATGGTCTGTGTGTGTGTGTGTCTGTGTGTCTGTCTGTTATCAGCATATCTCAAAAACAAATTATGGCAGAAAGTTCAAACTTGGTATTCTAAATCGTATCATACAGGGATGCTACAGTAAGCTTTTCGTTAAGATCAAGCAAATGGTTCGTGTACAGGGACAATCAAGAGAATTCTATACGTTTATGGGGGAAATTGCAGGAAAATAGAGTTTAACGTCTATAGACTGCACTAAACCAAATGAAACAAATATATATTTTTTGTAATAGAGACAGTTAACTGGGAAAATTTTTTTGTGTATGTAGGAGCCTCGCCTCCCCCCCCCCTGGGGGGGAGGTCCCCCCTCGAGGGGAGTAAATTTTCATGATGGGTATCTTTCAAAAGAGCTCGAATATACCTTTAAAACGAATGGTTGAACCATCGATCTGCGATAATTTAAAACAAAGTTATCGATTTTTTTTTTACTTTTAACGAAAAAAAAACTTAATTTCTTTGTGATTAGTTAGAAAATTCTAAATACCTCTTAGTTGGGCATGTACTTATTCATGATTTTACACTTGATATACATTTATCATTTTATCTCTTTATATTGTATTTCATTGTCTTGTGTTATAATTATATATATACATTTACCATGTTAATTGTATGCTTTAAAATTTAGACTACCATTGTCTTACTGGGAGTTAGAAAATTTTCTTTTTTTTTCTTTTTTTTTCTTTCTCAGACAACTCGGTATATTGCTGAGGTACTAACTCAGCATAACTGAAGAAAAAAAATCGTACTTTTTTTTTTTTTTTTTAATATTGAGAATAAAATGGACTTTTTTTGGATATTTGGTGTTAAACTACTTCTCTAATATGGAAATCGTCTGCCTTATCATAAAAGATAATTTTTTAATAGTAATTTTAATAAATTATTTTTTTAAAAGAGAAATATTTTTTAATAACCGAATTAAATTCTATATAAATGTAGGTGCATTAATGAAACGGGGGGTTGAGGGGGGCGGTAGCCCCCTCACACAGAACTAATTATCATATAAAACTCTTCAGAAGCCTAATATGAATTGTTTAACATAGGTTTACATAACAGTACTCGTTATCTTACCTCTTAATCTCCAACCTGTATTTATAGCATTAAATTTCAGG
Organism: Salticus scenicus; assembly: GCA_963930645.1. NCBI lineage: Eukaryota > Metazoa > Arthropoda > Arachnida > Araneae > Salticidae > Salticus > Salticus scenicus. The sequence continues at coordinate 130,402,754 of OZ005661.1, forward strand.
GTAAGAGAAAGTCGTGTGAGTGACACACCAGATTATTTTAATAGAGGAAAGAAATAAAACATTTTTAAATTGTTAAATAAATGGCGAAAACCTTACTTTTTAGGCTTCATCTTAGTCGCTTTCGCCGACGGCCCCGGCATCTTCACAGTGCAACATTCAGCAGCAGCGCTTTTAGATGTAAGTGTGTGTGTTAGTTGGCCATTCTCTCAAAAGGTGGCTCCAAACTCGACTGACGTCAGCACAGAGCTCGTTCTCATTGCAGGAATTTAAATTACTAATAATTTCAATTTTTTCCCGGTATTGTGCGTAAGTGATTTATAAATAATTAGGCATTTAAGTTTTTAAACATAGAGTACACCGAAAATAATAATAAAAATAATAATAATAATAAGAGCTCATGTAAGCTTACAGCTTAAAGCACTGTCAATTTTGGTGCCAACGCATTTTGCTGAAATTCACAGGTTTTTGCTTTAAATTTATGGCAGAGCTGTAAATTTTCTGCTGCTCAAAAATAAACAAATGAATAAACAAATAAAAAGAAAGAAACCAAACATATTATTTTCTCCCAGTTAGTATCAAGCTCAAGTCGTCCAGGTAGGAGTTCAGTACGCTACTGATTGAGCTGCGATTTCGTACTGAATTTTCCTTATAGTATTTGGTTTTGATTGATTTGTGCATTAAGGCCGATTGACTACATTAGGGACCTAGGTCTATGTAAAATTCACTGTGTGCGGGTCTTTCCAAAAGTTCCTAGCCAGTATTCACGCGAGTTTCGAGAAAAAGAAAAAAAAAAAAAAAAACACGGAAAACTCAGATTCCTTAGATAAGTATAGAGTGATATTTACGAGATTTAGTCTTTTTTCGAATTAGATGAATCCTTTTCTTTACCAGTTTTTACTTTATTTATCTACAAAATAATGTTCTTAGAGCCTTATGTACATTATTAAATAATTTAACAGTTATTTTAAGATCATAAAACATATTAAAAAGCGTTTCTGTGACAAACAGTAATTTGAATACACTTTAGAACTGAATATTTTGCAAGTTAATACGAGTATAAAAATAGTTGAATTTTTATACTAAACCTGCAGAATTTCTTGAATAATTGTTAATTTAAAATACAGTACAATGTGGATCATTTGTTAGAATTTATAAAATTGCTGTTTTCCAGACAATTACACAAGTCGACAAAAAAAAAAAAAAAAAAAAAAAAAAAAAAAATTGGAGGGTAACGAAAACGAAATTAGCTATTTTCAACTAATTTTGTAGTGCAGAATTCAAAAATAACAGGGAAAGATCTGTAACACGTACAGATTTTTTGTTACGATTATTTAATCTGTACTGGAAGCAATAATCCCTGTCTAAAAAAAGTACACTTAATACTGCTTTGTTAAATAAATCCTTGTCGAGTCATGTTCTTAGTTAGTCTAAAAAAATGATTCGATAAGGATTTATTTAACAAAATAGTATTAAATGTACTTTTTTAATATCGGAATTATTGGCTAGTGCCCGAATACTTTTGCTGTCAACTGTATTGTAAAAATAATAATAATAATAATAATGAAATTTGCCATTTTCTGATATTTTAACCAAAAAATGGAACAAACATGGTTGTCGGTACTCTGATTTGCTAGGAATCTGGGTTGCCAGCAGGAAGGGTTACAACCTGAAATACTGTGAAAATTGCCATTTTCTGATACTCTAACAGAAAAATGTGACGTGGTGGGACTTTTTTGCTTGCATATATTTAAATAAAAATTGGAATTAATAATAAAAATAATAATTTGACCGCTGTTACCGAACCACTGTAGACCAGTGTTATTAATGCACTATTGCAATTATAATAATAATTATTATTATTAATTTTACATGCTAAGTTTTAGTGATTATAATAAAAATAAAACACACTTATAACGAATTCACGCATTAAATAGCTGCACTACGTTTCACCTCTTTATATATATATGTTTCTTAAAACAATGATTCCCATTACTTTATTTTAGGTATTAATTCGTAATTGTTTTACAGAAAACATTTATTTATGAAATAACTCTAACTTTGAAATTACAATTCTTTTTTGTTTGTCAAAAACTCTGATAATTTTAATGACAGAAACTTAAATATAAAGAATAAAGAATAAAGCATAAATTATGATATTCCGTGGTCAACAGATGACGCCCTAAATTACAGCACACTAACAAAAAATGCTGTAAGTTTGGTGTTTTAAAACGAAATATATATATATATATATATATATATATATATATATATATATATATATATATATATATATATTTATTTACGGCCTTCTTTACTGTATTTTCAGCAGTTTTCATTTTTTCTATATAGAAGAAAACATTTGGTTCCGTAAAGATATTTAAAGTTAATTTAGGTTTTAAGAATTTTTTTTTTTTTTTTTTTTCGGAAGTTACAACGAATCGAAATAATTTCTAATTGTCTCAAATTCTTAAATCTCTCTTTTGACGAAAACGGATAAAGTCGTTCATTTTGTGAGTTTGACTCCAAGCAAACAGCGAGTCATCAGTAAAAAATAATTTATTCCACGATGTCAACCTCTCAAATCGATTTCTATGCACAAACAAACCTTCAGTTCTTGATTTTTGACGAAACAGTCAAAGTCCTTCCCTTCCTCTTTTTTTCTGTAACGCTTCTTCTACACCAGAGTGACAACACTGTTTGATTGAAATAAGATTCCAGCAACTTATATATAGTTATTTTTTAATACTTTCTTGCCTTACTATCTTTCAAAAATCACGCAAATAAGTGGAAATGCGTTAATATTTTCACCCGTAATATAGAAATGCTCGGAAAAGATACGGAGCAAAGCATGAAAGAAGAAGTTAAATAATAATAATAATAATAATAACAAAGCTAAAATAAAAAATTCTGTCAAAGACAAAATTTAGTTTAGTACGAAGGACTATTAATTTCAATCTGTAAAAGTTTGTTTTTATTTTTTAACTTTTATCTATCTTAATTTTTGACCGTAAAACTGGGCCACGTACTTTTTAAAATGACTGAAATTAATTAAAATGAAGTATTGTCATCTAAATTTCATACTTTAGTTAATTTAAAAAAATCTACTTATCTTGTCGAAAGACTTTTTGTATCCCTGGATTCAGAAAAATTTTCCCTTTCATTTGGTACCGAATTTGTAACGAGCTACGTAATTTTTAAAAAACTTAAATGAGTTAAAATGAAGTGTTTCCATCTAAATTTCATACTTTATTTAATTTTTTAAAAAAATCTAATTGTCGTGTCGAAAAAATGTTTGCTGCACTGGATTCAGAAAAATTGCCTTTTCATTTGGTATCGAATTTGTAACGATAAGATTGCTATTTCTAATTTATTTTGGTGTCACAAAACTGGTCTACAAAAACTCCAGATTGAAACTAATAGTTCTCCGCCCTAATAATTATAATGATAATAATAATAAAGAACAATTGCAAGTGGGAAATATGAATGAAACAGACTTCAAAAAATTAGATAGCAAATGTAAATTGAGATAAGGTAAATGCGTCAAAGAACGAGACGAGTTAACTGATAGGTTAATTCAATCGTCGCATTTAGTTTGCTGCTTCTTGCTTATTATGCGTTATCTATAACAAAATATACGTTATGCAGTAAGAGCACGAAAAATGAAAATAAATAACGCTGAATTGTCAGGTAGATATTTAATAATATTGCTGAAGAGAATTTTTTTTTTTCAATATATTTACCCGCATGCGTGAATAATCAAGTAAAATAACACTTTTACTGATATTAAACTGAGAGGGTTGGCTGCATGTTTGATTCTTTTTCTTACGTTTATAGTGTCCACTTTTCAAATAAAGAGGTTCATAAAATGTTTTCAACTGGTTTTAGTTGGAAGTACTTATTATTATTTTTTTTTTCACTTAAAAACGCACTCAGTGAATTTAATCTAGGTAATGGCAAACTTTTGGATTAATGAATTTTTAAAATAGGTTGTAACATACTAAGTTACATTAAAAGTGCATTTATGAAATCTGAGAAAATCTACCCCGCATATCTTTTAATTTTAATTTCATAAGAAATGTAATTTTTTATTCTTAAAAAAAATTAAATAATGACTTAAAGTAATGTGTTTTAATTAAATGCGTGTAGTTATATGTTGATAATAATAGCAATTTGAAAAAATGTAAATAGATACACTAACATTATTTAATGTAATGTTAGTATATTACATTAAATCATTCATTCATTATTTAATGTAAAGGTATTCGAATTTCACCGTTTACCTCTGTATAATTATTGATAATCTTTTTTTAATTTTTCTTGCCATTAATCTGTGTATAAGGATTACAATTTTTTAAACATTATTCTATTTTTTGCTTTCAATTTATTTCATCAAAATACTCGGTATAAAATGAGTTAACATTTTACTGTTTGTTTTTGCCGTTAACATTTTACATCCAGGAAATGGCCATGATAAAAATAAAAGTTGCTCATTTCTTTGCAGAGTTTCTTTGCAAGAATTATGCTCAAGGCATTAACACTTATGTTTTTATAATGGAATAGATACAGAACATCTATTTTCAAATGGGCCATATCAATTTTAACAAAAATGCAAATATATTCTTAATAAAGAAAAAAATTATTTTGAGAAACTCTGAAAAATTTGCTTAGCGGCCATTTTTTATTATTTCTTATTAAATTAAACCAAGAAAAATATTGATATTCATAATAATCTTAAGATAATTTGACAAGTATTTCAGAACGTAACGTAATATTGGACAACGGATCGCTGTTTTACTACAAAATTTTTAATCTGTATACACAGTGTGTCAGGCACTAGTCAAAAAAAAAAAAAAAAAAAAAAAAGGTAGGGTATATACAGATTACTCGGAATCACGTAACAATTCTGAATCGGATATTGTGTCCTCACTGGGTTTTATTTGGGGTTCACTACCGGATTCAAATCCGCTTCACGCTCGTATATTTGCAGTGGTTTGGAATCCAGCTTAAACTAGACGTTCTGGTCAAGTAAGCCTTAATCAGAAAATAAAAACATTGAGCTATATCTGAAATCCAAACTCTCATTTCTAACCAAATTTTGAAAAAGGGCAAAACATTATAAAAAGAATCTAATGATTTCTAGAAAATTTTTGTAGATTCTTTATACAAAATTTTTCTTCTTTTAAAGTGCACAACACAGACTATAAACCTCTGTTATTTAAATATACAGTCGGTAACAAAAGTGTCCGAACACTAGCAAAAATTCCTATGTGAAAAAAGTGGAGTTAATACTGTTTTGTTCAATAAATCCTTGTCGAATCGTGTTCTTAGACTGACTAAGTACAGGATTCGACAAGGATTTATTTAACAAAACTGCATTAAGTGTACTTTTTTTACATAGGAATTTTTGCTAGTGTTCGGACACTTTTGTTACCGACTGTACATATATATATATATATATATTTATATTTATATTATAACTATTACTGTCAATTATTTTTGTAGTATTTTCTGCAATTCTTCACTATGCAGAGTTTTATATTAAATGATTTATTGTAAAGAAATAATCTGGTGTGTCACTCACACGACTTTCTCTTACCCTGAAATTTAATACTATAAAAACAGGTTGGAGATTAAGAGGTAAGATAACTAGTACTGTTATGTAAACCTGTGTTAAACAATTCAAATTAGACTTCGGAAGAGTTTTATGTTATAATTAGTTCTGTGTGAGGGGGCTGCCGCTCCCCTCAACCCCCCGTTTCCTTAATGCACCTACATTTATATAGAATTTAAATCTGTTATTAAAATTAAAAGTTTACTTAAAATTATACAGACAATTTTCACACGCAACATTCATTGAAACTTATCAATCTTGATCAAACTTTTCCAGCAAAAAACTTATATTAACTTCAAAATACAACATTTGGATCTCCTAAAATTATTCAATTTTAAGTTACTCTAAGACACACAGAAAAAGATCAAATGTTAAAAACTTCATTATGGTAATCAGGAAACCTCAAAACGTGTAAATATACAAAAAAAAAAAAAAAAAAAAAGCGATGAATATTTAGCTTAAAACATATATTATTTACCATATCTCTATGAGTAATTTATTTCAATTCCGGAACTGCTTTCCAGGAAATGGTAAAATATTATTCATAAAGCACATCCACTAACAACAAATAACTAGTGTGTTGTGGCCACCACACGACTTTCTTCTCTATTTTCTTACACAAATTCACTCAGTAAAAATAATTTATTAAAATAATTATTTAAAAAAATTATCTTTTATGATAATGCAGACGATTTCCATATTAGAGAAGTAGTATAACATTAAATATCCAAAAAAAGTTGAATTTATTCTCAATATTACATTAAAAAAGATTTTTTGTTTGTTTGTTTGTTTGTTAAAATTGAAAAAAAATAGATAACATTATTTTAAATTATCGCAGATCGATGGTTCAATCATTCGTTTTAAAGGTATTGGCGAGCTCTTTTGAAAGATACCCATCATGAAAATTTACTCCCCTCGAGGGTGACTTCCCCCCCCCCCCAGAGGGGGCGAGGCTCCTACATGCACAAAATTTTTTCCCAATTGACTATCTCTATTACAAAAAATACATTTTCGTTTCATTCGGTTTAGTGCAGTCTATAGATGCTAAACTCTACTTACCTGCAATTTCCCCCATAGACGTAAAGTATTTGAATACTTATGAGTGTCTCTGTAGATGAACCATTTACTTCATCTCAACGAAAAGCTTAGTATAGCTATATGATACACATTTAGAATACCGAGTTTGGAATTACCAAGTTTAGAATACCGAGTTTGGAATACTATTTGTTCTTGAGATATGCTGATAACAGACAGACACACACACACACACAGACCATTCGCTAAAAACATGATTTTCTTATTCAGGGGACCTCAGAACATGTAAATATAACAAACTCACTTTCGAAAATTTGACCCTAAAACAATTCTTTTTCTACCTTATGGGTAAGAGAAAGTAAAAATTATGTCTATTCTTCTTCTTATTATTATTATTTTGTAATATTATTATTTTGTTAATAATTTTCAAAAAAAATTTTTTTAACAAAGTCTTTATTTTTTAGATTATTTTAATGCCAAAATATCACATCAAAATAACATTTGATAAAATATCGCATATTCTAAATTTCATGACAGCCTTTAAAGTATCTTGAAGTATTGTGTTGCATAAAGTATCGAAAATATGAAGAAAATGGTGACGTTCAGTATTCTTAAGGATTTGATTTATTGCTTCGAAGGTCAAGAAATATATATCGAACACTTAACCTGTATCCTCGAAATTGTAGTCAAAGATTTATCATTGTAAAGGTGAATTATAGCCTCGGGAAAGAAGGAGAACATTTGAAGGGAATTTAAATTTTAATTATAAAAGAAAAGCTAAGTACTTTTAATTAAAGTGATCAGGTGTGGTTTTCTTCTAATGAACTACGGATTGAATAGAATAGCGGAAATTGAATAAAAAACGAAAAAAAAAAAAAGAATCGCTATTATTTTTGTGTAAAAATGTTGGCAGCAATTTGTATATTTAGCCATTCCTCTGAATAACGATTTTTTTTTTTTTTTTTTTTTTTCATTTCTTTTTCTTTTTTTTTTTCCACCTTTTACTTTCTTTACATATCCCTGCTTTTCCGAAATGTAAATTTTAATTTTTAAGCTGTTTACACAAATACTTTTTTCTGTCTATTTGGTTTTTACAGAGACTATATAAATAATAATATTATAGTTTTAAAAAATTAAAGAACACGCTTTTATAGAAATGCGAACTAAAAAGCACAAAATATCTATCTTAGTATTAAAATTCAGGGTAAGAGAAAATCGTGTGAGTGACACACCGTAATATTTACATACACTTAAATCTTTAATTAAAATAACTTAGAATTAACAAAAACCATTTTTAAAAAATCTCCCCTGACGGGGATCGAACGCTGGACCTTTAGGTTCGTAACGCGGTGCCTTACCTCTACGCCACATCGTTCACGTAGGGAATGTATTTTTTTTTACAATATAAATTTTTTGTTTGCTCCCAGAGAAGTTACAAACAAACATACATACATACAGGTGAAGCTAATAAAAGCGTGTTAAAAAAAGAAAACAATGTATACACTCAGTAATCATTTTATTATGACAAGTCGCACTGTTTGCACTGACTTTCAGCTTCTACGGCATCTGCAAGTCTCAACGCACAGTGCGATTAGATTTAAATTTTTACGAATCTTGGTTAAGATCTGGTGCAATTTGTAGCATTGTTACAGTCTTGTTTTCTCTTACAATCGGAAAATTTTACCTTTCGGAGACATGCATAATTTACTTGTTCAGAATCAGTTTTTTTCCTGACAATTTTGTCTTGATACAATGTCAGAAAAAAAGAGAGAGAAAATTTCACAAAAATGGAATCAATACTGAATGTGGCACTCAGTTCTTTTATTCCGTTTTTTCATGTATTGTAGCAGGGTAAAAACGGCAGACGTAATAAAGTAGGTATTTCACTGCACGTCATGTTTCTATTTAGAGGAAAAAACGAACGAAGAAACGTGCATTTCACATAGATTAAAAACATTTTCTAATTACATGTTTGACTTTCAATTTGACCTTCAATGTATTTTACCTACGTTCGGACGTTTTAAAATATATTTTGACTTTTACTATACAGGAAAGAAACATTTTTAAATATTTGTAGCTTTAAAGCAATATAAGTTGCTTTTGCATATCCTTGTATATTACATACAACAGCCAAATTACAAAAAATGTTTTTGATTTTAAACATAGAGTAAAGAATGTCATACAAAATGTTTGAGATACATGAATAAACCTTTTAAACCTTTGTTTATGAAGAAAAAAATTAACGAATTGTTTTTGTGTAGTCCTGTAAATAATAAATTGTATACCTATGAATTGTAAATTGTATACCCATCATATACTGTAATAGGAATATCAGAAGATTTACTTTGAGAAATTTCCATTTATATCCCATCCTGTAACCGAGAAAATTTATGGGATACTGTAAAATATCAGTTACGCCATTCATACCTTATTTCAACTAAAAAAATGTTTTTACGCACCAATGTATATTAATTACATTACGTTTTATCACAATATAAGACTAAAACTAGTTGGCATAGGTGGACTCTGCCCAGTTCCCCATCATATGTATGTTCTCATAAATTTCTTGTACAGGATTTATTATATTCATGTTAAGAGAAATGAATTTGACTAAACGCTTGACACAGTGACAGAACGAAATCTTCGCCTAATAGGCTACCCACCATTCAGTTCGATATCTTATTCTAATCAATTAATTTGTTTTATTGGGATCAATTTCATAGTTTATTTTCATGCTACTATTTCCAATGCAACTTTCCTAAAAATGCGTACTTTTATGAAATATCTCCCCATTTTGCTATGTTGATAAAATCTTAAATTTCGAATAACTTACGAAATTTTCCTATTAGAATATTTGTAGTCAATCATGTTCATACAAGTATAATAAATGTTATTTTGAAATTGTCTGATATATTTATGATCCTTAAAATGGACGTTTATGCTAGATTTTGCCTTATTCTGCCATTTTAAGTAAATCGTAAATTCCAAATAACTTACGAATTTTTAAATTGGATAAATCATACTCTATGGTATTCATGTCAGTATCCTAAATAATATTTCGAAAGTGGTTTGACATCTTTACGAGGAAAATATCCCTCACGATTGACGTTTATTTGAAATTTTGCTCTATTCTGCCATGTTAAGAAATTCGTAAATTTCCAATAACTTACGAAATTTTTATATTGGAAAATTCATTTGTGTGACGATGACCTATAACATGTATATATAAATTTTCAGCTAAGTCTCTTGAGGCGCTTCGACGTTGCCGCTTCTTTATATCCCTATGAAAAAAAACGGTATGTGTTAGATTCTCCAAAACATTTCTATGTAGTTCGTGAAACGGTGGCCTGTACTATGTGTCTAAAGTTTCATCTTAATCGAATGTGATGTTTAGATGCAACCACACATTAAAAAATTTCAGCCCATAGGCTGTAAAAAGAAGGAATTTTTTTGCGTGTCCCTGTAAAAAAAACATAATTGCTAGATTTATCAAGATCTGTACAGCTCGTGCGACAGTGACTTATAACATGCATATAAATTTTCAACTCTATCGAATAAGGCATTTAGACGTTGTCGCGCATTAAAACATTTGGGTCTAGAGACCATAATGATAAAGAATTATTCTTTGTATCCCTTAAATAAAACTGTAAGTGCTAGATTCACCAAAATTAGTACAGTTTGTGCTACGGTGACTTATAATATGTGTATAAATTTACAGCTCTATCGAATAAGACATTTAGACGCTATCGCATTTTCAAAAATTTGGGTCCATGCACCATAATAATAAAGATTTTTTCTTTGCGTCCTTGTAAAAAAACTATACTAAAATCAATAGGAATCTTGCTACGGTGTGACATGTAACATACGTACCAATTTTCAGTCCAATCGAACTAAACGTTTAAATGCTATCGTGTTCACTCCCATACATACACACATACATACATACATACATACATCACCGTAAAAATAGCAAAAATGAATTCAAGGAACCTCAAAACGCGTAGAAACACCAAAATCTCAAAGTTGGATTTTTGACATGATTACAATACATTCCTTACATACGTATGTTCGGAAAGTAAAAATGTGTATTTAAAAAAAAAATACATCTCGTAGGCAGTAATGGATCAAAAACGTTGTGTAAATCTCTGTGCAAAAAGTAATTGTGCTATGTACTTAATTTTTAGTAAAGATACATGTCTTCGTGACTTGCAATAACATATATTAATTTCAAGCCATTCTGATAATATTTACGGTAATTAGAGTGCGTAAGGACGAACGGACGGGCAAAAATCAAGCAGGCAGGCAGACTTTACATAGCCTATGTCATCCTCTACGTTACAACATGCGCAGCGGGATGTCCAAACAAGTTTCCAAATGTTCAGTGCAATTCACGAACAGAGTTTTGACCATTCAGAATGAAGGTATCTTGCGATAACTAGTTTTTTACTTTCAACGATCGTTTTTGCATGGAACAGTGTAGAAAATCTCGAACAATCAAATCCACGTTTTAATCATTCTATTTTTACTTTCCAAGCATACATACGTAAGGAAAGCATTGTAATCATGTCAAAAATCCGACTCTGAGATGTTGGTGTTTCTATACGTTTTCAGGTCCCTTGAGTTAATTTTTACTGTTTTTACGAGGATACATGTATGTGTGTGTGTGCATGTATGTGTGTGTGTATGTATGTATGTGAGTGGACACCATAGAGTCTAAATACTTTGTTCAAAGAAGCTGAAATCTGATACGTATGTTGTATGCTATCATAGCACGAGCCGTATTGATTTTGGTGAATCTAGCACTTATAGTTTTTTTTTTTTTACAGGGACACAAAGAAAAATTCTTTATCATTATGGCCTAAGGGGCCAAATTCTTCAAAGTGCGATAGCTTCTAAACGCCTTATTCTTCAGAGCTAAACATGTTATAAATTACCATCGTATGACGTGTATAAAGTTTGTTCAATCTACATTTATAGTTCTTTTACAGGGACACAAAGACAAATTCTTTATCATTATGATTTATGGCCCCAAATATTTTAAAGTGCGATAGCGTTTAAACACCTTATTCGATTGACCTAAAAATTAATACACATATTATAGATTACCGTAGCACGAATTAAATAGATTTTTGTGAATCAAGCCCTTATAGATTTTTACAGGGATGCAACAAAAATTCTATATCGTTATGATCTTGGGCTAAAATTATATGAATTGCAATAGCATAAAATTAAACAATGGGGGAAAATACTCAAACCCCTTATTATAGTTTTCACTTTTGCTTATTTAACTACTTGTCTTATTTTAATTTATTTACACATCCGTTCATTAATTAATGTTCGGAAAGTCGAGTTGAGTCACTCCAGATTCTTTTATAAGGTAGCTCTGTAAGCAGTTGCATCTTATATTGTATAATCATTTACTATATCTAGACACCACTTTTATCAACATATCTGTCGCCGTTCAGCATTTAAGGACCCGTTTCACTCACCGCTGCCGGAAGCCGAAGCTAATGTTATTCTAAGGGAAATTTTTCTTTACAAATAACTTATTAACTAATACATATTTTTAAATTCTGCTTTCACAATTAGAAAATTCACAACTGTTAAATTGATGGACTTTTTAAAAAAATTATTTTTTTTATTTTTTATTTTTTATTTTGAAGTTGCAAAATACGAATTTTCAATATGTGAAATTTTTCATTTTGCAATTTCAAAATAAAATATTAAAAAAAAAAAAAAAACATTTTTAAAAAAGGTCAGTCAATTTAAAAATTGGAAATTTTCTGAATGTCAAAATAGAATTTAAAAATATCCATTAGTTAATAAGTTATTCGTAAAGAAAATTTCCCCATAGAATAACATTGGTTCGGGCTTCCAGCGACGGTAAGACAGGTGACACGCAAGCGCGCCCCATCATCGACTGTCCCAGATACGAGGGTATCCATACAGTCCCGTCTCAAGACGACCCAACATCGTGCAGGCCTTAGCCGCTACGACAGCAACATACCAACTTCGCGACAGCAGGGAAGTGGCCCAGGTAGTGAAGAGGGCCGTTAAATGGGTGCGAACGGAATTTAATGGTCACACTGTATATAAGTGATTTAAAACTTAAAGTGTTAAAATATATAAGTCTCCTGTTGGGAAATTATAGAATTTAACAATTACATAAATTAAATAAATATATTCAAGCATCGCCTGAAGAAACTTTTTTAATTATTGTAACAGATAAAAGTCCATACAAAATTTTATATTCTCTACTGATATAAAAATACGTTCAAATATAATTCTGTTGATGGGATCTACAAGAATGAGTGTAAATTATACGATATGATGTTTGTATAACTTTTATAAGTAGAAGTAAGTATTCAGTTGATTTCCTCACTTAGGAAAATTTATGTGACTGGCATCTAGAATCTAAATTGTGACTCTAGTAATAAACTAGTATGTTGTTGCCACCACGAGACTTTCTTCTATATTTTCCTATACAAATTCACTCAGTAACAATAATTTAAAAAAAAAAAAAAAAAAAAAAGTGGGACTTTGACAAAATTTTGGGTAAAATGTGAAAATTATTCTAAGTTTGTCAAAACAGGGAAACCGTGGGACTTTGACAAAATTGGGGGGAAAATGCAAAAATTTGTTTAAGTTTGTCAGAACACGGAAACCGTGGGAGTTTGATAGAATTAAGGGGAGAGAAAAAAAAAAGTGGGACTTTGACAAAATTTTGGGTAAAATGTGAAAAATTGTTAAAGTTTGTCAAAACACGGAAACCGTGGGACTTTGACAAAATTAGGGGGAAAATGCAAAAATATGTTAAAGTTTGTCAAGACACGGAAATCGTGGGACTTTGACAAAATTAGGGGAAAAAAGCAAAAATTAGTTTAAGTTTGTCAGAACACGGAAACCGTGGGAGTTTGTTAAAATTCAGGGGAGAGAAAAAAAAAAAAAAAAAAAAAAAAAGATTTTTTTTTCCAAGTTTTTTTTCGTAAAAAGTAAAAAAAATCGATAACTTTGTTTTAAATTATCACAGATTTATAGTTCAACCATTCGTTTTAAAGGTACTGACGAGACCTTTCGAAAGATACCCATCTTGAAAATTTTTGCCCTATATCACCCTGTTAAAAATTTAGAAAAAGCGGGATGGCAACGCAACCTGTAAGACGATTTTTACCAAAAGTTGATAGGCACTAATTTATGTGAAGGTGCAACTACATACCAATTTGTATGAAATTATGTGCAGTAGTTCCAGAGATACAGTTGCCACAAAATTTTGTCACACACACACACACACACACACAGACAGACAGACAGACATTTTCTAAAAATGGTAAAATCGTGTTCTACAGCTCTCAAAACGTGTAAATCCATCAAAAACCCGAAATCGAAAATTTTTACGAATCCAATACTTTCTTCTATTGAAGATAGAAGAAAGTAAAAATAGTTCCATGTCATTCTTATAAATTTTATCCCTCTTTTCTGGCGAGTTTTAAAAATTCCTGTTAGAATTCTAGAGCGTTTTCCTATATTCGCGTGGTCAATGGCATCTAAAAATCTCTGTAAATAAATGCAAACTGAAGAGGCCAGTTTTAGTAACTATAGTTTTGTTCTATAACCCAATTCTAGAAAATCAAGCGAGAATTTCTCGCAATACAACGGATTCATAATATTCATTATTGTTTCACCATCTATAAATGTGTAGAGTAGAAATTCTCGATCTTTTCGTCTATCCAGTTTATTTCTTTTCCTTATACGCGTAATTCGGAAATCAACATTTCTTGTTCAGAGATTTAAAAAATGGCCGCTTATTCGTTCTAGAAGAAAGCGATATATATATATATATATATATATATATATATATATTTTTTTTTTTTCCCACAGTGCTGTTTGTGTTTTCCCATTTTGATAAAATACGGAATAAATATTTAAATCCAGATGAAACCTCCGAGTGTCTAGAAATTTCTTCACTTCACTTAATATAAATATACATACTTAAAAAAAAAAAAAAAAAAAAAAAAAAACTCATTTCTAACTTGACCTTGTAGAAATACGTTTACAGTCATCGAACATGCAAAGAACTTGTAAAAGATACCCAGAATTTTCTTAGCGCTGCCAAAAAAATATTGATAAAATGCTGCATACATTGATTAGTGTCGACAGAACTCATTTCTACTTTTTTTTAGTTAATTCTATAAATAATGTGATAAGATATAGGTCTTTCATATTTTTTTAACGCTTCATTTTTGCTGGTAATTAGAACTATATACGGATGCATAAACGGAGATCATTATGCTCCACGCAAAGGAAATGTGAAAATTTTCAATTATTAAAGATTTTAAAGTTTTTATATTAAGTAAACCGTGTTTTTTTTTTTTTTTTTTTTTTTTTTCACAATCACATTTTTGATAATTTATATATACATATGTACATATATCAGCAGTTTAATTGCATTATTTGTGTTTTCTCCTTTTCTATATGGAAAAAAAAAAGCTTATAATATATATATTTTTTATATATATGGGTCATTTTCAAAAAATTTGCCAATTCCCCGTCCATGCTACTCTAAGGCTTTTAATTATTTTAATATTTAATGAAACAAAAAAATACTTTAGCATTCTTATTTATGAGAGTATTTTTAACATGATGTATGAAAAAATTAACCATTTCAAGGTTCATATCATTTAAAAAAACAGTAACAAACGCAGGAAAAGTAAGATTTTCTGCTGTCCATAGTTCATTGTTTTTAAAGAACAAGCTATTTAAAAATAGAATAATTTAATTTATTCATAAATAAATAATAACTACATATTATGTCAGAAATTATCTAATATACGAATAAAAAAAAAGGGGGAGCGGTATTTTTCAAGTATGAATATGAAACTAAATAGGTTAGCCCTTAAGTTGTATCATGAATGTTACATTATTTTCAGGCCGCGGTAGCCTGATCGGTAAGAGCAGCGAGTTCGTGATCGAAAGATTGCGGGTTCGGTCCTCGAGCCGGCCGAAGACCGTCGTGTACGCTAATGGCGACTGGTGCACGTTAAATCCGTCGTGGTCGCAAAGTCCTCCAAGTTCCCATCAAAAATTATACCTCTGGGGGTACCGGAGCATGGGTTTAAACTCAGCCTTGTCCCGGATCAAAATTAGAGTTCCTGCTGGTGCTGCCATCTATCGCCAGCTTCTGGAGCTAAGACGTACTTCCTCCCTATAATGGGCGCTCCTCTGTTAAACGGAATGACGCACCCCTCCTGCCTTAAACCCAGTTAGTTCCACTAGCGGGGCTCGGAATTTCAGAGTGGCATAAGTAACAACAACAACAACAACATTATTTTTTTTTTATTAATAAAATACGGCATCATCTAGTAGAAGTTCTTTGTGTTCACCTTACACTGAGAAAAAAAATATGCCTCCTTTCAATAGAATGAATAAGTGGCCCTTTTCTAAAGAGCTTGATAATCAACGCTTGATCCTGCAACGATAGCATAACGCCGGCATCGAATGAAGAGTCTATGTGCATTCAGGTGTTTTATTGACAGCCTGATATGCACAAATCAGCTTCGTGTATGCACCACAGCGCCACCTACCGTCACTTTTTGAACTTTTTTTTTTTTTTTATCCGCCCTCTTTCTGATGCCATTCTGCAAACCGCAATTTTTTATCTTTATTTGTTCTTTTTTAATGAATTTTTAAAGTTTTAACGAACTTTTGGCTCACCCGTTACATATATATTTTAGTTTGATCGCTAATTTTTATCACCAACTTACTTTTTTATAAGTAATATAAGACTTAAGACTAAGTTCATGACTCAACAAATATTTACTTAACAAAACAGTATTAGGTGCTCATCTTTAAAGTAAGAGTTATTGGTATGGCGTGCCGATTCCGACGTGCCAGTTCCGGACATAGTCAAAGTCCCTCTTTGTAAGGGATTAAATTGTTGAAGGAATTTGTCTTAAAAGGATTATTTTATATGTGGCTCGCTCCCTAAAGTCTATATTGACCGGAAATGTAGCCAAGTTGAATTTTGGCGATAAATTTACTACTTTTAAGTAATTTGAAAATTTTCCATTTGCGCGAATAAAGTAAAAACAGAAGAATAGTACGAGTTACATGCGTTCTCAGATTCATACACAGCGAAGTAGAGATGTCCAGTGATTTTTTTTTTTTTTTTTTTTTTTTTTTTTTTGGGGGGGGGGGTATGTGCGCGAAGCGTATATACGTGCGTGATACTGATTGCTGCGAAAACGAGTTACCACCAGGGTTTTCAGATTCATGCACAGCGAGGCAGGGATGTTCATAGTGATATTTTTTTGGTTTCTACGTACGTGGTAGTGATTGCCGCGGAACCGAATTACGTGCGATCTCAGATTCATGCACAGCGAGGTAGGGGTGTCCAGTGATGTTTTTTTGGTTTTTACGTACGTGGTAGGGATTGCCGCGGAATCGACTTACGTGCGCTCTCAGATGCATGCACGGTGTCCAGTGATGTTTTTTTTTTTTCTTTTTTTTATGTAAGTGGTAGGGATTGCCGCGGAACCGAGTTACGTGCGTTCTCAGATTCATGCGCAGCGAGGTAGGGTGTCCAGTGATGTTTTTGAGGTTTTTTCGTGCGTGGTAGTGATTGCCGAAGAACTGAGTTACGGGCGTTCTCAGAATCATGCACAGCGGGGTAGGGGTGTCCAGAGATGTAGTGATTGCCACGGAATCGAGTTACGGACGCTCTCGGATTCATGCACAGCGAGGAAGGAGTGTCAGTGATTTTTTCTTTTTGTTTTTACGTCCGTGGTAGGGATTGCCGCGGAACAGAGTTACGGACGTTCTCAGATTATCAAGTCAAAAAGGACGAAATCACCTGCACGCCCGATCCTGCAATTTCTGGTCGCACAAATGGGAATTTTTTAACACTTTAATCCCTTACAAAGATGGACTTTGACTATGTCCGGAATTGGCACGTCAGAATCGGCACGTAACCGAATTATTGCTAGAGCTTCGACAATTTTGCTGCCGACTGTAATATATTCATTTATTGTGGCTGAATGGATTTTTTTTTCTTTTTTTTTTTTTTTACAAATTAAAGGTTAAATTTGGCATTATAGTTTTAGTGATTTTTCTTTCTGGTATTTGACGTTGTTTTCATTTTATTGATTGTAACCCATGTATTCTTTCCATTTTTTCGTATATTTTTTCAATTTTTAAATCTCATTCGGTGTATATAAGACTTGTAAATGCACTTGTAAATTCTTAACATTTGCTTACAGTACACAGGAATATACACTTTTTGCATACAACTTACAACTAACCTCTGATGAAGTATTGTATTGTTGTATGCCTTCAATTTAAAAGTTTTTCATTAATTTTCTTTTTTCAAATTGTTCATGCTAATAGGTGATGTCATTTCATTTTTTACAATGTATGAAAATGTATTCAAAATATAGATATATTATGAAATTGTCAATTTATATTATATATATATATATATATATATATATATGTGTGTGTGTGTGTGTGTGTGTGTGTAAATTAACAACATTATTAGATGGTTTAAATTTTAGCTCTAGGAAATAATATTATATCCATAATAATTTACCCGGAAACTATACATATTTTAGAACAACCATTTAACTGTTTGTATATGCAGGGCAACCAAGGAGTTAAACGCTTTTCCAATAAACACCATCCTGCAACTAAAACAGGTGAGAGAATTGCTATAAAATTCCTTAGATGTAATACAATTACAAAATTTACGACTCGGAATTTCTGCAGCTAAAACCGGTATGATAGCATTGCTATCAAATTTCTTATATATTATACCCGACATGTGCTCAAGTAATTTAAAGAACTTGTTGAAAAGTGTGCTCTAATCTAAGTGACGCTTTCCATAAACGAAAAAAAAAAAAAAAAAAAAAACAGAAAATTTAGCCAAAAATATATATAGCCAAAAAAATTCATAACTTTGAGTTGCCTCTTTTTCACTTATAATTTTTAAAGTAATTTTGGATTATTATTTTTAGTGGTGAGTTTATTTTGATCTACGTTTTTTAAATGGTTAATGGATTATCATTTTTAGTGAGGTGTTTTATTTTGATCTTCGTTTTTTCTGGTTTTACTAGGGGTGTTTCGGGCCTGTGAACAAAGAAATTCTTAGCTTTTGCTTTTTTTGTGACAGAAAAACATCCATTTTTTAGCATATTTGCATTCTACTAGGCAATTGAAAACGTTAGAATGCAAATAATGCTTTTTTCTCATTCCAATTTGCTATAATTCATTTAGATTATATTTTATTTCTTTTTTGGTTTGATTTGGGTGGTCTTCGTTTTTGATCAGAATAATTGTTTGAATACTGAAATTAAATCATTTTTAAATTTCAAATTTTTGCACTGATAATATTACATATATATATATATATATATATATAAAGATGGAATGAAAAAGAAACAAATGATAGTTAGTCTTGGATCCAGTGTCATTCCCTTTTATGAATTTACAAAATTTCGATGCAAACAATGACAAATATCTTTTAAATTACTAATCTTCTTTTTTATACCTGAAATGTCCAGATAGTAAAGTTGGTTGAAATGCAGATAATAAGATACTGTTTAGAGGAATATAGAAATATAATTTATGGATCAATCGACAGATCAATAAATATATAGATAGATAGGTAGATAGACAGATAGATAGATATGATAAATCGTTCATCACTCAATCTCTTTCCCAAAACATATCAAGGTTCACTACTCAATCATATTTAGGTAGATTAATTAATGAAAACGAAATTTAAGAAAAGAATGCTTAGAATATATAAGCATTGTTTAATCACACAAATTTTAGGTCTCTATAATATGTGGTATTTATTATTACTTTCTCTTACCCATAAGGTAGAAAAAGTATTGTTTTTGGGTCAAATTTGCGAACGCGAGATTTTGTTATATCTACACGTTTTCAGGTCCCCTGAATACGAAAATCATGTTTTTAGCAAATGGTCTGTGTGTATGTCTGTGTGTCTGTCTGTTATCAGCATATCTCAAAAACAAATTATGGCAGAAAGTTCAAACTTGGTATTCTAAATTTGTATCATATAGGGATGCTACAGTAAGCTTTTAGTTAAGATCAAGCAAATGGTTCGTGTACAGGGACAATCAAGAGAATTCTAATACATTACGTCTATGGGGGAAATTGCAGGTAAGTAGAGTTTAACGTCTATAGACTGCACTAAAACAAATGAAACGAATATGTGTATATTGTAATACAGATAGTCAACTAGTAAAAAAAAATTGTGTATGTAGGAGCCTCGCCTCCCCCCTGGGGGTGAAGTCCCTCCTCGAGGGGAGTAAATTTTCATGATGGGTATCTTTCAAAAGAGCTCGCCAATACCTTTAAAACGAATGGTTGAACCATCGATCTGCGATAATTTAAATTCTGCGATTTTTTTACTTTTAACGAAAAAAAAAAAAAAAAAAATCGTATTTTTTTTTTATTTATTTATTTTTTTAATATTGAGAAGAAAATGGACATTTTTTTTATATTTAGTGTTATACTACTTCTCTAATAAGGAAATCAAAAATAATTTTTTTTAAATAATAATTTTAATAAATTATTTTTTAAAAACAGCATTATTTTTTAATAACCGATAAATCTAGGTGCATTCATGAAAGGGGGGTTGAGGGGGGCGGTAGCCCCCCTCACACAGAATTAATTATCATATAAAACTCTTCTGAAGCCTAATTTGAATTGTTTAACATAGGTTTACATAACATCGTTTTGTTACCTCTTAATCTCCAACCTGTATTTATAGTATTAAATTTCAGGGTAAGAGAAAGTTGTGTGAGTGACACATCAGATTATTATTATTATTGTTTTACAATGTAAAGTAAAGGTAAACGAAGGAAGTTCTAATAGAAAGTATCAGTTGTGTTGTATATTTTTAAACTGCACTATTTGTTTATAGAATTCGTATTATTTATTTTCTGAGAATAGTTGAATTATCAAAAAGTCCATTTTCACAGCATTACCAAAAATACGTACATCAGTCAAAAACTTATCACAAATCCAATACTTCCTCTTGAAGAATGTGCAAGAAACAAAAATGGTATCCTAAACAAATAGAAAATACCATTTGAACTCGAGACACGTTTAAGCATTAATAAGTTAAAAGCCCAAAACTCAGTTAAATGTCTTCGCTTAGATGTAAAAGAAGAATAGGCTTTTACGGAAGATGTGTCTGGAATCTACATCGTTCCAGTCGAACATAGCAACAGCAGAAAAATCGATCCAGACCGACAACAACAAGAAAAAAAAAGTTAAATTTCTGGCCATGTAAAGCATATTCTTTTTGTTGTCCATTTCGTAACTAAGGAATCCTACTGAAAACTCAATTTTCGACGAAATTCGTAGAAAATGTTTCTGAATACGACATTCATAAATTCTTTTTTTTTTTTTTTTTTTAACTTTTTAAGCATAATACTGAACGAATCGATTTATTCATGTAACAACAATACTTAATTGAATCGTTTTTTTTAATGGTAATTGATGTCTAATACAATTTTCATTAATTAAATAAATGGGTTGATTTAATTAATTTCCCTATCTATCTAATCATATCGAGTATTTGCGGAGAACGTTCGTTGCTATTCCACGTAATGAAAAATGAATTATTATTAGGGCCTATCTTTAATTAAATAGAGATGATATTGCGTTTAATGCGATGAATTATTCGGTAATAAATTATAGAACATGTTGAAGGTTAATTTAATAACAATATTTGTAAAAGTGTTTGTATGACATAATCTTTTTTATCGCTGAAACACACTCTTTATTATATTTAACCGACTTTCAAAAAACGATTACATTTTATACAGATTTTAATTGGATAAGAGTTGTTTTAAATGTCCATTAATTTTTAAATTAACTATTTGTTTTTAGATTGTCTCTCTATTTTCATGAAATTGTTTTAATTTTAATGATTTTTAAAAACGTTTATGACTTGGAGTTCTTATAAACATGGTGATAATTGTAAAACTAGTTTTTTTTCTCATATTTTTTGTCTAAATGATACGAATTGGTTAGTTTTTTTCTTATTAATCTTTGATAATTTTATAACATTTTAAACAATGATGAAAAACGTATTTATTTTAAAAGAAAATATTTTCGAAGGTCGGGGGAATGTCCTGAAGCATATTATGTATATCTTATTGGTCTGGTCGTTTAGTAGTGAGAAATTTTCTTTAAAGATAGCATACCCCTTACCTGTGTTGAGCTATAAATACTACATTATTGTTTCTTATTATTTTTATACTTGTGTATATAAAACGGCAAAAGATTAATCTATTTCCCCTTAGAACATAAATATTGCAGTAGATTTATTATTATTATTATTATTATTAGAAAATAGTTTATTAAACCACAACATTAGACTGTAGTTAAAATTATACTTAACAAAAATTTAAAGTAAAAACCTAAATTACATATATATAAAAACTTGAATTACACATATGTAAATATATATATATATTTAATTAATCGATGCTATATTATTTCCCCTTAAAATACTATACTAAAGTAATCCTTCTTTTCTCCAGCATCAAAATACACGGTCCTATATATATATTTATATATATATAGGATATTATATTATATCCGATATTATATTTCATAAGGTATTGTCTAATAAATTAAAGTAAGTAATATTATTAATCTTAAAAATTAAATCAATTTAAGATAACTAGTTACTTTGTTTGGCCTGTGTATGTTTCTGTGGTGATTTATTTGACTGACTACTCTTCGTTCTCATTCTTTTCTATTATTACCAAATGGATTATATACAATATATATATATATATACATATACTGTTTGAAAAAGTTTATATACATATTATATATATGTGTGTGTGTGTATGTGTGTGTGATATAACAAATCCATATATAATTTTAATATAAGGATTAAAATTATGTGAAACAAGTACAAAATTCAAACAAATAAAACTGAAATAATAATGAGAAGGAGCAGAGACCACCACGGCTTAAAACGGGCGGATAGGGTCAAACTAGTTCTTCGATCGCCCAACTTTCCCCAAATCCTCTGTAAGACAATATGAAAAGCAAAAGTTTTTAAATAAAAGTTTTTATATTATTAACTGAAAACTAAATTAATATATTATAATTATTGTTATTTATCAACCAAATGTATATAAACTAAATCAGTCATATATATTATGATTTTAAATAATTATTCATATTTATAAATTAATTTTATATAAACTAAATTAATCCTATATATTATATTATATTTTAAAGTATTATCCACTCTGTAGGGCTATACAGAATGATGACAAAACATAATCATAAAATATTACAAAGATATTTGAAAATTTATAGAATCATCCACAACCAAGTGGCATGGTAACAGTGAGGAGAAAAAGTAATAATAATGATACACACTGCAAATGAAAATTTCCCCCTTCTTTATTTTTCAAAATATAGCTTTACCAATCTGCGCATTTAACCTGATCAAACAACGCCACTCATTCTGCTAAATCATTCAACTGCCCAACCATCCTTCACATTTTTATTTCATTTTTAATTTATTTTAATATATATATATATATATATATATATATATATATATATATATATAAAGATAGATAGATAGATAGATAGATAGATAGATAGACAGGTAGATAGATAGGTAGATAGATAGAGATACAGACATATACAATTCGTTCAAACAATCCATCAAATTTCTAAATGAAAATGTTGAGTAGAAACAGATACATAAAATATCAGCTAAAATAATCATTTGAAAAAAAGAAAAAAAATTGATGTTAAAAATAACGATATTTAAAGGAAATCTATTGAGAAAAAAATCTGTAACCATAATATTGAATTTTATTTATAAATAATTTTAATTTAAGTGCTTATGAGTAAATATAATTTATAAATATTGTAAAAAATTAATAAGGTTTGTAAATGCGTGAGATGAGCTTTGTGGTAAATTAATCAAAAATTGTAACTGTAAAGCATTAAAAAACGTAAAAAAAAAAAAAAAAAAAAAAAAAAAAAAAAGTTAATGAAATTCCTATTTTAATAACTTATAACCTTTTCCCAGTATTTTGTTCCTTATTTTACCATGTTTTTATTAACTTCGATTCTTGTGTGTTTGTCAGGGACAAATCTTGCAATCGATTTTTAACTAACTTCCCGACTAGCTAGACATTTGAAACTTTCACAGTAGCTCAGAACCCGGTGACAACACAATACTTCGAAGTCAGATAGATTTTCGAATTTTTGAATAGTTTTCTTTTAATTAATTAAAATGTGAAAATGATAAGCTCCTAATAGCAATAAAAATAGCCATTAAAATATTAACTATAATTTAATTGTTGCCAAAAAAAAATTACGAGTTCATTTTCTTTCGACCTAAAAGTAAATACATTTAATTAAACGTGAGCGTTAAAAAATTGTTAAAAGTTAAATTATACATTTGGCAAAAATTGACGTCGTTATCATTTTAAAGATTTTCTACACAAGGATAAAGTGCTAATGTAGTTCATGATGCAAATATATGTTGTTCGGAAAGGATTAATATTTTATTTTTAAAACCAACTTTTTTTTAAAAATTCAAATTTCCGGTAACTCTTTAACCAATCACATTAGAACGTCCATCTTTGGAATATCGATAATAAGAATTTTCTTGCCAAAAGTCGCCAAAAAAGTCGCCAAGGGCAAAAAGTTGTCAAATTTGGCGCCAAATCCATTACCTGCCTATTGGAGCTTTTTAATGCGTTTTAAAGAGAAGTTTAAGCTATTTAAAAACATGGTACATAATTTTTTTTTTTTTTTTATCTTATAATTATTTAAAATAACAATCTAATTTATTTTTATTCAAACTATGTTAACAATCACTTATTTATTCGAAGATAATATTAACATACATTAATGTTATCCTGATAATGATATTAATATTAATGTTACTACATTTGTTAATAGAATATATAAAATACAAACACATTATTTTATAATTCTGTTTTTATTTTTATTTATTTATTTTATTAGTACGGAAGACTATTAGTCTCAATCTACGGATAACACGTTGTTGCCAGTTTTACGATGTTTGGACATTTATCGAAATCGAAAATTTATCGAACAAAAATATAATTGAATAATTTTAAAGAGATGTTATAATTAAAATAAATAAAATAAATAAATAAATAAACTAATAATCCTCCGTACTAAACTAAATTCTGCTTTTGCCAGAATTTCCTCGAAATCGTTTTCGTCGAAAGAAAATTAATAATAATCAGCATCGAAAAAGGTAAAGAAGCCTTTTTTTTTTTTTTAGACAAAAATACATAATTTATTTTAATTTTTAATTATTTTCTTTTCTTTTCTTTCTTTCTTTTTTTTTTTTTTTTTTTTTTTTTTTCTAATGATATTTTAACTTCTAAGGGATGAGACCGTAAATTCAACTGACTTAGAATGTATGAGTAAAATGTCTGTGTCATACACACTTATTACATTTTTTTTTTTTTTACTTGTTTTCAGTCATAATAAAGAAAAGAAATCTAAAGAGCTTATGCAAGACAACTAAACTACTAAAAGTACTCTTAAGGCTCTACAATTTTTAATTGTCACATCACTGGTTCAGCCAAGCCTCATGTTACTGAAAGGGGAAATTTGTTATCAGAATTATCCAATACCTAATACACTCCTGTTCAAAAGTTTAGTAAGATTTGCAAACGATCAGTTTTTTCAATTTAAAAACTTATCTCTCGATGAAATGTTTTCAGACATTGGGTATTTAAAGAACTGGGCTTTCCTCATGTTTATTTGTATTTTATTTTATTTTTCCCTTTGAATTCTGTAATGTTAGCCTTCCAGGCTTATGTTGTTTCTTATGAGACGGAAGTATTGAACTCAAATAAAAATGTTCTGTAACATTTGCTTGTGTACGCTTAATCAATCACCAATAATTTCAAACATGTTTTACTTAGCTTTTAAACTTCTAGTACCTACATGGAAGTTTGTTTTTTTTATATATGAATCTTTAAAACTTTTGATTATATCTTTCTAATGCTAATTTCTGAAACTCTGAAAGAGACGGACGATAATATTTTTATTTTTAACTAGCAGGCTTTGCCCGCTTCGCTGGTCATTATATCGAAATGAATTCTCAATATTTCATATCATTAATAATAAAAAATATCTCAAAAAAAAAAAAAGAGAGAGAGAAAGAAAGAAAGAAATCAGTCAAAATGCAAGTTAAAGTTTCCGCTACCTTTGGTAGTAGTTTTCCTGCTCCCAGGATTTTTCGAATCTTGAGCCCTAATGCCTTCTGCAGTACCTTACCTAATTTTTACCCCCTTTCCCTAACGGGTAATGTTGAAAGTTTCGCAAAATTTCCTCCCATCAATGTGCATATTGCGTACACTTAATCAACACCCACTCATCAAAATTCATCATTCTATGGTAATCTGGAGTATATTTAAGCTTGTTTTTTGCCAACGCCAGCCCCAGAAGAGGGGGTGGGTAATTTCGCGAAATCCCTTTAAAGTGCATCTTGCATACACATACCTAACCAAACATAAAAAAAATCGAGATCCTGAGATTATTTGAAACAGAATTACATTTTAAAACGTGTTTTTACCCCCTCCCCCCCTGCACATAAAGGAGGGACGGAGGAGGGAATTTTCCAAAACCTTTTTTATACTATAAGTTAGATATACATATAACCGAACCACACATAAAAAATCTCCTTCCTAAGATAATTTAGTGCAGAGTTGCACATGGATGCATGTTTTTTGACCCCACCTCCCAAGACCGGTAGGGTGGAAATTCATCACAAAACCTCTTTGTAGTGTGTGTGTTGAGTAGGCGTAACCACCCGACATATCAAAAAATCGCTTTCCTGAGGTACTTTGGAACAAAGTTACTCTTAAAAACGTGTTTTTGCCCGCACTCCGCCCTTAAAGGAGGGAGGCAGAGGGAAATTTCGTAAAATTACTTGGTAGAACGCGTTGAGAACGCATAACCAACCCACACATAAAAATTAATCTTACTGTGATAATTTTAAACAAAGTTATGCTTGGAAACGTCTTTATTGCTCTCCCTTCTTTAAGGAGGAAAATGGGGAAATTCTCAAAATCCCGTTGCAATGGATGTTGGATATACGTAAATAAGCCACACACTAAAAATTGTGGCCTCAGCTCCTATGGATTTCTTCGGAGAAATTTTACCCGCTTGGCTGGTCACTATATTTAAAGAAAATTCTTTTCTATATCGCTTTATAGATAAAAAAAAAAAAAAAAAAAAAATTCATTGAAATTGCTCAAAAGCTCGCTTCGGGTGTGTGTCGCTATTGCATGCGTCATACAATGCCATACCAGTGGGCTTCCACTTTTGTACTTATCAGCTAACGATTTCGAAACAGACAATACCGAAAAAAAATTGAAGTATCCCTTTTATATATGAATATTAATTACATATGAACAACACTATGCGTATTGTACATAATATTTACTTTTACGTTATTTCCTATATTTATTCGATTTTTTCGGTCGACCATAAATATACTGACCAAACATCCCCATTTTCTGGGGACAAATAGGGACATCTTTTTTTTAGGACTGAGGGCCTATTAGTCTCAATCTGGGATTTTTGCGTTGTCGTTTTCGATAGTTGGACACTTGTCGAAATCTAAAATTTATGAAAAATATAATTGATTAATTTGAAAGCGATGTTATAATTTGAAAAAAAAAAAAAAAAAAAAAAAAAAAAAAAACTAATAGTCCTCCGTCCTACACTTAATTCTGCTTTTGCCAAAATTTCATCAAAATCTTTTTTTTTTTTTTTTTTTTTTTATTATTATTATTATTGAAAGAAAAAGAAAAGAAAATTAATAATAATCAGTATCGTTACAAGCGATATCGAAAAAGTTTTTTTTAATAATTTTGAATTAGGAAATAAAAAGTGCGCGTGAAATAATCTATACTAATATATAAATGCGAAAGTTTGGATGGATGGATGGATGGATGTTTGTTACTCAATCACGCCACAACGGTTTAACGGATCTGGATGAAATTTGGCACAGAGATAGAGAATAGTCTGGAATAGAACATAGGCTACTATTTATACCGGAAATTTGATTAGATTTTTTTTTTCTTTTTTTTTTTTTTTTTTTTTTTAAAGGCAATTTTCTAAGTTTTAAAAAATTGTAGAAAGTAAATTATCAATCGGTAATACTTTATTTTTAGTCCTTATTTATAAGGAATGAAAAAATACATCCATAATTGGATAATTGTAGCATTTTTTAACGCTTCTCTATTATAAAAGTACTTTGATCTGATCAGCCTACCATAAAATGACAGCTATTTCACGTCAAATATAATATTACAATATGCTGTGAGACAACTAACTTTTTGTGGTTATATGTATTTCATAATTAGTTAACAGTGGTTCGTATATAGAAAAATAAATAAATAAATATTTAACCTTATCGTGGTACAGGCTTATTATAGCTCCCATTGGTGACTTTTGAATTTTTGTCACCATTTTAAACAAAAATACAAAATTTATGAGATTATTATTTATGTTTCCTTCTTTCTATCCCCCTCCCCCCTTTTTTTTTCAATATTTTATAATTTATTTGCTTATATGCTTTATGGGCTACTTGGTTTAAAGTGCTATCCCGAAAGTAGTCTCCTTGGCGAAAAATGTCGTATCTACTTCAGCATCAAAATTTAAAAAATTACCCTGCATTATGAATAAGTAAATCTGAATATAATGCTGAATTAGCTTTCATGCCAAACGTAATATACATGCCAATAAATAAATAAAAACACTATTAAAAAAAATCCAAAACTGAGGTATGTTAAAAAATATTATGAAACAAATTTTGAAGAAATATGTTGGATTTTTATTATTATCATTATTTAATTTTGATAATGACGTCATTTTGTCATATCCTAAGCAAATTTATTATTTATTATTTCTTTTACTATTCGCGTGAAAATATATCTTATATGTCGAAAAATAAATCAACTCGTAAATTTTTTTGGCAACAATTAAAAATTAAAATAATTATTTTTAAAACTTTACTATAGAAGAAATATCTATATTATTATATAGAAGATATAATATAGATAACGTTTTGCTTCCTCCCCCTCCCCTTGGGGACTGAATTTCTAAAATTCCAAAAATTGGTTTTTAGGTATATGTGTTAGCTATATTTTAAAGCAAAAATTTTAAAGATATCTGTGTTTTTCTTTGAGATATAAAGGTTTTTGTGAAATCACGTTTTGCCCCCTGTCCCCCCTTAGGGGCCGAATTTCTAAATTTCCAGAAATTGGTTTTTAGGTATTTACGTTAGCTATATTTTGAAATAAAAATCTCACGGTTATCTGTTTTTTTTCTTTGAGATATGAAGGTTTCTTAGAAATCATTTTTTGCGCATGTGAAATCCCGTTTTGCCACGCACCCCTCTTGTGGACCGAATTTCCAAAATTCCAGAAGCTGATTTTTAGCCATTTGTGTTACCTACGTTTTAATGCAAAAATTTTACAGATATTTGTTTTTTTTCTTTGAGATATGAAGGTTTACGTGAAATCACGTCCTGCTCCCCCCCCCTTGGGGGGCGAATTTCGCAAAATCGCTTCTTAGGGGGTGCTTACACTACATGTTCTATAATCTGACCAAGTTTCGAGTCGGTGGCTTCAGCAGAGTTTGCTGTGCGTTGATGAGTCAGTGAGTGAGTGAGTGAGTAAGTGAGTGGAAGTACTCTTTTATATATATAGATTATAACTCATTTTTTACAATAGTATTTTGAAATATATGTACCTCAGCAGTAAAACAGTTAATGGGAATATAAACAAGTGTTTAAATATTACGCATGTATGTATGTATATATATATATATATATATATATATATATATATACATACAGTACGAGTTAAAATTATTAAGAAAAAAAAATTGACATTTTTTCGATTTTTTTAAAAATTACTACACGAAATGGCCTGAAACTTCCTACATGCAAAGAACATTTATAAACTCATATTTTCCACTATCGATTTAGTCCAGAGTTCATTTAGGGGACTAACCACAAATTGAAGAAAAGCGAAAATACTTTGGATTACCCTGTATTACAAAACGCTACAAATGACTTGTAATTTTAATACGTTGTTGCGCATACTATGTTCAATATTTGTTTGTTTTGGTTTGGCAATCGTGCAATTATTTAGGCGGATATATATATATATATATATATATATATATATATATATATATATATTAATTACTTATTTTTATGACAATTTTTTTGCTTATAACAAGCACGGATTTCCATAAAACTTTACAAAACTTGCTGAAAAATTGACAAAATGTCAGAGAAATATTATTCTGAAACGTAAAATTCACACGTGTAATATTCGTTGAAATATGAGCATTTTTAGTAAATATTATTTTACTGCGCATGCACGAAAAATAGAACATTATTATTGCATACGTTGAAAGATGAATATATTGTACGACTTTTGTCAAAAGTTAATTTGAATAAAATTAAAAATTAAACAAATTGTTGGCAAAAGAACGACCTAGATTTTAGGTATTTTCCAGAGTTGAAATTTTATAAGGTGTTTTTCACATGCTCCGTATTTAATTTAAAGATTCAATTGTTTCAACCACATGCAAAAGTTTTTTTTTTTTTTTTTTTTTTTTACGGAAAACACCTTATAAACTTGAACTTTAACATATTTTTATTTATTTACTAAGATTTGATTGTCTAAATAATTGTGCGATTGCTGAACCAAAACAAACATTGTACATAGTATGTTTGCAGCAGCGTATTAAAGTTACAAGTCATTTGTAGCATTTTGTGATACAGAGTGATCTAAAGTATTTTCGCTCTTTTTCAACTTGTGTTTGGTCCCCTAATTGCACCCTGGACTAAATCGACAGTGGAATATATGAGGTTTAGTACTTTTTTTGAAAATCGAAAAAATGTCAAAAAGAAACAAAAAAAAAAAAAAAAAAAAAAAATCTATTAATTTAAACACATACACACATATATATATTTAATACGTTTATAACCAAAGAAAAAAATGATTAAAAAAAGTTTACGAATATTCTTTATGGTAAAAAAGGAATAGAAAATTTTCTGTTTTATAAAAGTTAAATTCCTTTTTTAAGCACGAAAAAAAGTATCATTGTAAGAGAAAAATAACTGCACTTCCGACTTGAGAAGACATCAATGATAATGGCTGACAACTAAAAAAGTAGAATTCGGTGCTTTAAATGACTTAAGAAAATGGCAATATTATTCTTAAGCAGAAGTTTGGATAAAAATGGAGATTTTCTTTATTTAAAAAACTCAAATTTAATGGAAAAGACTTAAAAAAAAAAAAAAAAAAAAAGAAAGAAAGAAAAAATCTTCAGATCTAAATCTTTAAATTCTTATTAATGTACACTTGTATTAATTGAAGTTTTCAATTGTTAAATTCAATTTAAATATGAGTTAGGCATTCATGTATAATTGATAAGACCTGTATAATTTCTAAAGAAATTTGGTACTTTTAATGCTTTTTCTTAAAAATCGTTTCCATTTCGTATCAAAATCAAGTTTAATTGATAACTGAAAAAAAAAAAAAAAAAAAAAAACTTTTGCGTTTAACTTTCGAAAATTTCACGGTATTTAACAAGGCTTTTGCCACGATCAGGGATGTAAACTTGGCGCACTCATACCGGTATTTCATTAAGAATTTTCTCTATCTATAAAGTCCTCGATTTAAGATGAAGAAAATTTTGTTTCATAAATTGTGGTATGAGCTTTGCGCCAAGTTTCCATGCCTGCATAATTTAGCCTATTTATTTGGCTATAAAATTATTAAAAAAAGCTTATCGTATACATACAAATTTAAAACACTTTTCATACAAATTAGATAATTTCAAGAGACATTTATTATGTTTTTAATTCAATTACAGTATGTTATTTCTCAAATGCTTTTTCTATTTATCTGAAAGGGGTATTGAATTTCTCGGAAATTCTGCATATTATATCTATATAGCTATATAGTATGGTTATATATATATATATATATTACATGCTGAATTTTCGTAACAGTTTTTGATTGGTTGGTTGGTAGTGCGGCTTAAGGCCGATTATCTGCACTCAGGGTCCTAGGCCTGTAGGGGGAATGTCCTTTGTGGGGGGTTTTCCAAGGGGTCCTAGTTCGTATTAACGTGAGTTTAGAAGAAAACCATGGAAAACTCCGAACAGCTAGGTCGATGAGCGCGACTTGGGCTCGAAACCGGCACTTTCCATCTTCCAGCTTTGAGCGCAGACCCACTCAGCCACTGGGAAAGTTTTTGAATAATTATTTTAACCTGCCATTATGATACAAATGCATTAGAAATTGGACAAGGTCTACATTAACATTTTCTAGAGTTAAACAGAACATTTTACTCTTCTAACGATTTATGATGATCCCAAGTATTATTATTATTATTATATTACTCTATTTGTAGTCGGAATTGATTTTTTTTAAACAATTTACCAATTCTTCACTAAAAATCGCGGACTATTCTGTCATGCACATTTTCAAAGTTTGCGAACATTACATTTATGAGACAATTAATAAACAAAAAAATAAATAAATAAATAAATAAATAAAAATTATCTTGGTAATCTTAAGAGCAGGAGAATATTGATGAAACGATATGTGGCGTGCATCCAGAAAAAAAATATATACTACTTTCATCTAGAACGAAAAAGCTACCATTTTCTAAATCCCTAAACTAGAAATAAAGATTTTCCGAGTTATACGTATAAGGTAAACAAATAACCTGGATAGACGAAAGGATCGATAATTTCTAGTCTACAATTTTCTAGATTATGAAACAATATTATGAATATTACGAATTCTTTGCATTGCGAGAAATTCTCGTTGATTTACAGGGTGATTATAATTAAAGTTATGGTTTCAAAACACTATAATTTTAAAACTACAGGTCAGAATGGTTTGATATTTTACCAGAACAATAGTTAGGTGATGAAATTTTGTTTGGAAAAGGTTGGTTGGTTGGGTTTTGCGTCGCACTAGAGTAGTGATCTATAGATCTAACCAGATAGATAACCAGATGATAGCTCTAACCATAGACCTATTATAAGAGTGGACGGAGCATTCCATTATTAAGGGAATACAAGAAAAGGGGCAAAGATAAAACCACGTGAATGTTGAAAAAGGTTACCTTTTTCTAC
This sequence comes from Salticus scenicus, assembly GCA_963930645.1. Classification (NCBI taxonomy): domain Eukaryota; kingdom Metazoa; phylum Arthropoda; class Arachnida; order Araneae; family Salticidae; genus Salticus; species Salticus scenicus. Next base: position 130,435,645 of record OZ005661.1, read on the forward strand.
ATTTATCGCGTTATTGGCGATTTTTTGCTTTCAATATAAATATATATATTATTAAAAGATACAGCAAGCAAAACTAGTGTGAAACACTACAGCTACTAAAATATATTTTTACCTTGTTATTAACACTTTTGAACAAAGTTCAAAAGTTTTTATAACTTTGTTTGTCTATATTCGTTTTAACTCTCGTAAATAATCATTCACATTTTTGAAATAATATAAGATATAATATAGTTAAACTAATTCAATTTAAAGAAATAAGTATAGAAATTATATGCATTTTATAAAAATAATTACTTAAAAAGAACGAAATAATAAAATATTAAAAAGAATCTTACCTGTGAAATAAAATCCTTATTTGACATAACTTCTAGGGTTTTAAAGTGCATCTAATTACTATTTCTAGCTATAAAATTCTTTTTAAATTCAAAACAATCTAACTTTTAAAGTGAAAATTTTTTTTTAAAAGAACTTTCAAAGAAAAAGGAAAAATATCGTCTGCTTAATAAAAAGTAGAGTTTAGAGCATGGCGAGTAAATTTCAATATTGGCTAGCTTGGCTTCTGTAGATCAACAATCACGTGACCTTTTTATGAGTTATCTTTGCACTCAAAAAGGTTGCCATTGTCCCGTCCACTCTTATAATAGGTCTATGGCTCTAACCTATTACGCAGCACTAATGTGACGCAAAACCCAACCAACGAACCTTTGCCAAATAAAATTCCATCGCCTAACTGTTGTTCTGGTAAAATATCAAATCGCTCTGATAGGTAGTTTTAAAATTATAGTGTTTTGAAACCATAACTTTACTTATAACCACCCTGTACTAGAACAGCACTGTTAAAAATTTCAACAGAAAACTCTGTGTAATCTATTATCTTAAGTCTTACATAAAATTACAGCGAATAATATTATAGTTTTAAAAAATTAAAGAACACGCTTTTATAGAGATGTGAACTAAAAAGCACAAAATATCTATCTTAGTATTAAAATGCAGGGTAAGAGAAAATCGGGTGAGTGACACACCATAATATTTGCATACATTTAAATCTTTAATTAAAACTAGCTGGAACCCGTCGAATTCGACGGTTACTTTATTGACTGAAATGTTTAAAAAATTGTCGCATCACTATTTACGACATTTCACTTAAAAAAAGAAATTCGGAAAAATGCTTATAAATAGAAATTAACCTTAAATTTTGTATGATTTCATATCTTTAACTCGATTTTGCTTGAATTTCTATTTTTAAATAAAAGCATCGCAAAAAAAAGTAATTAACTGTAACAAAAACATTACCTCAAACTAAACAAAACTCCGATTTGTGACCCCCGAGGCCTGCGGCAGCGCTAATAACATAAAAAAATTAACCTGGAACTGAACGAACCCGCTCGTTGTTACCCAGGCCCATGATACCTTAAATGAACCTTAAATTCATACGATTTTATATCTTTAACTCAATCTTGTTTGAATTTCTGTTTTTGAATGAAAGCATCACGAAAAAAATTACCTCGAACTGAATGAAACTTTGCCTTGTGACCCCGGTGCCTGCAGCAACGCATATGCGGGCCGCAAATGTAAAATTTTTTTTAAAAAATTAATCTGGAACCGAATAAACCCGCCCGGTGTTGCCCGGGTTTTAAAAAATTAAAGAACACGCTTTTATAGAAATGTGAACTTAAAAGCACAAAATATCTATCTTAGTATTAAAATGCAGGGTAAGAGAAAATCGGGTGAGTGACACACCATAATATTTGCATACATTTAAATCTTTGATTAAAATAATTTAGAATTAAACAAAAACCATTTTTAAAAAAGTCTCCCCTGACTGGGCTCGAACGCTAGACCTTTAGGTTCGTAGCGCGGAGCTATACCTCACAGCCACGCCGTTCACGTAGAGGAAGTCTTTTTTTACAGTATAGAATTTTCGTTTGCTCCAAGAGCGGTTACAAACATACAAACATGTAAGAAAACATAAAGTTACAATAACTTTTATATGCCCGCTATTTTTTCCATTTTATTCAAGAAGTGTATTAACTCTTACTTATTTGAAAGAACAATCAGTCTAGATGTAAAGCGAAATATGTGCCGCTCCCAGTTTAATGACTCAGCAATCCTAACATAAGACTCTTTCGCGCGAGTTCTGTAAAATGTAGATGTTGTATTGCTTCTCTTCGAATAACATGTAAAAAACACATATTCTAGCAGGGCGTTTAAAACGCTCTTACCATTATAATATACACTTAAATTTAACATGTATATTTATTTAAGATAAAGTAAATTTATGGATAAAAGAAAAATATCCCTTTAATTAATTAATATATACACGAGTTTAATAATGATGTGCACTTTATAAGTTTTACTTACAGATTGAATTAAGACGGTCAACACAGGAATGACTGGATGCAATTCAAGAGTGCTGAATGCTTTATTCAGGTAAGTGAAATCTTACCTGTTCATTATTGACAGTATTTAATATAAATAAATTAATAAAGCGCTCTATAATTAAATCAATTTACATATTAAGAGAAGCACAATTAATCTGCTTTACCGTATATAACCTTATATTTAGTTATTTATGAAAAAACATACATACATACATACAGGTGAAGCTAATAAAAGCGTGTTAAAAAAAATAAACGAAGATGCTAAAAAGCTTATTTTATACATTCATTTTAATAACTAATATTAATTTAAGTAATTATTGGTGAGACTATATTTCGGACTTGGAATGCTTTTTCTAAAGTAGAAACAGTCATTTTTAATTTTAATTCAAAAATTAAATAATAAAATTAGGTAAAACTACAGAATAAAGATTGAGAATCTTGATTATTCACATTTAACTAAGAATTACTGTAAATTTACAGAGACTCTGGATAAATATTTACATTAAATTTACAGAAATTTTTAACAGTGTGGTTTATAAAATAAAACTTTATTTTCTAAAACTCGCCTCTGGTGTTCGCATTTATTTACAGAGATTTTTAAAAGAGACCGACCACCATAATCAAGGCAAACGATCTAGAATTCTAATAGGATTTTTGAAGTGAAAACTTCTTTAGGCGCGTTGAGCACTTTTGGGTGAACAAAAATCTTTGAATTCCCGTCATCGTCAGCTAACGCTTTCCATTTGAAGTGAAAACTTTTGGGTGAACAAAAATCATTGAATTCGCATCATCGTTAGCAAACGCCTTCCATCCTTGTATGATACAAATAATGTATCATACAATTAACTTGCTAATGTGAAGTGTTAATAATTATATACTGTATATTGTTTTAAAATCTGGTGCGGCTCTATACGACTTCTCTCATCTCCGGGCACTGTCTCTATTACAGTTAGACCTCACAAAACCGTGAAAAAGCCCAAAACTGCCATTTTCTCACGTTTTTAAAATCTGGTGCGGCTCTACACGACTTCTCTCATCTCCGGGCACTGTCTCTATTGCAGTTAAACCTCACAAAACCGTGAGAAAGGCCAAAGCCGCCATTTTTCTCACGTTTTTACAATCTGGTGCGGCTCTACACGACTTCTCTCATCTCCGGACACTGTCTCTTAAGGATTGCAGCCGGAAACGTTCCAGTTAGACCTCACAAAACCATGAGAAAGACCAAAGCCGCCATTTTTCTCACGTTTTTAAAATCTAGTGCGGCTCTACACGACTTATCTCTACTCCGGACACTGTCTCTTAAAGATTGCAGCCGGAAACGTTACAGTTACACCTCACAGAACTGTGATAAAGGCCAAAGACTCCATTTTTCTCACGTTTTTTCAATCTGGTGCGGCTCTACACGACTTCTCTCATCTCCGGACACTGTCTCTATTGCAGTTTGACCTCACAAAACAGTGAGAAAGGCCAAAGCCACCATTTTTCTCACGTTTTTACAATCTGGTGCGGCTCTACACGACTTCTCTCATCTCCGGACACTGTCTCTTAAGGATTGCAGCCGGAAACGTTCCAGTTAGACCTCACAAAACCGTCATAAAGGCCAAAGCCGCCATTTTTCTCACGTTTTTACAATCTGGTGCGGCTTTACACGACTTCTCTCATCTCCGGCCACTGTCTCTATTCCAGTTAGACCTCACAAAACCGTGAGAAAGACCAAAGCCGCCATTTTTCTCACGTTTTTACAATCTGGTGCGGCTCTACGCGACTTCTCTCATCTCCGGACACTGTCTCTATTGCAGTCAGCGCATTAAATAAAATTGCAATATAATTTTTGTAGTAGTAATTTATATTAATGAATAAAAAACACTTCTTTTAAAAGTATTTCCTACACAATAAAATATTTCCTGACGATTCAAGAAATACACACGTAATTGTTCACGTTTTCACTTCTGTCGGCACTCCCGAAGTGCAACTGTTTTTTTTAAATTCGTTAGCAAATGGAGCTAGAATTTGTAAGGATGGCATGGAACTATTTTTACTAGAGCTACAATTTAGATTCTAGATATTAGTCACATAATTTTTTCTCAGTGCACATACATACTCACATAAAAACGGAGAAGAGGGAGATTATTAATAACATACTGAACAATGAAGACTAAAAGAGTATTAAGAGGAATTAACAGGGAGGAGGGGCCGCTCACCACTTCAGGAGTGGTGTCGAGCGATTCTAGCTATGCTAGTCCCCTCCTCCGGAACGTTTATTTAAAATATTAAAAACTAGTATGTTGTGGCTACCACATGACTTTCTTCTATAAAATAATTTATTAAAATAATTATTTAAAAAAATTATCTTCCATGATAAAGCAGACGATTTCCATATTAGAGAAGTAGTATAACACTGAATATAAAAAAAAAGTCAATTTTATCATCAATATTACATTTTTTTTTTTTTTTTCTTAAAAATGAGAAAAATCGATAACTTCATTTTAAATTATCGCAGATCTATGGTTCAAACAATCGTTTTAAAGGTATTGACAAGCTCTTTTGAAAGATACCCATCATGAAAATTTACTCCCCAGGCGAGGCTCCTACAAATACAAAAATTTCTTCCCAGTTGACTATCTCTATTTAAATAATTCTGGTAAATTTCATAATAATTATTAAAAAATAATTCTCTTTATGCACATTTATACAAAATTTTGTCCTATACCACCATATTAAAAATGTAGAAAAAGCGGGATGGCAACGCAATCTGTTAGACAATTTTTACCAAAAGTTGATAGGTACTAATTTATGTCAAGGTGCAACTACGTACCAATTTGTATGAAATTCTGTGCAGTAGTTCCTGAGATACAGTTGCCACAAAATTTTGTCACACACACACACACAGAGACAGACAGACAGACAGACATTTTCTAAAAATGATCAAATCGTGTTCTACAGCTCTCAAAACGTGTAAATCCATCAAAAACCGGAGGTCGAAAATTTTTACGAATCCAATACTTTCTTCTATTGAATATAGAAGAAAGTAAAAATATACACAAGGGCCGCTGGAGACAGGTCTCCCCCGCGACAAGCAGCGGCGGTAAAGAAGTCATATTTCAATTTAATACTGAACTCATCACGACAAGGGACTAAAAGAGTATTGGAAAAAAAAAAATCGTTGGGCTCTCAATTACGTAATATTAGACAGTCAAACACATTTATTTATTGTAAATTCTAATCGATTAATCGCCGAGTACGAAAATTAACTGCGTAAATGATAATGAAAAAATGTATCAATATTTTTCTTTGTAGGTTTACATTTACTTTTTTTTTTTTTTTTTTTTTCAGCGAGTAAAGTCTTTTTTTTTTTTTTTTTTTTTTTTTGTAAAAGAATATTCTGAAGTTCCTTAGAACATAAATCGCATTAAGAGTAGTAGAAACGTATAAATTAGGCTGTTTCATTTTACACTCTTTAAAATATCATAAATCATAAATTGACCTTTTTCCAAAGATTTGTTTGTTATGCATGATATTTTATATGTTTTACAAGTTTATTCTTAAATTATTTTGTGAACGCCATGTGTTAAACTGAACCGCTTGATATGCTAAAATAAATAACTATAAAATTTAGTATGATGAAAGTTTGCTTAAAACTAATTAAAATAAGCATGATACATTTTGAAATATACGCTCTTTTCATATGCATTTCCTTAAGAAAAAAAAAAAAAAGATTTTCACGCCAAACATTGCATTACCATTGAAATTTGTCTATATTTATAAAAATGTATTGGATTTATGGCCAGTATTATTAATGAAACTCTTAAAGTTAAATAATTAAAGGAATATTTTCAGTCTATTTGTTTCTTATAAAACGAGTGCGTATGAAGAATTACAAAAATACTCCAGTACATAACCTATATAATATTTCTCTAATGTGGACCAGTTACAATTATATTTTGTACAAACGAGTGACAATCAAATACGCGAGAATAAAAAATAATATACAAGTAATATTTAAGCACGCGGACTCAGTTCAATGATATAATAAAATTGAATAATTAAAAAAAAATTATACTTGTCTGATTAGATCCTTTTATAGAAAAATTTATTTTTAAAAGTTGTATCTTTACAATTCTTGCAAGCGTCATTTTAAACCCAGTAATACTACAAAGATATAAACAAAATACGAATTTTTTTCATAAATTGACTGAAAAACGCAATAATAAAAAGTATGATCAAAACAGGTACTAAGTGTTTTTAACAGATAATTATGCCAAAATGAATAAAAAATAAAATAAAATAAAATAAAACGGATCTCGTCAACATAGCGGCAAAAATGTAAAAGTCGCCATACGGGTCCTTTATTAAAGCTGTCTTGCCTGGGAAAATATGAAAACTGGGTCATCAAACACGAATTTTATTTTTGAAACTTTTCTTTGAATGATTTGGTTTAACTATCATTAGCGTTTCATACCACAAAATCTAATAATAATTTGGCTTCTGGTGAATAAAAGTTTCAATTGGATGGTCAAATTGGTATCAGACTTATAAGTTTAAAATTTTAAAGGTAAATAAATAAATAAATAAATAAATATACTGCGAAATTTCGCATGGGTTTGCTAGTATAAAATCTTTCTTTAAAAGTAAAAATAAGCTGTACTGATAAAGAAAAACTGCAATAGTACTTTTTCTGTTTATTTTTTTTGATTGATATACAAATGAATAAAATAAATACGCTATGCTATAGTGAATTTTTTATTATAATTTATATTCATTTTAACTGTAATGTTATCAAATGTTTCTGTTTATCTTTGTTAACAATTTATACAAATGTTTGCTTTGTCAACAATTTATAATGCTCTTCTTATCTTTGTTTAAATTGTAATGTTTCTGTTTATCTTTATTAATTTAATTTCTAATGTTGTTAATGTTTTTGTTTATTTTTGACTGATATAAAAATGCATAAAAAATTTTTATACTTATCACATTCCTAATACAATTTATATTCATTTTATTCGTTCTGTTTATCTTTGTTTAATTTGCAATGTTCCTGTTTATCTTTATTAATTTTGTTTATAACGTTTTTCATGTTTTCTTTTATCTTTTAAATGGTGTAAAAATGTATAAAAATGCATAAAATATTAACGCTGTACTTTAGCATATTTTTATTACAGTGCATATTAATTTTGTGTGTAATATTTTACTTAAATTATTAATTGTAAATTTTAAATTCAGTTTGTTCAGTTAGTTGTCAAAAATTTTTCGCATTCAGTTATTTAATCCACTAGAAAAAATCAATGAAGATACGAATTACCGAATACACGGCGAATTTTCTTCTCTGATATTGGACTAATTTTCAAACTGTGAAATAATCCAAATAATAAAGAATCTATTATATAAGTATCTAAAGTATTTTAATAGGGAGGAATAGCTTTATCTTATTTTGGTTATATATAGGGTAGGTGCTCCAATGATATGCATGCTCCAGTAATTGACATCTATCACGAAATAATTAATAAATAAGAAAAATAATAAAATCATATATTTTACATATAAGAATTTAACATTTTATGTCAAAAACTGAAGCATAGGGTGCTAATAACTTGTAAAGTGAATAACTAGCAGTGTCAAACACTGGAACATAGGATGCCAATTAGTGATGAAATAAAAAGAAAAGGTAGTGTAACTTACTGGAATATTGAGTAGGTGTCAAATCATAAAAAAAATAATTGTTATCAAATGTATATATTTTAACATATATGTGGTTTTGAATGTCTTTCATTCCATATGTACTAACTTAAAATTTCTAAAAGTATTTTCTGATGATTAGAACATTAAAAACATCAGAGATTGCTCTAAAAGTGTCAATCACTGGTGCACTTACCCTATATATATATATATATATATATATACAGAGAGAGAGAGAGAGAGAGAGAGAGAGATACAAAAATTTTTATATTTAATAGAACATATTCTGAATAAGCATGCCATTTAGAATACGCCTTTAGCATTCTTATAAAAATATCTCATTACACAAAATCGAAAGTGTTTAAAAAGATAAAGAAATTAAATAATTAATAGTCTAAAAGACCATGTCATTAATTTAGGAAGAAAGATTGTAATGTAAAGGAATAGAAAACAAATTATTTTTAGATAATTAATAAAAAATTTAATATTTTCTTTTCTTCTTTTTACATACACATGATAATATAATAATACATATATAGAAATATTGTTAAATATGCTTTCAAAAACGACAGAGATCTGTAAAAGTGTTTGCTTTCACGAAAGGGAATCCATGTATAGAAAGTGTAATTTCTCAAATAATGTGGTCAAAGAAGAAAAAATAATATCCTTAGCTATTCATTTCAAAAGAATATCTATTTGTCTAAAGAACTTAAAGTTTTTTCACAAACTATCTCACCAAGCTATATTTTAACAATAACCATACATCACAGTCTATTTATATACTTTAAAAAATCGATACAAATGACCTAATAGTGTCATTGCTCTCTGTCATAAAATGTAATTTTTAACTTCAGCAGGAATTGAGGTATGTCATAATCACTCAGACAATAATTTGTTTCATTGCTAGGAATATTAGAAGAGATAATTTATTTTCGTTTTTCAATGAAATACTATAGTAAATGTACTAGTAGTAGTCAGATTAAGGACAATGTTAGGGCTATTTTTTATGCTCTGTACTTATTTTTAAAAGCTGAAAAGATAATCACACTTTCGATACCACAATTAGTTCTTTATGCAAATAATGATTGTATTGCAAAACGCATGCTTTTATATCCATTTTTTTTTTTTTCTGGAGAGCAGGAAATGGGTTTTAGTGGACACTTAAAAAATTTAGTGGAAGCCACATTTTCTGTTTCAGTAGTGGGAATCTTTAAAGTTGTGCAGAAAAATCAAAATAAAGTGACAGCCTATGGAAAACATAAATTATATTAACAAAAGATAATTTATGTTGCATTAATGTGCTAAAAGAATGAAGAAAATATATGAACTTATAAAATGAAAACAAATTACCTCTGAAACGTTTAAGTTTTCTCTTATTCAGAAATTAGGCCAAAATCACCTACTGTTATATAATATTTATTTTATTTATTTATTTATTTATTTATTTATTTTTGTGACGGGTGCTTTTTAGTACTGAAAGTAGACTTGGGAGTGCAAGGGACAACTCGATTGTATAAAGCAAGATGAAAATAAATTTCAGTGAGTGCTAAACATCATTATTAAATTACATTCACAACTCACTAATATTTCAATAGCAAATAATCGGTCATTTTTTTTTCCTTAAGTGGTTCACCAATATATAAATGAGAAACTTTGTTCATTATGCAAATCTACATCCTCTGACGGAAACAAAAGAAAATTAATACTAAAAATTGCAACCTCCAAAGAGGATAAAAGAGAGTTTAGCCACAAAATGGTAAAAAGGGGTATCCATATTTACTACGTAAATTGAAAGATGCTCAACTACTTTACAGATAATATAATAATAATTAAAAAAAAAAAAAAAAATAGGACAGCTTTTGCATAATTTTCAAACAGATTAAGCACGAATATATATTTTCCTACACAAATTGAAGCAGTAAAAATTACTTATCAAAATAACCCTTTATTAAATCTGTTTTTCACGAGGAATTCAGATGATTTTAATCACAACATCTAAGGAAAAGTTTTTTTTTTTTTTTTTTTTTTTTTTTTTTTTTAATCGAAACAAATGTTATCGGAACAACACTTATCGAAACAAATCGATAAGTTTGTTTTAAATTGTCACAGATCTATGGTTGAAAAATTCATTTTAAAGTTCTTTTTAAAAATAGTCATATGAAAAATTTACCCACCTCAGGGAATTATTTCTCCTCCCCCAGAAAAGAAGCAGTTATGCTCTTAAATATACCCCCTCCCCCCCCCCAAAAAAAAAAAATCTAATTAACTATTACTATTATACAGTCGGCAGGAAAGTTATTCGAGTACTAGCAATAATTCCTATGTAAAAAAAAAAAAAAAAAGTACACTGAATACTGTTTTGTTAAATAAATCCTTGTTGAATCCTGTAAATTAAAAGATGCTCAACCACCTTACAGATAATATAATAAGAATAATATTATAGTTTTAAAAAATTAAAGAACACGCTTTTATAGAAATTTGAACTAAAAAGCACAAAATATCTATCTTAGTATTAAAATTCAGGGTAAGAGAAAATCGTGTGAGTGACACACCGTAATATTTACATACATTTAAATCTTTAATTAAAATAACTTAGAATTAACAAAAACCATTTTTAAAAAATCTCCCCTGATGGGAATCGAACGCTGGACATTAGGTTCGTAGCGCGGCGCCTTACCTCTACGCCACATCGTTCACGTAAGGAAAGTATTTTTTTTACAATATAAATTTTTTGTTTGCTCCCAGAGAAGTTACAAACAAACATACATACATATATACAGGTGAAGCTAATAAAAGCGTGTTAAAAAAGATAAAATATAGGACAGCTTTTGAATAATTTTCAAACACATTAAGCACGAATATATATTTTCCTACACAAATTGAAGCAGTAAACATTACTTATCAAAATTACCATTTATTAAATCTAATTTTCATGAGGAATTCAGCTGATTTTAATCACAAAATCTAAGGAAAAGTTTTTTTTTTTTTTTTTTTCGAAACAAATCTTATCGAAACAACATTTATCAAAACAAATCGATAAGTTTGTTTTAAATTGTCACAGATCTATGGTTGAATCAGTCTAAGAACATGATTCGTCAAGGATTTATTTAACAAATTAAGTGCACTTTTTTTATATAGGAATTATTGCTAGTGCTCGAATAATTTTGCTGCCGACCGTAACATTTAATTAAATAGTCGCAATCTATACAGATTTCATATTAAGATTTCGTGTTCAATTATTTTAAACAAGTTTTATAGATAATTCATAGACATTATCAATTATTTGCAATTTTTATGCAATAAATGTACTACATATTTAATAAATTTTCATGTTTAATATTTTTAAGACTGTAAGAATGGCCACTTACAGAACAATGGATACTTTCTTAGAATATAATAAAAAATTCTCCAAACTTTTTTCCATTGATCGTGAAAAATCTTTTGTATACAGTCACTACTCTGAAATACCCGAGAGGAAAATTTCCGTCGCATTATTTTTCTAGTTCTAAAACAAATAAAATGGAAACATTTGTTATTTTCTTTTAATATTGTAAAATATTTTCTCTGGATAAATCCTGCACAACGTTCAAGAAAAAAATAACTAAGCTAGTAATAAAAATACTTTTGCAATATATATATATATATATATATATTCATAATATAAATACAATTTTAACTATTAAATACTCCCACAATATATATATATATATTTTTTCTTTCTTTTCTTTTCTTTTTTCTTTTTCTATGTTCAGTAGAAGAAAGTAAGAGCTTCAGTTCAGGATTGAAGCCCTTTTTGCTCATAACATAAAAATTAGCCTCGCTGCCCACCCAAAATAATTATTAGGCTGACGCCTTTTTATTTACATTGATGGGTGTACCATCAAAAACACTGAAGCCACTGCAATCTCAATTTAAAAAAAAAATGGACTGAAGCGCTTTTTTTTACGTACTGATTCAAATGATTATTAATTAAAAAAAAAAAAACAAGATAACAAACGTGAATCTCAAGAGTGATAAAAAAATGTCTCATGTTATCAGTAATTCATGCTATCAGTAACTAATCTTTCTTTTGACGGGAAATGCGGAAACAGTTCATGTTAAAATTAATTCACGTTAAAAGTGTTCACGTTAATGACGTTCGAGTATATTATACTTTCATTGATTTATAAATATGTAAAAAGAGCAAATTGTTTCTTTATGCTGAATTAAACTGATTTAAAACTGAAGAGAAACTTTTACACTACATACATTATTTTTACGATTAGAAAAGGGTTTTCGGAAATTTCGCTTAATATGTGGAAACATAAAAGTAGTATATCACGAAATAAAATAAACTACTACCCATTCTAAATACATAGAAGTGCATAAATAATTCTACATTCTTAGACACGAAGTAGAAGGAATAAATAATGTCCTTGGATTTTCCTATAAATAATTTCTATGTAGGGATGAGGAGAGCAAAGGTAAGTAGATGGTAATAAAACGTATTTCACGAACAATAAAAAACAGTTGTTTTTTTTTCCATTTTTAACACTTTTCAATAAATATGAAAATTGTTAATGGTTGCCTTTTGTCTGTCCGTCCATCTCTCTGCCACCTGTACACATTCTAACTCCTCTAAATATTCATAGAATTTTTTTTAAAACTGATATAGTTCTTCAAATTCGCTATGGAATGTTCCCTATTGAAAATGGAGTAAATACCACTATTGGTTTGTGTACAGGAACACCCGACAGAATTGTAATGCATTACGTTTTATGAAAGCTATTTCCATAAACCATGTTTTAATAGCTTTTTTTTTTTTTCAACAAATCATAATGAAATTGGCATTTGTTATTCATATAGCCAAAAAAAAAAAGTTTTCTATAGAATATAGTATGATTAGCATTGAAATTTACATCGCCACAGAAAAAAATTCAGTTACATTCGGGACTAATACTGGAAATTCGCTGAAATTTTATTTTCGTTTACATTGAGTTTTTTTAAATCTTTCTACAACATTTAAGAGTGAATATGATTTGAATTATTTTTATTGTTTGCTTGACTCAGCGTCCATAAATATTTTCAAAATTTCCTAAAAATGATAGATATGTTATTCAAGTTCTCTATGGCACGTTTCCTATTTAAAATGACTTAAATAGCACAATTGGTTTGTGTGCAAGGACACCCAAAAGAATGTCATTGTACTGCGTTCTACGAGAGGCATTTTAAAGAACATATTTAAATAACTTTATACTGCACAATTAGTAGTGAAATTGATATTTATTATCTAAAAAATTCTATATTTTTATGCTAAAAATATTCTATAGGGTATGCTTAGCGTTTAGATTTACAAGGTTATATTACATTAAGGATTGCAATTTGAAAATGCCTTTACGTTTGTCTTAAGCGTTTTTTAATAATTTCCAACAATGTCTAAGAACGATTATGAACTCAGTTATTTATTTGATGAGCTTTACATCATATCTGTTCGTTGTGTGATCACGTAGACAAAGCAAGTTGAAAATTAAACGCTGAAAGGAGTTAGAATGTGTTTATAATGTATGCGTAAGACATGATTTTTCATTCTTGTTTAAATTTATCAGTATGAAAAGTGATGTTTTTCCTAATTTTTATTTTTAAAAAAGTCAATGTTAAATTAATTAAACATTATAATTAAAGACTAGTTATTTTATTTATTTATTTATTTATTTTTATGAATTTCTTTCTTTATTATTATTACTATTACTCAATATTTTACTGTTTAAAGCATTTATGATACTACCTTCATATGCTTAGATAATTTCAATGGAATGAAAAATATTAAACAGAAAATGTGAAAGAAAAAATTGTTTTATTAAATTCCTTTTATGAAATATATATATCAGTCGGTAACAAAAGTGTCCGAACGCTAGCAAAAATTCCTATGTAAAACAGTTACACTTCATATGGTTTTGTTTAATAAATCCTTATCGAATCGTGTTCTCACACTGACTAAGAACAGGATTCGACAAGGATTTATTTAACAAAACCGTATGAAGTGTACTTTTTTTACATAAGAATTTTTGCTAGTGTTCGGACACTTTTGTTACCGACTGTATGTATTCTGAAAATTTTTATATTCAGAATCGAATAGAAAAAATAAATTATGTGCAGGTAATTTTCTTGAAAAGGATTTTTATGTAGAGGGAGATAAATATATAAACGGCAATAAAAGATTAAAAAAAAAAAAAAAAAAAAAAAAGTAGTACTAACAATAAAAGACTTTATTTATATTCAGTATGTGAAATTCGTGAACTGTTTCTTTTTTTTTTTTTTTTTTTTTTTTTTTTAATTCCAAGTATGCAATACTCATATAATAACTGATAATGAAGCGTATATATCATACTTCAACGTATTTGGGAAATTTGTAGTATGTAGGAACATGAACTTAATATGAATGTGATGCCAAGTTCTGCCAAATCATTTATTAGCGAGTATGGTCATGTTATCAGGTTACAATTATAATATATCAATGTAAAAAATTTTCGTCATAAGTATACTATACCGTAATTATAACGATGTTTATGTAAGTAAGAATACATTAAATGGTTGAAAATATAATCATTACATTAATTATTAGTAATCCAAAAGTTATGAACGCTTGTCAATCAGTACAAAGAAATAATGAAAATACAACTGTTTTTCACAGATATGTAATTCATGTAAATTTAATAAAATTTAATGAAATCCCTGCATGAAATTGTCATCCTCATTGGTTGGACGTAAAGAACTTGGCAGGTTGCTTATTCGTCAGGCTGGCTTTAAACCAGGAACACTTGCGAAATTTTTTGAACATGGAAGGGACAAATTCTCTGTGTACAAGGGATTGTACTTTTATGAGATTTTACTGGCTGGAAACTTTCTGTCCTTAAAAACAAACGATTTAGCAGATTTTTCCATTTAAAAACTTTGGATAATAGTTTTTTTTTTTTTTTTTTTTTTTTTAGAGAGTTATTTTATGAACTCTTTTGGAGGTAAGGATGTAATGATGTGGTGGTGTTGAGATTAAGGCTTATTGGTTGCACTGCACTTCGATCCTACGCTTGCGGGGAATACTCAACATGCGAGGCTTTTTAATACGTTCCAACCTGCATTTATGCAAGCTTTAGGGAAAACTACAAAAATATACGAATGGTTATGTTGAATAGCACGACCTGGGAACGAACCTGGGGCTCTATTTTCGTCTAGTTGCTTATTAACTACCACTTGTAATCGTTAACGACAGTTTGTAACTACTATTCTACCCACAGTAATAATCATCTTCCGGTTCCGGCTAAGTGATATTCTGGTCTCCCGTTGTTATCTTGAGTGGAAGAACAAACTCTCTGCGTTCGAGGGTAACATTTTAAACCAATCAGTTCCAAGGGATCATTCGTAATCCGTTTTGGGAGGGGAAAGGGTGAATAGTGATGTTGACAACCGGTTTTAATGGTGGAAAATTTGAAATGTCCATTTAACTGAGAAAACTAAAACATTACACAGACGCGCCCATTTTCATTGTGATAAACGACGATCTTTTAGCTGAACAACTGCCTTCTAGCTGCCGGTAACAAACTGTCGAGATTTCGACGCAACTGGACGAGAATAGCAAATCGTCGTTGTCTCGCTTCACAACAACCGGTTTCCGCGTAACGACTAGACGAGAATAGAGCCCCACGCCTTTCCTATCTACCAGCTTCGATAGCAGAAGCTCTCGCCACTAATGAGACAGAAATTTTGGGAAAATTCTTGGGTGTAAAGAAGAGGCATTATCTCATATTTTTCAGCGATGGTTTTTGTTTTTAAACCGAGAAGATGACCAGTAAGAAATTACAATATATATATATATTTGGAGCACACTGTAAAAAAATATTTTTCAATTGTCTCGTAGTGGTAGCATGTAATTCAGATGCTCCATTTAATTAGAATGACATTTATATCAAAATAGCCCGTATATTCATTAGAAATATAAAGGTTTCTGTAACAAGTTGTTTCGTAAGTTTTTTGTTTATAACATAAAAGATTTCAAATGCATCTTTAGGAAATTATCTTTAGGAAACTTAACATACATCAGTACAGATACCATACTGAACTCATAATATAAGAAATATTAAGTATCATGTAAAATATTAATATTTTCACTATGATGGTTTTTGTTTTTAAACCGAGAAGATGACCAGTAAGAAATTACAATATATATATATATTTGGAGCACACTGTAAAAAAATATTTTTCAATTGTCTCGTAGTGGTAGCATGTAATTCAGATGCTCCATTTAATTAGAATGACATTTATATCAAAATAGCCCGTATATTCATTAGAAATATAAAGGTTTCTGTAACAAGTTGTTTCGTAAGTTTTTTGTTTATAACATAAAAGATTTCAAATGCATCTTTAGGAAATTATCTTTAGGAAACTTAACATACATCAGTACAGATACCATACTGAACTCATAATATAAGAAATATTAAGTATCATGTAAAATATTAATATTTTCACTAAAAAAGTTCAACTGCACAAGCATTAAAGTTAAAATATTTTGTTTTCCATAAATTCTTATCCCAATGTATAGAGTTAGTCTTATTTAAAAAGTGAAAATTTACGAAAATATCGTTAATTTTCAGTTGCTCTCTAAATTAAATACTATAAGTGTTTTACAGAAATTTTTATTTTCAGAATAATTATAACATAAAAAAAAAAAAAAAAAAAAAACTTTTTATATACCATGTTTTAAATTTTCTGTTGAATCTTATAGTTATAGAACTACATAAGCATTTTATCAATGAGTATAAAATTTTTAAAATGATAATGACGTCAATTTTTGTAAGATGTATAATGTAATTTTTTACAAATTTTTAATGTTCACGTTTAATTAAATGTATTTATTTTTATGTCGAAAGAAAATGAACTCTTTTTTTTTTCTGGCAACAATTAAATTATAGCCAAAATTTAAATGGCTAATTTTAAAGCTATTAGGGATTTATTATTTTCATATTTTTATTAATTAAAAGAAAACTAATCAAAAATTCGAAAATTGGGCCACGAGATATAGCAATGTCATCGTGTTCTGAGCTCTAAAAGTTTCAAATGTCTATCTAGTCGGAAAGTTAGTGAAAAATCGATTGAATGATTTTTATTGGACAAACAAACAAACAAGAAAGTGAGTTAATAAAACCGTGGTAAGAAAGGCAATATAATCTACGTTTATAAAGAAATAAAAATTTATTTAAAATCCCTGATTAATATGTTTGTTTTTGTTTACTTTAAATTTAACTCATTCTATCGACGAAATCTTTTTTAATTTTCGCGCTATTTGCTGCTGCTTTTTCCATAAATAACTTAATAGAAATTTAGTTGTAAAAGTTGTTATTACCTAAAATTATAAATATACGGTTCTAATTGACATTTTTAAATCAGTGTAAAAACATGTTATATTTTATATTGCATTGTTAAGAATAATATCAGTTTAAAGGCGTATCATTAATCAACAATATTATGTAACATTTAAGTAACAAGAAGCAAATTAACGTAATAAGAAATATCCTACTACTACTAAAAAGTTATCAGAAATTTACTTAAACGTTTCAATGAAATTTTATTTTATCGTTAAATAAAAGAATTAAATAATGTGAAGAGTATTTCTCTCTCTAACATGAAAAGATAAAAAAGGCTGGAAAAATTCAATTTTCGATCAATGGCAAAAAAGCTTTTTATTTCTTTTATTTCACTTAAAGAATAAGTCATATATTTTAAAAGTAATTCTTTCTATTTCAGAAAGAGAAATAAAAATAATGCATTAAATTTAAGATCAATACATTTTTATGTAGCATTTTAATGGAATAAAAATATTTACAAAGTAATTTTTAAAGGTTTATGAAATTTCAATATACTTTAAATTAAATATAATTAAAAACATTTAGATTTTATTTTTTACATTTCATGTCACATTTATATGATATTTAATTCTGTAGACATTAATTGTGAGTAACGATATTTATTAACTTTCTCAAATATGTTAAATGTTAAATATATATTCAAATTATATATATATTATAGCTGTAAAAACGTGTATAGGTTTTTACAGGGACACAACGAAAAATTCTTTATCATTATGATCTTATGGGCTCAAAGTTCAGTAGCGTTAAATAAAACATCGTGTAATAAATGGAGAAAAATACTCAAACACTCTATTATGGTTCTCTCTCTTTTGTTTGTTTAAGAACCTCTTTCTTTACTTTATCTACAAAACTGTTAATTACTCAATGTTCGGAAAGTCGAGTGGAGTCACTCTAGATTTTTTTTTTTTTCTTTTTCTTCTTAAAATTTTAAACTCATAAATCTTATACCAGTTTCAGCACCAAATTGAAATTTTAATTCATCAGAAGTCAAGTCATTATTAGAACCAAATTAATATTGTGTGATAGTGAAACCAAAATCATTCAAAGAAAAGATTCAAAATAAAATTTATCTTTGACCAACCATTTTTCATACTTCCCAAGATAGTACAACTTTAGTATGTATCTCTTAAATTTTTGTCTTCATATTCACGATGCCTTCTTATTTATTTATTTTGGCATAACTTTTTTGTTAAAAAAAAAAAAAAAAAAAATTAAATCTAGTACTTATTTAACCATGCTTCTTATTACTGCGTTTTTTAGTCTCTTTATAACAATAGTTCATTTACTATATATTTAAAGTATTGCTAAGGTTTAAATTACGCTTGCAAAGAAGCAATTTTTAAAAATACATTTTTCTATAAAAGGATCTATTCAGACAAATGTCGTCATTTTTCTGATTATGTCATCATGATTTTTATGATATTTCATCAACTTTCATTGAACTGCGACCACGTGCCTAAATATTGCCCACGTATCAATATTATTTTTTAACATCGCGTGTTTTATTAATAACAATACTATCGTATCGTTTCGATATAATTTAACCAGGACTGGTCCATGTTAGAGAAATATTTATGTAGGTTATACAAATGATAAAATATTAATACATTTTATTTGTTGTAACTTTATATAAAAAAGTAATAGCTGGAAAATTTTCTTCTGGAACATTCTGAATGGTAAAGGCGAGAAAATCACAATAAATGCCTTATAAATTGTTGATATAAACTAAAAAACGTTTCAGCCCTCCCTGACAAAGTGGTTATGTCACCACACTGCTAATCTCCTTCGAACGTAGGAGAGCGAATTCGATTCCCGCGCTGGCCTTAACTGTTTCTCACATGTGCTATCTGTTTTTATCTGATGAAGATTCACAGGCGGACCACAAGTCAAGCATTCAAATCTGATGTATATGTTATCAATAAATGAAAATAAAAAATTTTAAATAAATGCATCTATGATTCCAACAACTACTAATATACAGACACGGCCAAAAGTTTAGCATCGCTTGTGAAAATTTATAAGAAATTAATTTGTAACTATTTTTTGGTTGGTTGGTTGGTTGCGTTTTACATCGCACTAGTCCTGCGAAATGGGCAATTGGCGACAGTCTGTGACTCACCCCTGAGGTGGTCCGGAAACTTGCCAGCATAATTATGATTCTACACGGAGACGGAAGGTTCGGAGACATGCCATCGTAATTCTGATCCTCTGCCGAGATGACTTTCATGCTTCGTAAAAAATCGATATATATATATATATATATATATATATATATATATATATATATATATATATATATTATCGAAACAAAATACTTTTTTTTGCCATCAATATATATATGTGTGTGTAAAAGAAACTAAAAAGGTCTAAATTAACAATATTAAAGTTATTTCAATAGCAAAAGCGAAATATGACAGTTCATTATTTACGATCCAATAATAAAATTTCTTTTTTATAAATATATTTCAGAATATGCAGAAATATCAAACTGGCAACAAGACGAAAATACTCTCTAATCACTAATATCAAAAATACTGAACTGTTGCCATTTTATTCAACTTAAAAAGTTTTTTTTTTTTTTCTTTTAATGTAGCGAGTGAAAATTTATTTCGAGTAGTTCTGAATAGCCGAGGAGAAAGATCAGCAAATGCCTGTGAAAACGTCTTTTACGATCAATGAAGTAAAATCCACACGTTTTCTTATATTTCATTGAAGAAGAAAATTGACGATTGTAAAAGTGTTCCTTTTTGAATTCGTAAAACATATTCAGCGGCAACACGCGTTAAGCAATGCATTAAATTCAACAGATGAGAGGTGTTTAATTTTTTAGATAAATATTTTATTAAAAAATAAATAAATAACCGTTTATTCTTCCGAGAATTCAGTTCATTTAAAATATAGTATTTGATCGTATTTGCAGAAATTATTTTTGGAAATGTGTCGTCTAGTAGCAAAATCGGCCATCTTCAAAATATGAAAATTTTGGGGAAAAGCAGATTTTTCGCCACATCTAGCCAAAATAAGAATGGATCACAAACTAATTAGTTTTATAGTCATTAGGGCAGTATGTTTGAAAGCTGAAATAAGGTGGCAGGGGAACGTGAAGAGAGGGGATTATTTAAGTTTTTATTTTAGATTTAGCTGCCTTTGCAACTTTACTTTGAAGTTGGCCAGTTTTGCAACAAACCATAACTTTTTTTTTTTTCTGAATTTAATGTGAATATTGGATCTTTAGGGTTGCAATTATATTACATAAAATGCTTTGTTCAATTAAATTTTATTTAAAAATAACTGATTTCCGTTATTTCTGTTTTAAAAAAAAAAGACTTTTTTTTCCGCTCTTAGACGATTTTTTAAACATTAGAGCAAAATTACACACTAGACTGGAATATACTACTTAATGTGAGTTTCTAAACACTCCGAATCTCTATGCCTTAGCTAGTGTTCATTTCTCACTTGTTAACTCATATCCAGAGCACTAACCATTCAGCCACCAGAAACGTAAATTAAAAAAAAAATTATCACCGTGGAAATATTTTCAATTAATTACCTGATATATATATATATATGACGGATTGTTTTATTAATGATGTTAAATACAAATTCTAAACAATATGTCCAACCTGCCTTAGTAAACTTTTTCATTTTATTAAAATGAAAATATTGTGCGTGCAGTGTACACAGTGTTTTGCAGTGTCACATTAGTGTACGTGCTATATCATAAGGTAAGAAAAGCTTTTTAAAAAATTATTTTAAATGTGAAAAAAATATGAAACTGATATTCCTATACAAAATTTGTCATAATGTAAAATTGGAATAAGGATCAGTATTAAAATGTTTTACAATTTTTACTATCAAATGCGAATAATAAATAATAATGTCACACAAACAAGAACTCCTCTCTTCTTTTTTATTCACTCAGCCACCTTTCACACCAATATGAGGGGGGGGGGGGAGAAGTTTTGCAGTCAGCAAAGTTTTAACTTTCAGCCAGTATGGTATAGGATGTGTGGGACGCATCTGAGTTAACATGATTACTTATCATTCAGTTTTTAATGAATTGTATATATGATAACTTATATAGACAGATAGATTCATCCATTTAATAATCACGTCTAGTATTATTATGATAATAAATTGAATAATGGAGATTCTTATGATTAATGTCTTAACCCTTTATCTACTGACGGTACTTTAAAGTACCGTTACTTTAAAAAGGGCATAAAATCGAATTTATAGAACAGATGTCAAAGATATTTATAAGAAGGGAACAGATGTACCTCCCTTTAATCTCACTACAAAGCATTAGATGATACATATAGCCGTTTTTGTTCCATAAGGGATTTTATGGAGTGCACTTACTGTTTTTGCTTGATATTTTTCATGATCTTCATGTGTGTTATAATTAATTCCTACATTATTTCAAGAATATCCCACTAATCTTAGAAAAAATATGAGGAACATAAAGAGTAAATATTTCTCTACCCTTTTTTCATGTCGAAATAAATTTTTCGACCTCTATGTACCAGTGGTACACTAAAGTAGGACCTCACAAAATTCTCATTAATTATTATGATGAGGTGATATGCATAATTTTTAATATATATATCTTTAAATAATGCACTTTAGTAACTAAAAATATGTGTTTCAAACACAATATTTGTCTGTATCATAATGCAGTAGATAAAGGGTTAAGGGTTAACCACCAGCTATTACAAATAATAAAGGCATTGCATGAATTAGTCTAATTGATAAAGGAACGTGGGAAAACTAGTTTTCCTATTCGGTAAAATAATATATATATATAAACTGTTCGTATATATATATATATATACACTGTTCGTTCATGCATATAACCCTTAAGGGCCCGCTTCACTCACCGCCGCCGGAAGCCGAAGCTAATTTTATTCTATGGGAAATTTTTCTTTACAAATAACTTATTAACCAATACATATTTTTAAATTATGTTTTCCCATTCTAAAAATTCCCAGCTGTTAAATTGACGGACCTTTTTTAAATTTATTTATTTTATTTTATTTTTTTTATTTATTTATTTATTTATTTATTTTTAAATTGCAAAATACGAATTTTCATGAAATTTTTTCCTTTTGCAATTTAAAAATAAAATATTAAAAAAAAAAAAAAAAAAAAATGCGTTTTTAAAAAAGGTTCGTCAATTTAACAATTGTGAATTTTCTGAATGTGGAAACAGAATTTAAAAATATGCATTAGTTAATAAGTTATTTGTAAAGAAAATTCCCCCATAGAATGACATTGGCTCGGGCTTCTGGCGACGGTAAGGGAAGAGGGTCGGCATTAAGGGCCCTCTTCACTCACCGCCGCCGGAAGCCGAAACTAATGCTATTCTATGGGAAATTTTTCTTTACAAATAACTTATTAACTAATACATATTTTTAAATTCTGTTTTCACATTCTGAAAGTTCCCGGCTGTAAAATCGACGCACCTTTTCTAAAAAATTATTTTTTTATTTTTTTATATTTTATTTTGAAGCTGCAAAATACGAATTTTCAATATGTGAAATTTTTTCATTTTGCAATTTCGAAATAAAATATTAAAAATTAAAAAAATACATTTTTAAAAAAGGTCCGTCAATTTAACAGTTGGGAATTTTCTGAATGTGAAAACAGAATTTAAAAATATGTATTAGTTAATAAGTTATTTGTAAAGAAAAATTTCCCATAGAATAGCATTAGTTTCCCGGCTTGTGGCAGCGGTGAGTGAAGAGGGCCCTTAATATTCAACCTCTCTTTATTATTATAATGCAGGGTAAGATAAATTCTTATGAGTGCTATACCAGATTATTGTTTTAATTTTAGTAATAAATTATATTTGCAATTTATATATCCGCAATCGATGAAATTTAATTTCTTTACAAAAATCAATAAAAATTTTGTTTGTAAACATCTCTAATTTCATAATTATTTTACTTAATAATAGTTCAGGTGTCGTAACGACCACCATTTAAAATACCAATAATTTTTATAGTCTTTTAACTTATTAATTTGATGAAATTCAGCCATTAATTAAAGAATAGTTTACTATTCAAAAATACTGGTATTCAAAAATTAGGACACTATGACTCCTGAAAGTTATTAAAAAATTCACTTGTGTATTTGCTTTCAGTACTAAAAAATCGTTTTTTGGTATAATTAAATTAAATGTATAATCATTTAATTAAATTTTAAATAATAATAAACTCAAGAAATTATATATCTTTCTTCTATATCGAATACATCTTTTAGAGCAAAAGATGTGCTTATAAGTGCAAAATATGAGGAAAGTGAAGTATCATGCTATAAGCATAAAAATTGCACACATAAAATTTTCTCATTAAACAAAGCTTAATAGATAAAAAGAAGAAAAAAGGGATCGACAGAAAGATAGAAACAGAAAAAATGGAGAAACGGGAATGACTAGAAAAGTTTAATTAAAACTTAAGAAATTGAGAAACGCTTTTTCCAATTTCAAGAAGTTGGTCGGTTTTGAAACTAGACGACACAAGTTTTTTAAGTTCATTTAATAGGTCGTGGTATATATATATATATATATATATATATATATATATATATATATATATATATATAATATACATTATTATTATTATTATCTAAAAGAAAAGAAAAGAGAATTAGTAAATAGAATTAAATCTACAACTTGGAATTAAACTTACAAATGTTAATTTCCCTTTTATTTTTCTTATACCTAAATTTCATAAAGATCCAATAAAATTTAGAATATATACTTCTGCTTATAAAACTTATATTGTTAAAGCAAATAAAAAATTACAACTTCTTATTCAAAATGCACTAGATCAAACTAACAATTCTATGATTCTTAAAAATATTTATGACTTGATTAATTTTATCAAAAGTAAGAAGGTTAGTAATGTCTACACATGGGATTTTGAAGATTTATTTTATAATATTCGTATTAAAATAAATGATTTGATCAATTCTTTGTATAATTTTTATTCTGAAAGTAATCTAAAAGGTATTATAGGTTATAATAAATAAAAAAATTATACAGTTTATAGTTTTAAAGGAGAATTATATAAATTATCATAATAAATTTTATGTTAAAAAAAAAAGGCATTCCTTAGGGCTCAGTATCTAGTAGCAGTTTAGCAAATATGTATTCGTATGCTTATGAAAAAATTGTAAACCTAATGAGGGTATTATTATTTACAGATATATTGATGATCTGATCGCTTTTACTAGTACTAATAATGACACTAAAATGAAAACAAATTTTTATCCTTCTTATTTGAATCTCATAAGTACCAATTTTAATCTTTTAAAAACAAATTTCTTGAACTTGGATATAAGTATTGTAGATAATGAAATGATTACATTACAACTACTTTTGATAAAAGAAATAATTTTGATTTCAATGTGAATAAATTATTACACTGGAATTTTAACATTAGTAAACTGATCTTCAGATATATAATTTTAAACTATCTTAATCGTAATAAAAGATTAATTTCTACTTATCATGACAAATTTAAGGATATTTAGAATTTCTTAAATAGAACTGTTGAAAATGATCATCCTATAGGTTTTTTACATAGTTATATTATAGAGAAATATTTAAAACATTTGAAATATAAATGATTTTATTATTATTATTATTATTATTAAATTTAGATATAATAACTCTATTTATTGTATTAGTTTAATATAATATAGATGGCGTTGTAATATTATATTTTCTATGGTTTCGGATTTTGGTTAGTTATGTCGCTAGAGTTCTTGTGGATTTCATGCTGCAGTTTGAGTGAATGTTGATCAATTTTTTATTTATTTATTTATTTTCCCTGTTCCATTTTATTTGATCAATTTTCTGACTGTTCCATTTTTATGTATATATATATATTATTTTATTATTTATTTATTTATTTATTTATTTATTTGCCTGTTCCATATTATTTTATCCATTTTATTTTATTCATATAGACTTATATGTGCTTTTTTTTTTTTTTTTTTTTTTTTTTTTTTTTTTTGTTAAACTCTCTTCCTTGGGGAAGAGTTTTGATCATTTAAAAGCATGCTGTAACCCCACACGTATGTCTCTAGTCATACGGGGCATTTTTGGCAGTTTTACTCATTTATTTTATGTTTTTGAAATAAGTTTTACTTATGTTTTGTTTTACATTTTTACTTTCCGAACACTATAGTGAGGAAAGTATTGTAATCATGTCAAAAATCCGAATTCGAGATTTTGATGTTTCTATACGTTTTGAGGTCCCCTGAGTCCGTTTTCACTATTTTTACGATGATGTATGTGTGTATGTGTGTATGTGTGTATGTCTGTGAGTGAACACGCTAGCGTCTAAACGCTTTGTTCGATTAACCTGAAAGTTGGTACGCATATTGTAAGTCACCATAGTACGAACCCTATAGATTTTGGTGAATCTAGCACTTATAGTTTTTTTACAAGGACACAAAGAAAAATTCTTTATCATTATGGCCTATGGGAGCAAAATCTTAAAAGTGCGATAGCATCTAAACGCCTTATTCAATTGAGCAAAAATTTTATACACATATTATAGATCACAAATACTCAATCTGTATAGATTTTGGAGAATCTAGCACTTGTAGTTTTTTTACAGGGACACAAAGAAAAATTCTTTATCATTATGCCTATGGGGCCAAATTTTTAAAAATGTGATAGCGTTTAAACGCCTTATTAATCCGAGCAAAAAAATTGTACACATGTTATAGATCACAGTTGAACTAACTGTATAGATTTTGGTGAATCTAGCACTTACAGTTTTTTTTACAGGGACACAAAGAAAAATTCTTTATCATTATGGCCTATGGGAGCAAAATCTTAAAAGTGCGATAGCATCTAAACGCCTTATTCAATTGAGCAAAAATTTTATACACATATTATAGATCACAAATACTCAATCTGTATAGATTTTGGAGAATCTAGCACTTGTAGTTTTTTTACAGGGACACAAAGAAAAATTCTTTATCATTATGCCTATGGGGCCAAATTTTTAAAAATGTGATAGCGTCTAAACGCCTTATTAATCCGAGCAAAAAAATTGTACACATGTTATAGATCACAGTTGAACTAACTGTATAGATTTTGGTGAATCTAGCACTTACAGTTTTTTTACAGGGACACAAAGAAAAATTCTTTATCATTATGGCCTATGGGACTAAATTTTTAAAAGTACGATAGCATCTAAACGCCTTATTGAATTCAGCTGAAAATTTATATGAGTATTATAAATCACTGTTGCACTAACTATAAGCATTTTGGTGAATCTAGCATTTATAGGTTTTTACAGGGACACAACGAAAATTTCTTTATCATTATGATCTATGGGCTCAAAGTTCAGTAGCGTTAAATAAAACAACGTGTAATAGATGGAGAAAAATACTCAAACACTCTATTATGGTTTTCTCTCTTTTGTTTGTTTAACAACTCCTCTTTCTTTACTTTACCTACAAAACTGTTAATTACTCAATGTTCGGAAAGTCGAGTGGAGTCACTCCAGATTTTTTTATTTTCATGTAAGATTATTTTAAGTTATTTTTGTTACATTATTTTTGTATGACTGAAAACATATATTATTATATATATGTATGTCAGATTTTTTTTTTCTTTTTTTATCTTAAAAAAAAAAAAAAAAAAATCCCTAATTGTAGTTTTATCTTGAGTATTTCGAAAGCTTTTTGTAAAATTGCATAGTTAAACAACCACTATCTGTAAATATGGATAAATACATAGGAAATTTCCCTTCGTTATAAAAGCTCTTTTCTTACCCAATAATTTTAACAGTGTAATAATCTTTCTTTAATAGCAATGTTTGCAACTAGACTTTTCCTTTGGCTAAATGCTCCCCATCTATTCCTTCTTTACATACATTCCGACTTTTGTAACTTTTTGATAATTTATTGCAGCAGATAATAGGATGAACTGTAATAGTATGTACTTTGAACTATACAGATTACGCCAACATAAAAGCATAGCGCTATTTTCAACAAATTTCCAAATTTTGGAGACGTCAACTTCCTTTAAGTAAATAATGTTCATAATTTTGTTACACTATTTTTAACCTTCTTCATAGATGTTGCAAAAAACTTTTTTAAAAGACTAGGGGTGGCGAAGATACACTTCTATGCTTTGGAGAAAATTCTATTAGGGAAAAACATTCATAGCATGGGACAAAACACTTGGGAGTAAGAAAATTAGATTTACAAGAACATTAAAAAAATTGTTCTTAGTTCGTAAAAATGTTATAAGCATTGCACTGATGTTGCTTTAAGTAATTTTATCTGTGTGAACTAAACAAACAACTTTTTCTTTCTCTCTTTTTTTTTTTATCATAAAGTATTTTATATTTAGGAGGGCATTGCACAGTAAATAGAAAAGGTTTATATCTATGAATGGTGACAACGACGTCATTAAAATTTTCTAGATTAAAAAATCTGTCTAGTTATAGAATCAATATATATATATATATATTATTATTATTATTATTATTGTTCTTGTTGTTATTTATTTATTGCATTTTTATAACAAATAAAAAAACAAAAATTAATTTACGTACATCAAAAAATCATATTATATTCATAATACGGTTTAACATAATACGCATTGTACTGTACTGGGTTACACATGAACATATGATTCGAACTGCAAGTTTTTTTTTTTTTTTTTTTTTTTTTTTTTTTTAACACAAACTTAAATGTTAGTAATTCTGTTAAAAATAGGGCAAGGTTAAAAAAAAAAAAATTACCACAATTTTAACAATAATGAAGGTATTGTAATAATGTATGTAATGAAAATTCTTACTTTGAGTGAAATATGATCATATCACATTTAGTTCTAATAACATACAATGAAATATTACACTGCGTCTATTGTAAATTCAAAGATTCAAGCGAATAAATAAATAAATAAGTAAATAAAATATTTTTACAATAAAATATATTTTTAATTTTTTTTTAATCGAAAATTAATTGTGTTAAGGTGAAGGACATTTTTATAAAAAACGTTTTGAATTTCTGAGTTCTATTTACTTTTTTTTTCCTTCTTTTTTCAGAAAGTTTTGGGTCAAGAACGCCGCTGCTTTGATCACAGTTAATGATGATGATATGAGATAAGAATCAATTAAATAACCTCTAAAAATAGCTTCTACACAACATGCATTTTATACAAAAGATATTAAAACTATATTTGCCTATTTCTTTTTCTTTTTATTTATTTATTTATTTTAATGATTTTAACCAGAACATTAAAGTTAAATGGATAAATATTGCTTGCAGGGACTGCTAAGATTTACTATTTGTGATGCATTATTGTTTGAATGTTTTGTTTAAATTTGCATTTAATATATATGAAAAAAAAAAAAAAAAAAAAAAAAAAAAAAAAACTTACGTGTTCCTTTATTGGGTTTTAAATGAATTACTATTTGTGATACGTTATTGTTTGAATGTTTTGTTTAAATTTGCATTTAATATATATGAAAAAAAAACTACGTGTTCCTTTATTGGGTTTTAAATGAATTACTATTTGTGATACATTATTGTTTGAATGTTTTGTTTAAATTTGCATTTAATATATATGGGAAAAAAAAAAAAAAAAAAAAAACCTACGTGTTTCTTCATTGTGTTTCAAATGAATCGTTTTATTTCAAGATCGCGTTAATTTTATCCACAGAAATTATTATGTTCTAAGAAACCTTAGAAGAGTCACTTTCCTAACTCATAATTTGTTTCAGATTTACCATACTTAAAGTCAGGCTTTTTTACAGTTTATAACTACAACAAATGATTCCAGAGCAACTGCATTGTATGTTTAAAGCATGACTTACGACTTTTAGTGAAACTGAAGGTGTTTTGGAATTAGCATATTTCAAATACAAAGTTTTAAAATATAAACCATTTTTTTAAATTTGGAAAATAATTATAAATTATTTCAGAATTTTTATTCAAACTAACTTATATATATATATATATATATATATATATATATATATATAATTGTTCAGAATTTTTTTATTGATAATTGTCTGCTTAATATATAAATAATTGATCAAATGGGAAATATCTATTGATTTTTTAAAATATTTTTAACTAGTTAGTTGTAGAACGACTAAGACGCCCTTTGAAAAATGATTATTTCATTTTATTTATTTCTCACGTTAAATAATTCATTTACTAGCAAACCCGTGCAAAGTTTTCGCCCTTTATTTATCTCTCCTTTACCTTTAAAATTTAAATCTATTATTATTATTTTATAGACGTCATTTTTTCATATGCATGAGCAAATTTAATATTTTATTTATTTATTTATTTATTTTATTTTATTTCATTTTATTTTTTATTTTTTTTGGCAGGAAAGCATATTTTATTTTATGCTGAAAAAATAAAAAGAAAATTTTATAATTAAAAATTTAAATGTTTATTTTAAAGCTGTTATTTTCATATTTTAATTAATTTTAAAAAATCTAATTAAAAATTTGTTACAAATAAGGTATCAAATGAAAGGGCGTATTTTTCTGAATCCGTCAGACTAAACAGCTTATCGATCGGACAATTAGGTTTTTCAAAATTAACTAAAGTATGAAAATTAGGACACAGAGTCCATGGAAATCTCTTAAGCCTATCTCTTAAGACTAAATCCTGTCAGGCACTGATGAGCGTAACTATATACGCTGATAAAATTGTTATATATTACCAAGCATACGACCATTGCTAAAGGAAATATATTTCAGTTTTCAAATTTCTTACTAAAATGCTCAGTTTCTTTCCTTTTTCTCCTTATAAAATATGAAGCTTTGAAAATATTTATATATTAAACACTGTATTGTTTTATACTGTGTCTAGAATCTGTGATAACAATCTTTAGGACCTTGGATTCCCTTATGAACTAGAATGGCTAATTGACAGCTAAACAAATGACACTGCTCTGCGTGAAAATTGGCCCCAAAACCATTTCTACAAATTCTTATGTAAAATGACTTCCTGAATCCGAATAGGACACCCATTTTGCCCCATCACCTACCGTTTCTTGGGGACCCAACAAAATTCCCATTTTTATCACTGTTCGGTAATTTTATAGCTATAAATTTAATTTGGAGGAGGTATGAGATTATTTTAACTGTTAAATTTCTTCTTAGAACTACAGAGGTGAAAAAATGTAGGATTTGAGCATTTATATCAAGGGGTAAATTTAGGGGGAGGTTGCCACTGAAATTATAAATTGTATTTATTATATTTATTCATGTATTATTATTAATGTTTATTATACTTTTTTTTTTTTTTTTTTTTTTTTTTTTTTTGAGTGTTAAAATAATCCTTTCCCAACCTCCAAATAAAATTTATGGGCATAAAATTACCGAACACGGATAAAAATTGGAGGCGGTGGGAGGCGTTCGAAGAAAAGGGTGGGTACTTGGGCAAATTGGGGGGTGGAGGGCATATTCGGATTCAGGAGGTCATTTTACATAAGAATCAGCAAGAACGGTATCAGGGTTCGGAAAAATAAAAAATAAAAATAAAATTATGTTTTTCGCAGCTCAGTGTTATTTACTCTAAATTTATAAAGTTCAATGTATATCCAAAAACATGTACCATTTTAGGTCAATTTAGCTCAACATATAACTTGCAGCCTAAGTTGGAATTTTAATTTGGAGTCAATATTTCAACTTCCAAATCATGCTAAATTATAAGTTTTTTTTTTATTTTTTATTTACTTTTTACAGATTATTTAAAAAAAAAAAAATGTTTTTTTTTCAAATACTTGCAATTTTTTTTATTGATTTTGACTAAAAAAAATAAAATAAAATAAAATAAATAAATAAATAAATAATTGTCTAAAATAGTGACTATGAGTACACAGCCCAAAAAAATCGCTAAATTCGGTTAAATTAGAGATTTTAATGAAAAATAATATTTAATTAGATTCAAGGTTGGCCCTGCGTTGACATTTTATAATTTGTGAGTTAAGTTCATCCAACTGAAAAATACAGTTTTTTATAAAAGTGATACATAAATTCAAGGTTGGGTATATTTGCACTTGTTTTCCTATAATGTTGGATAATTTTGTGATATAATATTTAGGAATGGCTCACTGGCACAGCTTTTCCATTACTAGTTTGATATAAGAATATTTTATAATATTTTTTTTTTTTTTTTTCGAAAGTAGAAGTTCTTATTTCTAAATAGTGGTGTCAATCTCTTCAATTAGTCGAACAGTTACAACTAATATTAACCATTTATACTCGCAACCCATTAACTTGTATTCTGGAGCGAGAACTCTCTTTTCGCGATAAGAATGTTGAAAAAAAAAAAAACTTTATTTCTGATTAATTTTATAAAGAAACAAACAAAAAAGAAATATGATGCTAAAATTTTATATTTCTTTTTCAGTAAAAAAAAAATAAAAAAAAATATCACCTTTATAAAAAATTATAAAATGTAACTTCCAAAGATTCTTATATTAAAAAAAAAAAAAAAAAAAAAAAAAATCAGTAACTTAAGAATATGTCGCAGAAATCAATTTAGGTTGTAGCAACAAAATATTTTCGATACAGAAATTTCAGGGAGTTTCATAAAAATTTTTTTCATTGTGATAGGATATATTTTTGGTATCATTTGCTTTTCCTTTTATACAAAATATAACTTGCTTTTAAAGGCCATTATTTAAAATAATGGAAATTTTAAATAATGAAATTTAATATTTTAAAGATTTTTTTTTTTTTTTCAATAAACTTTTGAAGCAAAGTTTTTCTTCTAGGTAATTAACCTTTATAGTTTGATTTTTTGAAGAGTTTTATGCATCGCTTCAGCAAAAACTGGAATCTTTCAAAAGTTAAAAATGTGTATTCATCAGCTTTGAAGCACCTTTCTTTAAACATTTTGTAACTTCTTAAACAATCCCTTTTCGGACTCCTTTAGATTTTTCGTAGTACTCAGGTTTAACTTTTTGACCTTCTCCGGATGTTTTTACAAAATGCCTTGGGACACGTTTTTTTAATATCATGGTAATATAGATTGTTATTATAATGATAACTGTGTCATATATATTTAAAATTTTATCCTTAAATTTTTAAGTACGACAGGACAATTGTTTTCAATCAGCGATTTTAGCGTTGTGTGCAGTAGCCTTCCTTGAATCAAGCATACATACATTCATATGCCAGGTACTAATTTGCTGTACAAAGGACACTGTTCATCCGATCTCTACGAAAGATGGTAAACTTATTTATCAGAACAAAATCTATCTAACGACGAACTTTTGTAGTTCAATCGGATAATTGGTTCAAAGGATATTAAATAATAATTCTATTTTTACTTTATAACTATTAAAAAGGAAAAACAAAGTTAATGTAAAAAAAAAGGAAAAGGAAGAAATACGTGTTAATTTTTTTTTTTTTTTTTTTTTTGTTTAATAAAAAGAAATAAATTTATTTGCATGTGAATAATAAATATATTTCTTTTTACGTCAAAAACATCGAACTTACAATAATTTTCTTCTATCTGAATTAAGGAACAAGACAATTATTGTAAATAATCATAAAAAAATATTTCAAAATCTATTGTTAAGTATTGGGTTGACAAGTAGTAAAATAATTAAGTTAGACAAAAGTCTCCTATCTCTGAGAAAGAAATCTAAACCGTGCAAAATTTAGACTAATATATATATATATATATATATATATTAATTAATTAATTATAATGCTACAATTAGTCATTTTTCTTACATACGTCGTGAATGTTATTTCTGACGACGAAAAGGGATATTTTTTATTTATTTATTTATTTATTTATTTATTATTTATTTTATTTTTTTTGTCCGACAACGTCCAAACCAGAATTTTTTCTCTTTATTTAAACTGACAAAATATTACGATTGACTATTACCGAAGACGACATTGCTAACGGGCAATTTTGTAAAACGTGTTAATATAGCACCATTGTTAAGGAAGAATAGACTAATAAAAAGTCCTGACGTAATAAAATTAATTCCGTTTTGTACAGAATTCTATATGTATTGCTTAGAAATCCAAAATGTTCTTCGTTTTTATCGTCTAATTTTTTTAAAAATTAAATTAAATTTATATTTTTATTTGTATTCCAATTAAAAATACACGATTTATTTTTCAAAGTTATATTCACATCTATTTTTTTTTTTTTCCCTCAGTAAATAAGAAATAATCCCTAATAGCACCGTGACCGTTTGCCACGTCCCCGTGACCATTTATGACGTCACGTGACGTCGCAGTACCTTCACATCGACGGGCTGAATTATCGTAAATGTATCATAAAGTTTAGATTAAAAGTTAAAATAAAAGTGTTAAATCCAAATTCGCAAAATCTTTTTTTTTTTTTTTTTTTTTTTTTTTTTTGAGTAATTTATTATTTTAGAGAAAATCTTCAAGGTTACGATCGTATCTCTTAAAGAAAAAAAAATTATAATAATAATAAAGTAAAGCAAGGAATCAAATTAAAATGTTGAATTTAATATTTTAGCGAAAATATTTTATTAAAAATTAAATATAAAAAAATGAATTATAAATTATATTTACAAAAAAAATTACTAAAATAAAAATTACCAACTCAAACTTAATTATCTTGTTTTATTTTTTTACTTAATTTTGCAATCGCGCTTTTTATTTCCTAATTCAAAATTATTAAAAAAAACCTATTCCGATACTGTCCGTTTCGAAACCGATTATTATTGATTTTCTTTTCTTTTCTTTTTCTTTCAACAAAAAAAAAAAAAAAAAAAAAAAAAAGAAAAAAAAAAGGAAAGAAAGAAAGAAAGAAAGAAAGAAAAAGAAAGAAAAGAAAGAAATTCTAGCAAAAGCAGAATTTAGTTTAGTGCAGAGGACTATTAGTTTTTTTTTTTTTTTCAAATTATAACATCTCTTTCAAATTATTCAATTACATTTTCAATAAATTTTCGATTTCGATAAATGTCCAACTATCGTAAAACTGATATCGTAAAAATCTGTAGATTGAGACTAATAGTCCTCAAACAACCTAATAGTCTAAAAACAAAGAAAGAAAATGAATGAAAGAAGACATGTATCTTCATAACAAGCGTATCTATAATCATATTAGGAAAAATGCAGACATTTTAGATGGATTAACTAAAGTAAAAAATAAATAAAAATAAAATTAATTAATTAATAATATAAATATTAATGTTGTATGCTAAAAATTCATCACAAGTTTGAAATTTAAAAACTAGTTTTATAAAATTATTTCAGAAGGATCAAATGATCAAATAAATAAACATTATTTCATAATATATAAAAATGAAATAGTTTCTTCAAATATTAAAGAATAAAAACAAGTCATAAATCGTCATTACAGTAAGGCAAGAATGATTAATAAATTATATATTATTTATAGATTAAGTTTTTGTAGTTAAGATTTTAATAACACAATGAAAAATCAATTACTGTATTTTAATTTTATTTATTTTTTATTCTACTCTCTTATATATTTGTTCATTATTCATTTGAAAACGGGAGATCAATATTGAATATCTTTGTTACTTAACAAATAAACCTCGTTGTACTTTGTTCTATTAAAATTAAATTACAATAC
Source organism: Salticus scenicus (assembly GCA_963930645.1). Classification (NCBI taxonomy): domain Eukaryota; kingdom Metazoa; phylum Arthropoda; class Arachnida; order Araneae; family Salticidae; genus Salticus; species Salticus scenicus. The sequence continues at coordinate 130,470,701 of OZ005661.1, forward strand.
TTTATTTGAATGATTTTTGTTTGTGTAAATATTAATTTTACGTAATGAATGTATTTAGCTAAAATGGTTATTATATTCTTCTAATATAATAGCATTGATAGCATTATTTTAACATAATTTTTTGTTTGGCAACGTGTCTTATTACCAACCCCATTTATTAAAAGCGCATGCTTAACAAGCTATCAGTGTTTATTAAAGCTATTTTAAGACACAAAACAAACAAAAATTTTACGCGGACATTTTCTTAAAAGTACTAAGATTAAGAATAAAGCTAATGGAAAACCATCCATTAGTGATATCAGAATAAAGTGTCTACAGATTATTTGTAATACATCGATGAAGAACTAACTTCCGATTGAAAGATTTATTTTTAACCGAAATAATGATATAAGCCTAATAATTTTTCTATTATCTTTTATTGAAATATAAATTAAATAACCTAGTGTGATAGTAACACGTCTTTTTCTTGCTTTACATTTGTTTTCTTTCTTTCTTAAACTTATGCATTTCATAGAATCACAACATTAAAAATTACAACTTAAAGTAAAGAACTCAATTAAAACATTAAGAATTCTATTTTTTTTTTTTTCTTACATATTCCAAAAATAAATTAATTGAATTAAATTTATATAGAAAAACTTTAGTACTAGTTATTAATGATTAAATATGCATTTTATAACCTAGCTTTACAAAATTTTAAAAGCAACTTTTGAAAATCCAAAAGCACCTGATCTAAATAAAAGGAAATTTAAATTACTTTCCAAAAATCAAGGGACATTCACGCTGTGTGAAAAATAAATTAACAAATAAACAAAAAACCCTCATATTAATAAATGACTCTTAAGCCACCTAATCAAATTAAAATTGATTTAAAAAAAAAAAAAAAAAAAAAAAAAACTGAAATAAATGCTCCAATTCATACCTGCCAACATCCTAATTAATATTCCGTAGCGTTGTTAGTCCCGTCCTTTTTCTCACACCAGCAAATTTGTAGAGTAATATTCTTCAAATGTAATTACAATTTAATAAGAAGGAAAATATTCCCAAAACATTAAACATACTAGTGTAAAAAAGAAGGTGGGACTAACGATACTACGGAATATCAATAAGGATATTGGCAAGTATGCCAGTTTAAGTTTTCGTCCAATTAACATAAACATGGACCTGCTAACTATGATAGTTTATCCGTAATGGTATTAGGCCCCGCCTTTTTTTCACACCAGAATAGTTGTAGAGTAATACTCAGCAATACGTTCACATGATTAAATAAGAAGACTATTGCTCTACAACTATTCTGATGTGAAAAAAAGGTGGGGCTTAATACCCGGATAAACTAGCATAGTTAGCAGGCCTACATAAACACCATTGGATAAATTCAGATGTTATACCAAAAATCTCTTCGGGGCTCTGTTATCCGAGCCCCAACTAACCGAGGTAGTCCCGACGAGGCGTGGCCTGTGACAAATGTCGTGGTTAACTTTGACAAATTTTACTATACAGTACTGTATTTTATAAGTTACGTATGCATGTATTTTATTGCATTTGTGACCGACTATATTTAAATATGTAATAGATGCATTATTTTACTCCATTGACTACTTTTTTATTCATTTTAAACTTTATTGTATATTTCCCGCTTGATTTACAATAAAGTCGTGTTATCCGAGGTACCATCGGCCCACATTACCTCAGATAAGCGAGACTCTACTCTAGCTGGATCTAGCAATAGTTGGCGATGATCTCGGTGAAAGTGTAAAGTTGAGCATAGTGTTAAAGAAAGTTGCTAATTGTTCGAATTTAGCTTGGCCATGGAGTGTTAGGTTGGAAGAGATAAAGTTACTATTTACAGTAAAGCCTCGGTTATCCGAGCCCCGACTAAACGAGTTCCGGGTTAACTGGGGTAGCCTCGAGGAGGCGTGACCTGTGGCAAATGTCGTGTATAACTTTGACAAATTTTACTATACAGTACTGTATTTTATAATTTATGTATGCATGTATTTTATTTCATTAGTGACTGACTATATTTAAATATGTAATAGATGTATTCTTTTACTTTATTGGCTACTTTTTCAATCATTTTAAACTTTATTGTATATTTTGCGCTTGATTTACAATAAAGTCGTGTTATCTGAGTTTTTGATTATCCGAGGTACCATCGGTCCACATTACCTCGGATAAGCGAGGCTCTAATCTAGTTGGATCTAGAAATAGTTGGCGATGATCTCGGTGAAAGTGTAAAGTTGAGCATAGAAGAGTTTAGTTAGAGTTAAAGAAAGTTGCTAGTTGTTTGAATTTGGCTTGTCATTTTGTTTCAGTGAAGATATAGAAAGTGGTTACAGGGAAATTACGAAGATTTTTACCATGTTTTTATTAACTTCGATTCTTTTTTGTTTGTTTGTTTGTCCGGTACAAATCTTTCAATCGATTTTTAACTAACTTCCCTACTAGCTAGACATTTGAAACTTTCAGAATAGCTCAGAACCCGGTGACAACACAATACGTCGAAGCCTGATTTTCAAATTTTTTATTAGATTTCTTTTAATTAATTAAAATATGAAAATAATAACCTCCTAATAGCCATAAAAATAACCATTAAAATATTAGCTATAATTCAATTGTTGCAAAAAAAAAAAAAAAAAAAAAAAAAAATTACGAGTTCATTTTCTTTCGACATAAGAATAAATACATTTAATTCAACGTGAATGCTAAAAAATTGTAAAAAGTTAAATGATGCATCTCACAAAAATTGACATCATTATCCCTTTAAACATTTTTATACGCATTGATAAAGTTCTAATGTAGTTCCACAGCTATGATTCAACAGAAAATTTAAAAACATGGTTTATAAAAGGTTTTTTATCTTATAATTATTGTGTTCAGTTGGATATCGGTAGTTTTAGGATAGGTGTTTTACTTGAACTAAAATGAATCTCTCTCCACTTTATTTCTTTAAAATGAAACTTCCGAATTAAAGAAGTATGCTTTTGGATGAAGTTTTTCCGACAGTGTTGATAGTCACAAAAGGGCGTCATATTACTTTCGACGTGAATCATTACGTAATGCGAATTAGTTCTTCCTTCTCAGACTAAATCAAGAGTGAGATTTAATTCAAGATTGATGAGTTCGTTACTTTATAGTTTCTTAGAGTTAAGATTATTTAAGTTAAGCACTTGTGTGAAAGTTTAACTTTGTTACCTCATTTGAAGTTTTTAATAAACTGAAATTAAGTGTACACAAAAGTTATCTTCACTGGAGGTAGTAATATAAGTATTTCCTCTTCATGAAAATGGGAGAGAACGTAAATCAGGTCGTACATTATTCACTTTAACGTTTTTCCCGAAAAAGAATTTTGAAAAACTACAAGTATAACATTAAAATATTGATTTTGTTCATATCATTTGCTATAGAAGACATGATATTGTGCAACTGAAAAACTTTTTATTTCATTAAATTTAGTGTTATATAAAAATATTGATAAGCAATTAAGATTCCGACTATTGACTACAATGAATTAGAACTATCTTGTATAATCTATACATACACGAACCATTACTTATACTATTTTAAATATACCTTATAATGGAAAAATAGTACCATCCCACTTTTAAAATCGATTCTAAAAATCTATTTTCCTAAATTTGGAAGGTTTTTTTTTTTTTTTTTTTTTTTTTTTTTTAATTATTATTTTTAGATATTTATTTCTTGAAAAAAAAATAATAATAAGTTCAATGGTATTCTCACATAAATAAGCATGACGATAAAAACGTAAAATTAATTTACAAAGCATCAAATGAATTCATTCTTATAAAAGAAATTTGTGCAGTAAAAATAAAAATAATCCCACTTCAAAAATTGTTATGATACAATTGCATTAGATTTTAATCATATTGTTTAAATTATTAAATAACAGTAATTGTCATCTATTAATTAATTAAAATAAAATCCTTATAAATCTACTACATGTATAAAAAACAATTATTTAGTTAGATCATAAAATATCAAATTACTAACGATATGAAAAATGTATTTAATAAAAAATTTGGTCTGTTTTAACACAAAATTAAATTATTTATTTTTATATACAATTTAATTTTAATTTTAATAATTACTCATGCTAAAATAAATACATATATTTTTATATCAAAGGAAAAAGCCTGACTATGAATTTTGTTGCAGCAATAAACGTGACGCTAAACGTAAAATTGTATGAATTCCCTCTGAAGGAACAAATGCATATAACTAAAAAAATTTAACACTTCAAAAGTTTCAAATTATCCTAATTTCATCTTAATTCCACATTTTATAGAGAATTTTTTTTCTATTTTATTACTATTAATTCAAACAAAGGTAAAAAGTTTAATTTTAGTTATTAATTTAAACATATATATTAACCAAGCCAGGTTTTTATCAACTTGCAATAATTTGGTGTAAAACATATTTTGAAAAAGGAAGAGAGTAATCAAACACCATAGATTTCCAAAACACGATTTCTATTAAGTAGAAATAGAACATAGAAAAATTTTATAACACTATTTTTGGTGACAAACTTTTTGTCCACGGGGGTAATTTTGTCTACATTTGCTGATAATATGGCGGCAATTGACGCAAGGTCACCATACTTGTTATTACTTATAAATGTATTTATTGTCAAATAAAACTAGTTTTAATAATTAAATTATGATAAGAAGAAGAAGAACAAGTGGAAAAGAAAAAATATAGGCTTTTAACAGATTTTTTTTATTTTATTTTTTATTTTATTAAATTGGAACAAATATAATATTTTCTCAATTTTAATGCCGAGAAAAAAAGGGGCGTCGAATGAGAGTTTATAGTTTGTTATAGAATGTTTAAAACGTACAATATAAAACACATATTTATAATCATTTAAAACAACTTGCTAATGAGTGATTCAATAATTGAAAAGTATATTCTCCAAAATTAAATTTGTGAAAAAAATTAAATATTCTCTCAATATTAAAAATATTAAAACGAATTCAGTCCCAAGAATTTTTTCTACAATAACAACCCATCCAGTTTACATTCTCGGCCTAATTATTTATCATCGATCAATTTTGCAGTTAAATTTAGAAATACTTATCTTTAACAATAACAATATCGCATAATTAATTCCAATTATCTCGTAATATTTACCTTTCATCTTATGAAATGATTACAGACTTAGTTTTAAATAAGAAACAAATTGAATGTTATTAACATCGTTGCGCTTCCTTAATTTTATTATCTGATTTTTATTGTTTTGAATTAAACTTCAAATGTAATTTAAGCGTAAGTATATATCTTTAGGTTGACAATATCATCATTCTTAATTATAAAACTATTTACACAAATAATTAACTTGTCTTTCATTCGGGCTGACTTATACTCACTAAAAACTCCATAACAATAGTTATATATAATTAAATTTCCTTTACATTAAAATAATTTTCTGCTCTTTAAAGTTTATGATAAATGATAAGGGATTTCTATTAACGTTTATGCATCAACAAAATTTATCATGTTTTATTTTCCAGTAAATTTTAATATCTAAATAACATTTTATTCAAGATAAAACTTTGTGCTGTCCGATTTTCATAAACTAACATTATATATGATTAATAGATTCAAGTCGAAAAAAGCAATTTTTTTTTTTTTTTTTTTTTTTTAGGAATTCATTAATTTTAAATTAAACTCGGGATATTTTAATTTAAAATACGTATATATCTTTAATATGTAAATACCTGGCCGGAAGAATAATAAATATTGTAGAACTGTATGAGTTCTTTATGTTGACTTCAATTTAATAATTTTTATCTATTGTAATTACTTATGCAGTTTACTTGCTGTATAAATGCCTAATATATTAAAAGAAAAAAAAATAGCAGTTATATTTAAATAGTGTATGATATAAAACATTTTAGAAATAAATTTTGATGTTTGGTAGTAAAATTACATAATTGTAATTTCTGAAGACCTTTATAATTCCTTTCTTCATTTTAAATATTTAAAGCCTTCGTATAGTATACTGACCAAACGTCCCCATTTTCTGGGGACAAATGGGGACGCCCTTCTTTTTTGAAGGCATTTTTCTAAGTTTTAAAAAATTGTAGAAACTAAATTATTAATCAATAATGCTTTATTTTTAGTCCTTATTTATTAGGAATGAAAAAATACATCCATAATTTAATAATTGCAACAATTTTTAATGCTTCTCTATTATAAAGGTACTTTGATCTGGTCAGCCTATCGTATAGTTAAGATTTGTATTGTTTCTATAAAATTATTCATCCCAGGTATTTTTATTTATTTTAAACACAAATTTAAAATAAATAAAATTATTATTATTATTATTATTATTGGTATTAATGCTTTGAAAATACATAGGTTGTCTCTGTCAAAAATTAATACTGATTTCATTAAATGTATCCTTAGAAACATGGTAAGTTTATAAACTTTAAATGTACCTAAATTTATGCAAATGTAGCATGATTATCGTTTTTTAAATAATAATATTTAATATAATATCAATTAAATGTATAATAATTGTTTTTAGTGTTATGATTCTACAATAAATCTTTTAAGTCTGAATATTGATTTTTCAGGTATATTTAAAAATGAGTATGATCTCTCTCTATACACACACACACACATATATATATATATATATACCGGGTGATCCAAAAGTCAGGACAAACTTTAAAAATGAATAATTCGAAAACGAATCAAGATACAAAGATACGGTTTGCACCAAACGGATGGAAAAGACGCCGGGTTTTGTGTGGCAAAGAAAAAAAAATAGTTCTGTTGGCAACCAACTGATAGCGCTGTCGTATTTCTGATGTAGGATTATGCAAAGCAACAAACGATATAAAATGGAACAACTACAGCAGGTAATGATAGTCGAAGCTTATATGCATCGAAATATCGCATTCTCAGCCGCTACTTTAATCACGCATGGCCTCCAAGATCTTCCGATCTGGCACCCTGTGACTTTTGGCTGCGGGGATTCTTGGAAGTCAAAAGTATACCGCGACCAACCAGCATCACTAGCAGCACTGAAAGATGCCATCCGCCAAAATGTGTCTGCCATAACGCAAAAAATGCCACTAAATGCTGTGAACGATGTCGTGAATCATCTCACAGCTGTACTTCTGAATGATGGACATTGAACAATTACTGTAGTAATACAAATTAACAGAAATTAAGCTGACTTGTAAGTTGTCAACATTTTTTTTTCATTTCTAAATCATCTTTTGGTGAAATAAAACACTATAGCGCCATCTGTTGGTCGCCAACAGAACTAATTTTTTTCCTTTGCCACATAAAACCCGGTTTCTTTTTCATCCGTTTGGTGCAAACCGTATCTTTGTATCTTGATTCGTTTTCGAATTATTCATTTTTAAAGTTTGTCCTGACTTTTGGATCACCCGGTATATCACATGTTCATTTAATCTTAATGAAATTAAAATCTTTTAAAGTTCTAATGTCTGAAAAATACGATGCAATTAATGGTTAAAAATGTATAATTATTATTATTAAACTTATATTTTAAGACTTTTATTTATTTATTTATTTACCGAAAAAATATTACTTATATTTAGAGTTCCGTAAAATTTGAGACGATGTAAAACATTGCACAAAAAATGCTGTTACGAAAGATCAGCATTTTTACAGCTTTGTTTTCATAAACACTGCAAAACTATATTTAGAGTTACAGAAAACCAATGACTGTCGATACTAATTACGTAAGGACATGACCTTAAGCATACTGCATTTTCCTTTCATAAACCAGATTCTCTATCAAATGATTAAATATTTTCCTTCATGTAAACTATCAATAAAGCAGTAATGTTATTAATTCTCATACAGAAAATTTTTGAGCATGAAGATTTAAACGTTCTTGAACATTTAAGATCATACGAAAAGAAAAGAATGTTACAAGATAGAGAATTATATTCTTTACCATGTTCATAAAATTAGCGCTACGGAAACAGAGGTAGGATACTAAGTAGTATCAGTCTGATCCAAGTGAAAAAATGGTCTTAAACATAATGTACATGGTATATGAATGGTGTATTTCTCAAGAATTTAATTTAATTTTCTTATTTTTACAAGGGGAAACAAGAAATATCTTGATCAAATTAACATTAATATGCAGTTCCCGCCGCTTATTAGAATCACATTCGTTCTGAAGCAAAGTGATTTCATTGAGCGGCTGATTTTTATAACCGGCGAAAGTTCGTCCACTTTAAGGAAAAGGTATTACTTTCCTGAATTTGGAAAGAAACTTCAAAAGGTGACGAAGAATGTAATTAGTAAACAATATGAATTAATTTTTGATAAATAATTAGTTTTTTTTTCTTTTTTTTCCGTTATAAATAAATTAAACGCATTCCAAGTTCCCATGCACTTTCGTTTGAGGAAAATCGTCATTACTTTACTAAAAGTTCACGCTGTTCTTACAAATTTAAAACCTTTTAGTTTAAACCTCATGAATTATAGTAATTTTAAAATAGCAACTAGAAATTGCCTTTTAATAATAAGAAATCAAAAAAAAATATATATATATATATCATTTCAAATCAAATTTGAAACTTATTACTGCATTTTGACGAATATACATTCCTTAAAATTGTTGCGGAAGTAAGTGATGGGGGCGTGTTTAATTTGTAACTGTGCTGCAAGTGTAAAATCTTCGACAATGAGCGATGACGTAGGGATTGTTGTACTTTAATTTCTTTTCTAATTTCATGAAAAAAAAAATATTGTGTATAAATTATATTTTTGGTTGCTGAGGAGATATTTTTGAGTATATTAACCGGCGATGATGATTTTATTAAGAGACGGCTTTAAAAGTAATTTGTATTGATTTCATTCCGGTCCTGGCAATTTGATCAGATTAAGCGGCTGAGTAGTGATTTTATTAAGCGGTGGTTACTGTATTAGTGTATGCTTTTATTACTGTTATTATTATATAAGCATATTTCAAAGCCTTGCTTTTTAAACTAAACATGCTCTTTTTTTTTTACTTTCTTCTATCTGCATAGAAAAATATATATTGGGTTCGAAAAAATGTTTTTCGACATCCGATTTCCAATAGATTTACATGTTTCGGATGTCCTGAACAAGATTTCACCATCTTTAGAAAATATTTATCTGTAGGTGGCTAAAAGTTTGCTTTGCAGCTCTAGATCACGAACTAATTTACATAATTTCATAAAAAATTAGTTACTCTCTGACATTAATTGATGCCAATCAACATTTGGTGCATATCTTCAATTAGATGGCGCTGCTATGCTGCAATTTTCCCATTTACAGGAAAGTATATCTAATCTTCTATTGTGTATAATTTCAAAATATTTTATATGTAATAGGGCGAATATGAAAATTTATGTTGATTGAATTTAGATGCAAATCAGCCAATACATGGCTCTACTATCTTGCGATTTCGCCTATTTACGGGCAGGTTATACATAAACTTCTATTCTGCTAAATTACTACAAACTTGATGCGTGAGGTAGTGATATGGAAAAGAAAGAAGACTTAATTTGGGTATATATCGGCACACAAAAGTAAAAAGTAATCGGGATAAATCAGAGCTTTGTTACACTAAAAAAAAAAAAAATACATACCGCCTTCATCTAAAACGAATAACTGGCCATTTTCTAAATCCCTAAATTAGAAATATAGATTTCTGAGCTATGTGTATAAGGCACGCCAATAAGCTGAATAGACGGAATGATCGAGAATTTCTAGTCTATACATTTCTAGATAATGAAACAACATTCTGAATATTCTGAATCCGATGTATTGCGAAAAATTCTCGCTTGATTTTCTAGAATTGGGTCGTAAATCAAGATTATATTAGTTGCTATAACATGCCTCTTGTATTCACACTTATCTGCTGAGATTTTTAAATAAGTTTGATCTCTATAATATAGATAAACGCTCTAGAATTTTAATAGGGGTTACTAGAACTCGCTTTCAAAGGGGACTAGATTGTATAAGGATGACATGAAACTATTTTTACTAGAGCCACAATCTAGATTCTAGATGTCAGTTATAGAATTTTTTCTTACTGTATTATTCACCTTTTCCTAATTTCCTCAAGGTAATATCTCAGTATTAATTAACTAGAGTTGCACTGAACTGAATATTCTGAGTGGCTATGCTGATTTAGTGTATATGCATGTTATCTGATATGTCGCATTGATCACAACATATAAATTTAATTTCTATTGCCCTTTTAACACGCTTTTATTAGCTTCACCTGTATGTATGTATGTTTGTTTGTATGTATGTTTGTATGTATGTTTGCATGTTTGTAACCGCTCTGGGAGCAAACAAAAAACCTATATTGTAAAAAAAAGACTTTCTCTACGTGAACACGTGAGGTATAGTTCCGCGCTACGAACCTAAAGGTCTAGCGTTCGATCCCAGTCTGGGGAGATTTTTTAAAAATGGTTTTTGTTTAATTCTAAATTATTTTAATTAAAGATTTAAATGTATGTAAATATTATGGTGTGTCATTCATACCATTTTCTCTTACCCTGCATTTTAATATTAAGATAGATATTTTGTGTTTTTTAGTTCACATTTCTATGAAAGTGTGTTCTTTAATTTTTTAAAACTATAATATTATTTTTAACACGCTTTTATTAGCTTCACCCGTATGTATGTATGTTTGTATGTATGTTTGTAACCGCTCTGGGAGCAAACAAAAAATCTATATTGTAAAAAATGACTTTCCCTACGTGAACGCCGGGGCGTTGAGGTATAGCTCCGCGCTACGAACCTAAAGGTCTAGCGTTCGATCTCAGCTAAGTCAGAGGAGATTTTTTTAAAAATGGTTTTTGTTTAATTCTAAATTATTTTAATTGAAGATTTAAATGTTTGTAAATAATATGGTGTGTCACTCACACGATTTTCTCTTACCCTGCATTTTAATACTAAGATAGATATTTTGTGCTTTTTAGTTCACATTTCTATAAAAGCGTGTTCTTTAATTTTTTAAAACTATAATATTATTAAATATTCTTTTAGTTTTACAGTCATTATTAAAATAAAACAAGACAACGTATGTCTCGAAAACGCATGTGAGAAGAGACAGTAGCAGCTTTTGCTACTGACTTTAAAGTATAGATAATATTTGTTTTTAAGACTTCTACAATGTTAAAGAAGTGTGAAAGAATCCACAAAAGTATACACTGAAAAGAAAAAACCAATGAGTTACCGTTGGTTTAACTTATAAGGATACTATTATATATCAATAGTAATAAACACTAATTCTATTTGTACAAAATTGAATATGTTGAGATAAGTCCAAATATTCCTTACTGAAATAGAATAAATTATATTTTTCATATTCTATCCAGTGCCGATACGAAAAAACCATATTTATACTAATAAAGGCAAATTTGAAATTTGTTTTTTGATATTGTTTTGTTACGAGATGTTAGATTATTTTTCTGAGTATCGATCTGGAGCTAACATGTATAAAAAAGAATAAAGATCTTGTTATTCCCAGAAAGTTTTAAAAAGTAAATTATAATAATAATATAACCTTGAAATAAGAAAATAACTATTTTCTATCAGTAAGAAAATTTTCCAACCAATTATTTGCATTTTCATATTTTCACATGGAAAAAAAAAATTGATAATTGTTATTAATATTAAATTTAAATAAAAGAAAAATGCATAGACTCCTTTAATTAGTGCACTCCATGATATTTAAAACACGCTTAAGTTCAAATTTACACTATCAAAAACCGTGTGCTGCTAAACATTAATATAGAAGAAACCTACTCAAAAGTTAATGAAAGTTAAACATGAAATCAAAAATATTTTGTCTCTTTTGAATAAGTTTATGCCTTTTCATCAGATATTCCTATATCTGTAACCATAAAAGATAGATGTAGGGATAAACTCGCTATTTCTTTTAAGAGCAACTTACTTTATTCTTATGAGTCTTAAGAAGTAGGATTTATTCCTTCAAAAATATCCCTTTATTTTGTGCGTGTGTGATTTTTTAAAAGGATTTTACGTTGCGTTTACCTTTTCTTAAAGTTTTTACTTATTTATTCAGACAGAATACATAAACAAATATAGCGAGGAAACATTTTTTAGTGGGATAAAGAAAAAAAAAGGGGGGGGGGGTGGATGTTTAAATACATATACAGTAGAACTTCGATCTATCATTTTTCACAGGGTGCGGGGGAAAACACGGTGAAAGGGGGAAAACGACGATTACGAGACCGGAAGCCGCGAACCAATGTTATTCTACGGGGAAATTTTCTTTACAAATAACTTATTAACTAATGCTTATTTTTAAATTCTGTTTTCACATTCAGAAAATTCCCAATTGTTAAATTGACGCACCTTTTTTAAAAATGTATTTTTTTAATTTTTAATATTTTATTTCGAAATTGCAAAATGAAAAAAATTCACATACTGAAAATTCGTATTTTGCAGCTTCAAAATAAAATATTAAAAATTAAAAAAATATTTTTTTAAAAAAGGTGCGTCAATTTAACAGTTGGGAATTTTCAGAATGTGAAAACAGAATTAAAAAATATGTATTAGTTAATGAGTTATTTGTAAAGACAAATTTCCCATAGAATAGCATTAGCTTCATCTTCCGGCGACGGTGAGTGAAGAGGGCCCTTAAAGTCAAGACCCGAAGGAAACAATGTTTATGAATTAATACGCACAATGTACACAGTGTACTACTGATAAAAACTAATTTGTTACTTTCCAAACAGTCAAAGAAATAAATAAGTGTTGTAGAACATTAAGTAAAATTCATTTTTAAAAATGAGTAATTTTATGCTGAGTTTTTCGTTCATTTTATAAATTAAACAGGATTTTTTCCAGATTCACAACATTTTTTCTGGTCAATTTCTGTAATTTCATGTGCTTATATAAACGTTCGTGCATTTTCAAACGCCATAATTATGCCATCGGCATGAAAAGTATCCTCTGTTCTGTTTCTTCGCCATTATTTTCATTTTTTGAAATTACACATTTCTTCCATGCATTAGGATACCGCATGTCGCATCGTCTTGATTAATGCAAATATTATCCCTAAATTTTGTACCAGACGCACCCTTTGCTACACGCAACCACTCTTCATCTGCATTATTATCATCACCATCACCATCATTTTCTCGCCCTTCTGTTTGATATTCTTTATCATTTTTTCGCATGTAACCGTAACCGCATTTCACGGAACAATTTTCTAGATTACTGAAGAGGTTACTTCCTGCCATGCTGAAATTACAAAATTAATAAATGGGTCCGGAGACATGGCATCACAATTTCGATCCTCAATGGAAAGGGGAAAAGAGTTATTTTAGGATGAAAGAAGTAATTTCAACCAATGTAACATTTAAAATGAGATAAAAAAATACAAAACTTTAAAAATACATATTAATTAAAAACATTAAAACACAAGACAGACGTTTCGGCTAGAACACTAGCCCTCCTCAGTGTCAAACATACAAGCACAACATTTACAAAAATTCATAATACATCATAGCAAGATTAATATTCAGGAGGAATAGCTTTAGGCTCATTCAAGGTAGAATGTTGCATTTAAAAAGTTTTAAATTTTTGTATTTTTTATCTCATTTTAAATGTTATATTGGTTTTAATATATTAATGAGACGTATAAATTATGTTTAATTTTATTTTTAAAAAAAAGAAGGAGAAGAAGAAGAAGTAATTACAGTTTGTATGCCATATGGAATCGCTTGATCTTCAGGAGAAAATTTTAAAAAGGTTATGAGAAAAATTTTGCACCGATGAATGCGGAAAAACGACCGACTTTTTAAAGCACGATACATGCGTGTTTTGTTAACATTATTTACATAGAATTTGTGTAGGGACCATAGAAATAAAACGATCAATACGGGAAAACGAGAACGATAAATCGGGGTTTTGCTGTAATATCATTTTGACAATTTACAAATATAATATATATATATATATATATATATATGTGTGTGTGTGTGTGTGTGTGTGTGTGTGTAATGCGCCCTTAAACAAGTAAAATTTTATGAACTGATATTCCCCTTTTCTTATTTAATTCTTTTTAATTCATTTATTATTTTGTTTCACTTTTATATTTTATGAGTGATTTTTTACAAGCAATATTCTTTAATTTAAACACAAGAATACACACACACACAAATATATATATATAGGCTAGCACAAAAGCACCTTTATAGATTTATTAAAAAAAAAAATCAGTAACATTTTCTTTTGTGCAACCCTGTATATCCTTTAAAATTTATATATGTTCAAATATAGTAAGCTAAAAACATTCTTGAAAGAAAACTTGTAAAAATTTACGTTGAGCAATTTTTGCGTACATCCGATTATGCACCTAAATAACTTTGAGCGACCTTGTAAACCAGTGATTAATGCTAATAATATTTTAATCTTTTATAATTTATTTTTGTTTGTCTTAAGTTCTTCAAGCTGTGTGCAGTGCAAGAATATTAAAATATGCGTTAAAAAATACCTCTTGTACACCATAATTCATTGGAAATATGGCTCCCCGTACACAAACCATTTACAGAGTTTTTACTGTTACAGTCTATTTATGTCATTTTGAACAGAAAATGTGCTTTAAATATCTTAAATAGCATACACATTTTTCACGGCATTCTATAAGTATCAGCATATATGGTTACGCTCATCCGTCACTGATTCTGTCACAACTTAGACTTAAGAGTTAGGCTTAAGAGATTTCCTTTGACTCAGTCTCCTAATTTTCATACTTTAGTTAATTTTAAAAAAATCTAATTGTCCGATCGATAAGCTGTTTAAACAGACGTATTCAGAAAAACTGCGCCTTTCATTTGGTACCTTATTTGTAACGAATATATAATTACATTTTTTTTTAAATTAACTAAAGTATGAAAATAAAAGCTTTAAAAATACATTTAAATTTTTAATTGTTGCCATTTTTTTGTTTTTTCAGCACAAAATGAAATATGCTTTCCTGTAATAAAATAAAATAAAATAAATATAAATTTGCTCATGCATATGAAAAAAATGACGTCTATAAAATAATAATTTTAAAAGTAACGAAGAGACAAACAAAGTGAGAAAATTCCGCACGGGCTTGCTAGCAAATGAATTATTTAAAGTGAGAAATAAATTAAATGAAACGATTATTTTTCAACGGGCGCCTTAGTCGCCCTACAAAAAACTAGTTTACTATAATTAGAAAGCAAACACACGGGCAAACTGACAGATAGACAGATGAATGAAAGTCATAACTACCTTAAATCTCATTCAAAAGTGTTAAAAACCCTTAACACTACAAAAAATACAATTCTACCAATTTTTAGTTTTATTCTACAATGAAACTGGATATTTTTGTGTGGTTCCTGCTAACCTTAATACTATTCCTACCACACTCTTTTAAAAGTATTATTTTTTGCTTATGAATAATATATCTTATTTCATTAAGTTATATGCGGCTTAAAGATATTCAAATATGCATTATAGAAATATTTCTTACACAACTTATTACATTGGAATTCTTTTGGATGTCTCTGTATACAAACCACTCCTGCTATTTATACCATTTTCAATAAGAAGATTACCCTAGTGAACATGAGTTGCATATTTCGGTTTCAAAGCATTAGAAAATATTTCCGAAATTTAGAGCGTGGATAGACTCATAGAAAGACAAACGATAGATAGATGGGCAAGCAGATAGACCAAAATCATAATCATTATTCAACTTTATAAGAAAATGTTTAAAAAAAAAAAAAAATTAGTTTTTTAAGTGTTTTAATTTAGTGTTAAAGATCCATTTTTCATGCACCGCAACAGATGTTTCTCTTCTCTTTTATTCGTCTAAACAAACGATTTTTTTATTTTTATACTTCTTTTCCTTCTAAATTTAAAATGGTCTTAAATTTGTTACTTACAATGCATTTTAGAAACAGTTAAAGCTACTCATTTTCTGTAATATTTTTGCTCCTTCCAAGACAGAATTACAAATGGAAACTGATTTTCCTGCAGATTTACATCCTCTCAGATCTATTTTTAATCCTCTCTTAACCTGTGGTTATCATCAAAATAATTAAAGTCGTCTTATGGTTTGAAAATATGCCTAGGTCGAATATAAAAAAGTGTCATTATCAGAGAAATTCGTTCTCTGAAGATTATTTAAACCTGGAAAAGATTCGATAAAAAAAAAAAAAAAAAAGCCGATGATTTAATGTAACCAATTACAGTACGAAGCCGAAAATCCGGACTCCAAAAATCCGGACAATTTCGGCGGCGTTAATCATCATATCAACAGTTTTTTTTTTTTTTTTTTTTTTTTTTTTTAAGTATAAATATACCTAAATGAAGAACCGAAAAAATATTTTAATTATTAGTAATCTTTAAAACCTGCATTTTCAAAGTCTGAAAGAGGAGAAGATTATAATAATAGTAACAATTCTTAAACATTTATCTAATGGAGAACTAAATCTATTTCAATTATGCTCAAACTTTTAATTGAAAAACCTAAAGTACTAGAAAAAAAAAAAACATGGAATGCTTTAAAAATAATGTTTTTCTTATTCATTTTCTTTTATTGTAACTTGTACTAATTTTTGTATGCAAATATTTCAATAAATCTGTTTTGTTTTTCAAGTTTAATTTTAATTGTATTTATTAGTGCTAGAGGCCTATTTCAGTCGGTACAGTTGTTGAATTTTTATAATACACTCTTAATTAGTGCTAGAGGCCTATTTCAGTCGATTTAATGAATGGGGATTTATTGAATGAAGTCCCCCCAAGGCACAACTTTGACATGAGTCCCCCTCCCAGGCCCAACTTTGACATGAGTCCCCCCCAAGGTACTCCTAATTCAGTCGGTACAGCGTTGTCGAATTTTTATACGTCACTCTTAATTAGTGCTAGAGGCCTATTTCAGTCGGTTTATTGAATGGGGATTTATTGAATGAAGTCCCCCCAAGGCCCAACTTTGACATGAGTCCCCCCCCAGGCCCAACTTTGACATAAGTCCCCCCCCAAGGTACCCCTATTTCAGTCGGTACAGCGTTGTCGAATTTTTATAATACACTCTTAATAGTGCTAAGGGCCTATTTCAGTCGGTTTATTGAATGGGGATTTATTGAATGAAGTCCCCCCAAGGCCCAACTTTGACATGAGTCCCCCCCAGGCCCAACTTTGACATGAGTCCCCCCCAAGGTACCCCTATGTCAGTCGGTACAGCGTTGTCGAATTTTTATAATACACTCTTAATAGTGCTAAGGGAGGTCGGTTTATTGAATGGGGATTTATTGAATGAAGTCCCCCCAAGGCACAACTTTGACATGAGTCCTCCCCCAGGCCCAACTTTGACATGAGTCCCCCCCAAGGTACAACTTTGACATGAGTCACCCCAAGGCCCAACTTTGACATGAGTCCCCCCCAAGGTACAACTTTGACATGAGTCCCCCCCCAAGGCACACCTTTGACATGAGTCCCCCCCAAGGCACACCTCCCCCTCATTGGGAAAAAGAGAAAAAACGTTGTTTTGCGGCTATAAGACAGTTTGGACTTCCAACGTTATTTGTTACAATATCTGCAGCTGAAACACATTGGTTTGATTTAATGAAAACTTTATCATGGAATTTAGATCGTCACGAATTAACTAAAGAAGAATTTGTCGATATTAACAAGTTTAGCAGTAGGCCTCTGGCACTAAATTAAAATCTGTCAATGTCAGATTTTCATGTTTTAAATAATGAAATAATGTCGTGTCTGTATAATTTTTAAATTTTTGTCACTGTTTGACGATGTATTTTTTATTGTTAAAGTTGATAAAAAAAAAAAAAAATACAGATACAGAATATATTTAAAAATCGTAATAATTTTTTACTTGAATTTCCATATTATCCAAGTATTTAAACCAAAATATTATACATTTTAGGTATGATCAAAAATCCCGAATCGCCGCGGTCCCGACAATTCCGGATTTTCAGCTTCGTACTGTACACGAAATTGAAAATTAGGGATTTAAACAGCAGTACGTTTGACGAAAAAGGGAACAAAAACGAAATAATGACGAAAAATATAACGGTTCGGATAGATATTAAACACTTTCTAATTATGCATACCCGTTGCATTGGTTAACTTTAAATGTTTTTGCTTCGATGATTATACCTTTAAAAAACCTTTTTTTTTTTAAACTTTAAATTAACAAAACAGTGCTTAAAGGAAAAAACGAAAACAATTTTGAAAGCAATTGTTTAAATTTGTGATAATTCTGGATTATATACATTTGTAAAAGCTTGATAAAATTAACGACTTGATATAATAACTATGATTACCCAACTCGCCATACAAAGAGTACAAAATTCAACAATTATTATGCTGCAACATATGATTATTAATTGAGGTCCATATAAAAAATCCATTACTCATAAAACAAACTCATATAAAATAGTTAAAAACTACTATATGTATAATTTCTTGAAAAGTCCAATTAGTAAAAGAATCTACATTTTAATATTATTATCTCAAAAGTATTTATCAGTGTATCTAGTCACAATTTGATATGCCAATTCTTCTTCTGCAGATTGTAACCTTTACATATTAGCTGCTTAAAAATTTTATTAAACAAGAGTAGTCATTAATATCTTATCGAATTCCAGGTTATTTTTATAAATGTTTTACGTTTTCAGATAAGGGTATCTATGTGTGTATCGCACACAACGACATTTCTACTCCCACCATTAAATTTTGACAAATAAAAACTATTATCACAAATATAATTTAATTTAGTGCGATAAAACTATATTGTTTATTACAATATTTTTCTACCATATAAAAGCACGTAATAACTGTACACACTCGTATAACCCCCCCCCCCCCCGTTTGCATACCTTTATTGGAAAAGTTTGTTGTACTGCTTCTCATCGTATGGTGCTTTGGATTAGTTCGTAAAACAAAGTCTATAATTTTTAATCTTTTAATGAATTCATCCCCGCTTTCTTCTTCTTATTATTATTTAATTAATTATAAGAACGTGTGAAAAATTGTTTACTCCATAATTTCTAATGTGACTGTCTATAAAAAGCTTCAGTTAATGAAAATGACGCCAGAAGGATATGATACAATTCATGACGCATGGTAGAAAAATGTCTAATTCGAATATTTATTTATTTGTTTATTTATTTATTATAATTTAATTTTTGAATTCATCCCCGCATTCTTCTTCTTATTATTATTTAATTAATTATAAGAACGTGTGAAAAATTGTTTACTCCATAATTTCTAATGTGACTGTCTATAAAAAGCTTCAGTTAATGAAAATGACGCCAGTAGGATATGATACAATTCATGACGCATGGTAGAAAAATGTCTAATTCGAATATTTATTTATTTGTTTATTTATTGTAATTTAATTTTTGAATTCATCCCCGCTTTCTTCTTCTTATTATTATTTAATTAATTATAAGAACGTGTGAAAAATTGTTTACTCCATAATTTCTAATGTGACTGTCTATAAAAAGCTTCAGTTAATGAAAATGACGCCAGAAGGTTATGATACAATTCATGACGCATGGTAGAACAATGTCTAATTCGAATATTTATTTATTTATTTATTCATTGTAATTTAATTTTTGAATGGTTTGAATTTTTTTTCTCACAAATAGGAGACTTTTATTAAATTATTTTACTACCTGTCAATCCAACGTTTAACAATCGATTTCAAAATATGTAAGAATTTTTATAATTACATAAAGTAATTGTCTTGTTCTTCTAGTCAAATAAAAGAAAATTGTCACACGCTCATTTTTTCGACATAAAAAAGATATGTATTTATTCTTCACATGCTAATAAATTTATTTCTTTTATACCGAAAATAAACTGGTGTGTCACTCACACGACTTTCTCTTACCCTGAAATTTAATACTATAAATACAGGTTGCAGAATAAGAGGTAACATAACGAGTGCTGTTATGTAAACATATGCTAAAATAATTCAAATTAGGCTTCGGAAGAGTTTTATATGGTAATTAGTTCTGTATGTGAGGGGCTACCGCCCCCCTCAACCCACTGTTTCATTATTGCACTTACATTTATATAGAATTTAAATCTGTTATTAAAATTAAAAGTTCACTTAAAATTATTCAGACAACTTTCACAAGCAATATTACTTGAAACTTAACAGTCTTGATCAAACTTTTCCATCAACAAATTTATATTAATTTGAAAATACAACTTTTGGATCTCCTGAAATTATTCGTGTTTAAGTTACTCTAAGCGACAGAGAAAATAATCAAACTTTAAAAAACTTGACTTTGGTAATCAGGAAACCTCAAAACGTGTAGATACACAAAAAACAAGCGATGAATATTTAGCTTAATAACATACGTTATTTATCATATGTCTACGAAGAATTCATTTCCATTCCTGAGCAGCTTTTCTGGACATGGTAAAATATTATAGTAAAGCACTTCCACGAAGAATAAAAAAAAATGTTATCGCTTAAATATTTGCAACCCTGTATATCTTTTGAAGAATATGTACAAACACATAGTGCACCTAAATACAATCCTATAGTAATAATATACAGCACAACCTGAAATGTACTTCCATCAATTTTCAACTATTTTCGCACTATAATCTATTTCTTTTGTGTAGCCCTGTAAATAAGCAGTGAATGATTTCCCTGCCATATTCTACATGAGGCCTGTTTTTATGCATATAAAATATTTATATTCGTTTCATTTGGTTTAGTACAGTCTGTAGATGTTAAACACTACTTACCGGCAATTTCCCCCATAGACGTAATGTATTTGAATACTCTTGATTGTCCCTGTACACGAACCATTTGCTTCATCTCAACGAAAAGCTAGCATCCCTATATGATACACATTTAGAATACCGACTTTGGAATTTCTGCTACTATTTTTTCTTGAGATATGCTGATAACACACAGACAGATAGATACACACACAGATCAACTGCTAAAAACATGATTTTCGGATTCAGGGGACCTCAGAAAGTGTAAATATAACAAAAACTCACGTTCGAAAATTTTACCCTAAAACAATGAGTTAAAAATGAGGTTTTTATTTAATATCTTTTGAATCAATTACTCGTTCGAACTAAAAAAAAACAGGAGTTAGCTTTTTTCTTGATTAAAAACTTTACCATTCAATTGGATAGTGTAGCTTTGTAAATAATAACAATAATAATAATAAAAATAATAAAGAGGCAAGTTGAAACACAGCAAGTGATGACGACGGCAAATATCTGACTTAAGGTAATAGTCCTGTTATACTAATAATCACCATCTTGTTTAATCACAAAAAACACCTGTAAAAATACGATAAATGCTTCTGTATTGCAAAAAAAAAGGAGAAATTTCCTCTTTCTGCGTGTGACAGAAATTTTCAAGTACTACCATGAAATTACCTTTAATTAAAGTATCATATTATTAAGTATTTCAATGTTTTAAAGTTAAAAATTATTGTCTAGAAAAATCAATATAATTATTCATTACATCTAAAAAATGTTACATCTAGAAAAATTACTCAATTATTTAATATTTGGCTATTTCGAAAGCATAGCGATCGATATTTCCAAATGAGCCTACCTCGAATCTTGCTGCTTGCATAATATACTGACAAGCCATAGTTGCCAAATAAATAATATTATAGTTTTAGAAAATTAAAGCACACGCTTTTATAGAAATGTGAACTAAAAAGCACAAAATATCTATCTTAGTATTAAAATGCAGGGTAAGAGAAAATCGTGGGAGTGACACACCATAATATTTACATACATTTAAATCTTTAATTAAAATAATTTAGAATTAAACAAAAACCACTTTTAAAAAATCTCCCCTGACTGGGATCGAACGCTAGACCTTTAGGTTCGTCGCGCAGAGCTTTACCTCACAGCCACGGTGTTTACGTAGGGCAAGTCTTTTTTTACAATATAGATTTTTTGTTTGCTCCCAGAGCGGTTACAAACATACAAACACACATACAGGTGAAGCTAATAAAAGCGTGTTAAAAACAGTGGCGAAATGTCATGATAAATAACACTGCTGGGCATGAAAATTGCCTCTGACACCATTTCAGCATATTCTTATGTAAAATGACCTCCTGAATCCGAATATGACGCCCATTTTGCCCTATCACCCACCGTTTTTTAGAAAGGGTCGCCTATTTTTATCATTTTTCGGAGATTTTATGGCTATAAATTTGATTTTTAAGAGGGAGGAGGATTATTTTAACTGCTAAATATCTTCTGAGGGGCAACAGAGTTGGAAAATTCTAAAACATGAACATTTGCGATAAGGGATTTTTTTTTTTTTTTTTTTTTTTTTTTTTTTTTTGAGGGGGGGGGGGGAGGATTTGCCACTGAATGTATTCATTGCATATCTTATATTTTTTTAATCTGTTATTAATGTTATTTTTTAAACTCTATATTTTTAGTTCCCCATCATACTATAGGTATGGGGAACTTAGGTAATCGTGAAAATTTTCGACCTCGGTTTTTTGACTTTTTTACACGTTTTCAGGTGTGAGGAATCCGAAAATGACTAAATTTGTATGGTGTCTCGTTTGTAAATTTGTATGGAGTCCGTTAGTCCGTTAGTTTGTTAGTCTGTGTACACGATATCTCAAGAACAAATTGTCGCAGAGAGGTCAGATCAGTTTCAAAATATTATTTTCGACACTGGCAAGAATCCTATTCATTTGCAACAGTCGAATTTAAAAACTTCGTAAGTTATTAGAAATTTACGATTTTCTTAACATGGGAGAATAGGACAAAAATTCACTTAAACGTGCATTTAATGGAAACTTTTTACTGTAAAAATATCAGACCAGTTTTAAAATATCAGTTTTGATGCCGGAATGAACATCAGTAACTATAAATATGCTACTTTGAAAATTTCGCAAGTTATTGGAAATTTACGAATTTCTTAACATGGCAGTGTAGGGCAAAATTTCACATAAACGTCAATTTTGAGACATATTTTCCTCGTAAAGATGTCAGATTACTTTTGAAATATTATTTAGGACACTGGCATGCATATTAAAGACTATGAATTTTCCAATATAAAAATTTCGTAAGTTATTGGAAATTTACGATTTACTTAACATGTCAGAATAAGGCAAAATTGAGCATAAACTTCCATTTTAAGGATCATAAATACATTAGACAACTTCAAAATTACATTTACGATATTTGTTTGAACATGATTGAATACAAATATTCTAATAGGAAAATTTCGTTAATTATTCGTAATTTACGATTTTATCAACATAGCGAAATTTTAAATTTTTCATATAAATATGAATTTTGAGGATTATTGCATTGGAAATAGCAGCATGAAAACTAAACAACGGAATTGGCCCTGATAAAATAAATTAATAGATTAGAATAAGATAAATTTATCGAAATGAACGGTGGATAGCCTATTAGGCGGGGATTTCGTTCTGTCACTGTATCAAGCTTTGGTCAAATTCATTTTTTTTAACATGATTATAATATGTCTCGCACTAGAAATTTATGAGAACATGAATATGGAGGGGAACTGAGCAGAGTCCACCTATGCCAACTAGTTTTGTTTTTAGGTGTTAAATTAATTATTTTTCATTCTTCAAATCAAATTCATAGTCATAAAATTATCGAGCAGGGAAAGAAATTGAGGGTGGAGGTGGTGTATCTATTAAACGGTGAGTGACTGGGCAAAATGGGAGTCATATTTGGATTCAGGAGGTCATTTTACATAATTATCAGTAAAAATGGTATCAGATCTCGAAAGATTTTTTTTTTTTTTTTTCAAAGCAGTATAATTAACAAAAGATAAACTTACCTTATTAAAATAACAGAATTCGAGTAATGAAATGTAATTAATAAATTATTTATGGAAATAAACTTCAGCACAAATTCATTTAAATTGTCGTTAGTTTATTTGTCGAAGGTATAATTGTACCTAAATTCTGCAAATTTATTACCCTTTTTTTTATGCCAATTTAAATTGTTTTTCATCGATTTATACGATATTTTTTAATAATTACAATTCCCTTTATATCATAACAAATCTGCTTAGACCCCCTCTGCTTTTAAACCTTGTTCTTTCTTTTTTTAATTATTATTATTATTATTATTATATATATATATATATATATATATATATTTAAATAATGATTTTTTCCAGTACAATGTTGAAGTTCTAACGTATTTTTTTTCTGTTAAATTAAACTTTAAAAAATCACTTCATCTTTTGAAAATACGGATAATGTTCCACTTTTTTTTATTTCAATACATTGTTCCAGTAACAATGATATAAGTTTAAAGCATTACTTTTAGGAAACTTCAGCTTTTATTATTAAGTAAATTATACAGAATTTACAAAGCCAGGATTAATACATGTAGGAATTAATGTTCATACAAGAAGTTTGTTTAATTTTTACAAGAGAATGATTGCTATGCCAGCTACAATAAAAGTTATGCGTACTTTTATTTATTCACTAATAATTTATTTATTGCAACATGTAATTACTATTATATAAATGATTATTTATTATATAATTATGAAGTAGCAATTAGTAATATATGTTGTTGTATTTTCCATTGATTAAATATAAGGATATCTGTAACCGTAATTAAAATAATACTAATAGATAATTTGTTTCCCTCAAGATCATTAAAAAAAAAAAAAAAAAAAAAAAAAAAAAAAAGATTTAATTATTTTTCTCTTAGTATAAATTTAACATTTTTTTAACATGACAGTTGGTTTGAAATTTGCTATTTTTTTAATTTAAATATCCTGTATAATTACTTAGTCTTAAACAAAAATACTGTCAAATTTTTGCTATTATCCAGTATACTCATGAATTAATGAATTCTAAAACAATTATTATTAATCAGTATACTCAAAAAAATTGTTAGGTATAGAATTTTATTTTAAATACAAGACAAAAGATAAAATTTAACTTAAGTTTTTATTATTACTCTTAACATGTGAGGATTTGTTGTATGCAATTGAAAAATGATTTTTTTTTTTTTTTTTTTTTTTTAAGTACACATCATACGAGTATCAAAATTATAATGAATGTTATTAATTAAATAATACAAATCGCAAAAAATACATGAAATGACTAAATGGAAATAAATAAAATACACATATTTTACGGTGAATAATAAAAACTAAATTATTCGAAAATAGATATTTTCATTGAACGTAAAATTGTTTATTTCACAAAATCATTAATCAAAAGTGATTAGAAATATTCAAGTAATATACTAAAACAAATCTCATATAATAGCATGAAATTTTATATGAAAATCTATGTTTATTTATAAGTTACCCCTTTGTGACACCCTGTAGAGTAAAATTATTGAATTGGAACATAATAACACTAGCCGACAAAAAAAAAAAAAAAAAAAAAAAAAAAAGAAAAATTGAGGGGTAACAGAAATGAAATTAACTATTTTCAACTAATTTTGTAGTGCAGAATTAAAAAATAATAATGAAAAATCTGTAACACGTACAGTTTTTTTTTTTTTTTTATGCTTATTTAATCTGTACTGGAAGCAATGTACAAAAGTCTTTAGGAGACATGCATTATTACAATCAATATTATTAATTTAACATGGAAATTCGTTAATATGGAGATAATATACGTAATGTAGACTAAGTAGAACATAAAATACACTAAATAATTGAATTGTTATTATTTGTTATTTTAAAACCAAAATACAAAAAATAGGCTTTTCTGCATCTTGTGTTAAATGACTACCTTGTGATTTTAATATGAATAGTTCACAAATACAGCAAAACTTATCGGGTACGGTTTTACAAGTTCTACGCTGAAAACTTGCCATTTTGAACATGAAACTTTAACTATAAAAAAGCACAATCATACTTAACAAAGAATATCTGTTAACTAGAATACCAGAAAAAAAAAAAAAAAAAAAAAAAGATAAGGTACGAACACAGGGTTGCCAAACAGGGGTTGCCAGCAGAGAGGATGGCCAGGAGGCAGGGTTGATAGCACGAAAGGTTACAATGTGTTACAGTCGGCAGCAAAAGTATCTGAGCACTAGCTATAATCCGTGTCTAAAAGAAGTACACTTAATACTGCTTTTTTAAATAAATCCTTGTCGAGTCATGTTCTTAGTCAGTCTAAGAACATGTTTCGACAAGGATTTATTTAACAAAATAGTATTAAATGTACTTTTTTGATATCGGAATTATTGGCTAGTGCTCGGATACTTTTGCTGTCGACTGTATTGTAAAAATCATTAAAAAAAAAAAAACTGTGAAATTTGCCATTTTCTTATACTTTAACAAAAAAAAAAAAAAAAAAAAAAATGGAACAAACATGGTTGAAGGGACTCTGAGTTGCCAGGACTCTGGGTTGATAGCAGGAAGGGTTACTACCTGTGACACTGTGTAAATGATAAAAAATCGTGAGAATTGCCATTTTCTGATACAATAACAGACAAATGTGACGTGGTGGGACTTTTTTACTTGCAAATATTTAAATAAAAATTGGAATTAATAATAAAAATAATAATTTGACCGTTGTTACCGAAGCACTGTAGACCAGTGTAATTATTTTTAAATATCATATTAATTATGTAAAAGTAAAATAGAAAAATTATCGTACAGAAAATAATATAGTGACTCTATAGATTAAAAACGATATAAGGTATAAATATGTATACTTCTGATAAACTATTAATTTACAACACTGTTGTTTCAGAAGATTTCAAACATTGATTTGCTTCTTCAGTTAAAACAAAAAGAATGAAATTTGAATTCACTTATTCTAGCAACAATATACAAATATGCCTATCGACTAGACGAAATATTACATCTTGCAAAGGAGTACACATTAAAGGGAGGTGGTTATAAAGTGACATTTTAGTTGAGAGCACAAATAAATTCTAACTTCACATTAATTACACATCACTTAAGCTTTTTATTTATTTATTGTTTTTATTTATTTATTTTGAAAGGAAAGACATTTAATTATACTTTACAAAAATTTCTATAAACACAAGCCGATAAAACTAAGAATTAAAAGAATTAATGAATTCGCCCGGATATTTATGTATAAGTTAAATATTTTATAGATAACTTTTGGTTAAATAAAACAGTTGTTTTGTGTACAACTACATCAAGCATTTACTATTGAAAATAATTAAATTCTTTAACACATATGACCATAAAAAATGAACTTGAATGAGAGAACAGAAAAACACTGGGAATTTATTAATACAACTTTTTTTTTTTTTTTTTTTTTTTTTTTTTGTACAATTAACTAAGTATTCTTAAATATATTCTTTTCATATGATAAATAGTATGTACAAATGAAAAGTTCAATGTTATGACACATATGCAATGTGTTAATTCGGAAGATAACCGTTTGTGTAATAATAGTGTATAATTTACTTTTTCCTCGAAAAAATATTAGAAATTTAACTTTCTACTGCATTATTTTATTTAATTCTTTTCTTTTCTTTCTTTTCTTTTATATGTAAAGAGCGTTTGTTTACTTTTTCCTCGAAAAAATATTAGAAATTTAACTTTCTACTGCATTATTCTATTTAATTCTTTTCTTTTCTTCCTTTTCTTTTATATGTAAAGAGCGGTTGTTTACTTTTTCCTCGAAAAAATATTAGAAATTTAACTTTCTACTGCATTATTTTATTTAAGTATTTTATTTTCTTTCTTTTCTTTTATATGTAAAGAGCGGTTGTTTACTTTTTCCTCGAAAAAATATAAGAAATTTAACTTTCTACTGCATTATACTATTTAATTCTTTTCTTTCCTTTTATATTTAAAGAGCGGTTGTTTACTTTTTCCTCGAAAAAATATTAGAAATTTAACTTTCTACTGCATTATTCTATTTAATTCTTTTCTTTTCTTCCTTTTCTTTTATATGTAAAGAGCGGTTGTTTACCTTTTCCTCGAAAAAATATTAGAAATTTAACTTTCTACAGCATTATTTTATTTAATTCTTTTCTTTTCTTTCTTTTCTCTTATATGTAAAGAGCGGTTGTTTACCTTTTCCTCGAAAAAATATTAGAAATTTAACTTTCTACAGCATTATTTTATTTAATTCTTTTCTTTTCTTTCTTTTCTTTTACTTTTAAAGAGCGGTTGTTTACTTTTTCCTCGAAAAAATATTAGAAATTTAACTTTCTACTGCATTATTCTATTTAATTCTTTTCTTTTCTTTCTTTTCTTTTATATTTAAAGAGCGGTTGTTTACTTTTTCCTCGAAAAAATATAAGAATTTTAACTTTCTACTGCATTATTCTATTTAATTCTTTTCTTTCCTTTTACATGTAAAGAGCGGTTGTTTACTTTTTCCTCGAAAAAATATTAGAAATTTAACTTTCTACTGCATTATCCTATTAATTCTTTTCTTTTCTTT
This sequence comes from Salticus scenicus, assembly GCA_963930645.1. NCBI lineage: Eukaryota > Metazoa > Arthropoda > Arachnida > Araneae > Salticidae > Salticus > Salticus scenicus. Next base: position 130,499,137 of record OZ005661.1, read on the forward strand.
CTTTTCTTTTATACGCAAAGAGCGGTTGTTTACTTTTTCCTCGAAAAAATATTAGAAATTTAACTTTCTACTGCATTATTCTATTTAATTCTTTTCTTTTTTTTTTTTTTTTTTTCTTTTCTTTTATATATGTGAGGTTCGATTGTTTATTGAAAGCAAGTAAATTCATTAACACACATGACCATAAAAAACGAGTTTTAAGAAAGAGATAACATGCAAACACTAGGAGTTTATTAATGCAACTATTTTAGGACTGGGGACTATTAGTCTCAATCTGGGATTTTTGCGGTGTCACTTTTCGATAGTTGGACATTTATCGAAATCTAAAATTTATCGAAAATATAATTGAATAATTTGAAAGCGATGTTATAATTAAAAAAAAAAAAAAAAAAAAAAAAAAAAACTAATAGTCCTCCGTTCTAAACTAAATTCTGCTTTTGCCAGAATTTCACCAAAATCTTTTTTTTTTTTTTTTTGGGGTGGGGGGGAAGAAAAGAAAATTAATAATAATCAATATCGAAACAAACTCTATCGAAAAAATTTTTTTTTAATAATTTGGAATTAAGAAATAAAAAATGCGTGTGCAAAATGAAATAAAAATAAGTAAAAAAATGAATTTAATGATATATAAAACATGATCGCGTGCTACCTTAAAAAGTAGATGTAAAATTTAAAGTTTATGTGGCGCGTGTGGCATCTATGATTTTTTTTTTTTTTTTTTTTTTTTAATTAACTAAGTATTCCTTAAATATAATATATTCATTTCACATGATAAATATTAAGTGCAAAGGGAAAATGCAATGTTATCGCACAATGTAATGTACTAACTCGGAAGACAACCATTTGTATAATACTCTACAATTTAATTTACTCTTTCCTCAAGTATAAAAATTTATTAGAAATTTAACAGTCTATTGTATTATTCTATTTAATTCTTTCTTTCTTTCTTTTTTTTTCTTTTTAAGTAAATGGAGGTTTTTTATCGTAATGCTTTTCTTGATAATGCCTTTTTAATATAATGTTAAAAATATTAAAAAATTAACAAAAATATTTATCTCATGTATGGTTATATAGTCCATGTGTCGGGATACGGCTGATTATTAACTTTACCAGAAATCAATTAAATAAAATTACGAAAAAAAAATTTTTTTGATGTATTTATATTTATTTTTTTATATTTATCTCTGTGTGCATACAAATATAACAACCTTCTAAATATAATATTACGTAAAAGGAATTAATATCGTACATATATTATTCTTATAAATCTATATAAATATTAAGAGAACGGTTTTGAATTTTATGAAATGTTTATTTACTGAAAGATTTGTGTAGTTTCCGAGATTGCATCCGATGTCCGATGTTTATCGACTCACAAAATCAATGACGTGAAAAAGAGAACCGGAGAAAAGTATTACAGTTTTATATGAAAAAAAATTTTTATATTCCTATACTCGAAATTAGGTGTTAAAGATGACAGAATATTTCATTCAGTGATAGAAAAAACAAGAAATTATGACAGTATAAAGGAAAAAAAAAAAAAGAGAAAATTTATAAACTTGTGAGAGAAATAGAAAGAGAAAGAAAGAGGTATGAATACCGGCAAATAGGTACTGAGGATTAAAAAGTGAGGTTCCTTCATGTAAATTAATCTCCATTCACTTTAGAGCACCTCTGAAATCCATGTGAGAAAACGTGCGTGTTTTCTAAACTCAACATTATCACAGCATTTCCAAGTCTACAGTCAATACTCAAAAATGCACTAACTGTCACACAGCAATTAAGCTTTTTGTTAGTTAAAAATATTTAGGACTGTAACTTGGAGGTACCGTGGTATCACCCAGCACCTTGCCTCACGTGGTATACTGCATATCCTTGTCATTGGTCTGCCATTGGCATCTGTTCTCCAAGTCGGCGGCACTTAGTCTTTGCCCCAGGTGCTGGTGCTGCATTTTGATCGATCCCGATAGTAGCTCCCCCTGTCAGATGGAGTTGTTCGCTCGCTGCGGGATTTTCTCTCGAGGAAGAACCAACGTGGTTCTTCTCGGCGTGTTCTTTTTCATCTTTTTTAATCCCCGTATCCCGATCTTCATTCATCCTGAAGAGAACTCGAGATTCTCTCCCTGTTATCTGTTCACTCCATCTTCCCCCCTTTTTGTTTTGATTTGGATACTGAGATGAAATCGATGAATATAACTAAACTAAAAGATTAAACGGTCATAGGTGACGATGACTGTGAGTGATAGGAGTAATATCGAAGTATAATATTGATAAAATGTATCTTTATTTCTCTTTTTATTAATATTCGTTCAGTATAGACTTAGAGTTTCCACGCTGTATTGTTCAACTTCTTTTTGCCTTTAGCATTTTGTTTTGATATTGAACTCTAACAGTAAATTATTGAGGAATTAAACTGGAAGTTATAAATAAATAAAATACTGAACGCTCATATGTGACGATGACTAAGTAACATCAAAATTTAAAAGTAAAATGGTAAAACCTATCTCTTCATTTCTTTTTCTTTTTATTAATATTCGCTTAGTTTTGACTTATATTTCTCATGCTCAATTGTTCTTTTTCTTTTTACGCTTGACCTGTTGTTTAAATCGAAATTAAACGAAAATTATACAGAAATTAAAGTTAAAAAAAGATTAAGTGTCGTAGGTGACATGAGTGGGATAGATAGGTGTAACAAAATTGCACGTTTTAACTAACTAAATGTTAGTGGCCGTAGATGACGATGACTAGATGCGATAGGTCTAACAAAATGCATCTATAAATTTATCACGGTTTTTATTCAAAAATTCAGTTAATATGGACTTTAGAGAGTTTTCATGCTACATTGGTATTTTACTTCTGGCAATTGCGGGTTGTTTAAACTGGAGTAAAAAGAAAATATTTAAAAGAATTAAATTGAATATTATAGTTAAACCAATATATTAAACGGTCATACGCAATGATGTCTAGTAATAATAGAAAAAATATTGTTTAATAAAATGTAACTTTTCATTTATTACAGTTTTTATTCATATTCAGTTAACTTTTTATCTACTTGCCGTGCTGTTAAATAGGACTTAAAATATAATAGAAATTAAATTAAAGTTTATATTTCAACTAGATTAAGCTGTTATAAGCATGATCACTACCAGAAGTTACAGAAGAATTATCGATATATAATTGTAATAAAATTTATCTTGCATGCGTGTGTGTTTACATTTGTAACAAAAATGTATCATTTTACATATATTTTGTTAGCTTGGGTTTACAGTTCTCACGCCGCATTAAGTTTTTCTTTTTCTTTTTCTTTTTTTTTTTCCTTGTTTTTTACTCCCATCAGTGGCCGAGAAGTTCTCTCTAAGCTAGTTGAAGGCAAGTTTTGGTTTTAAACTACGATCAAACTCGTCGGCCTAGCCATTTGTAGTTTTCCATAATTTTTTCCGAAAATCGTGAAAATACGGGCTAGAACATTTTAAAAAGACCCCCTACAGAGGGTATCCCAACGAGGTGTTGGACCCTTGCATTGTTATTAGGCTTGGATCAATACACCTACTCATCTTTCGACTTTTACGTTATAACTTTTTACGCGTTTGCCATTAATTTTCTCAGAGAAGATTCGTGTTTAACGTAAGCCACGCAACTTTTTAATAAATTATTCTTGTTACTTTTTTCTACATATATAATAAGAAATGGATTCGTAAAGCATTTCCTACCTCCATTTTTTGATGCATTTACGCTTTTGAGGTTTATTTATATGATTTCATTATTTTTAGAAAACGTCTGTCTGTCTATGTGCGTGTGTATCAAAAAAATTATGAACACTGTATCTCAGAAACCAATGTTCGAAGTATAACCAAACTTGGTATTGGTTAATTGAACCTTTACCTAAACTGGTGATGATTACTTTTAGAGAGCAATAGCTCCACAGGTAGCGCTGTCACACCTTTTATCATATTTTTACTTTCTCTTACCCATAAGGTAGAGAAAGTATTGTTTTTGGGTCAAATTTTCGAACGCGAGATTTTGATATATTTACACGTTTTGAGGTCCCCTGAATACGAAAATCATGTTTTTAGCAAATGGTCTGTGTGCATGTCTGTGTGTCTGTCTGTATGTCTGTGTGTCTGTCTGTGTGTCTGTCTGTTATCAGCATATCTCAAAAACAAATTATGGCAGAAAGTTCAAACTTGGTATTCTAAATGTGTATCATATAGGGATGCTACAGTAAGCTTTTCGTTAGGATCAAGCTAATGGTTTGTGTACAGGGACAATCAAGAGAATTCTAATACATACGTCTATGGGGGAAATTGCAGGAAAGTAGAGTTTAACGTCTATAGACTGCACCAAACCAAATGAAAGGAATATATATATATTGTAATAGAGATATTTAGCTGGGAAAATTTTTTTGTGTATGTAGGAGCCTCGCCTCCCCCCTGGGGGGAATTCCCCCCTCAAGGGGAGTAAATTTTCATGATGGGTATCTTTCAAAAGAGCTCGCCAATACCTTTAAAACGAATGGTTGAACCATCGATCTGCGATAATTTAAAACAAAGTTATCGATTTTTTTTTTACTTTTAACGAAAAAAAAAAAACTTAGAAAAAAAATCATACTTTTTTTTTTTTTTTTTTAATTTTGAGAATAAAATGGACTTTTTTTGGATATTTGGTGTTATACTACTTCTCTAATATGGAAATAGTCTGCATTATCATGAAAGATAATTTTTTTAAATAATAATACAGAACTAATTATCATGTAAAACCCTTCAGAAGCCTAATATGAATTGTTTAACATAGGTTTACATAACAGTACTCGTTATCTTACCTATTAATCTGCAACCTGTATTTATTGTATTAAATTTCAGGGTAAGAGAAAGTCGTGTGAGTGACACACCAGATTATTTAGTATGACATTATAAGACACACTTTCGTATAAATGTAAATGATGGCAATTATTGTTAGCTTTTCAATATAAAATTGAAACAAAATATTTATGATAGTAGCAGTCAACCAGGGAAAAAATTTTTTGTATATGTAGTGGCATCGATCCCCCTACCCCTGGGGAAGTATTCCTTCGAGGGTGTAAATTTTCATTATATAGATATTTTTCAAAAAGATTCATCAAAACCTTGAAAGAAAATGGTTGAACCATAGAATGATAATTTCAAACAACGTTATCGAAATTTTTTTTTCTCATTTTTAACAAAAAAAAAAAAAAAAAAAAAAAGGAGAAGAATAACGAGGCATTTTTTCAGATGTAACCACCATAAATTTGACTTTCTTTGGACATTTAATAGTATGCTTCTCTCAGATGAAAATCTTCTGCATCCATCATGGAATATAATTTTAATAAATAATTTGTACTGCGTAAATTTGTATAAAAAGATGTAGAAGAAAGTCTTGCAGTGATCACAACATACTATTTTCATATATTTTCTCCAGAAATCTATTAAACATCTAAGTAGATCTGGATATATCCATTTACCTTTTCTCACGAGTTAAGCTTACTCGCCTTAAAAAGTTGAATTAATTTGCAGGTTAGCGCAGTTCTCATACTTCTTTTATTTTAGTGAATTTTTATATATTAGATGGAACGCATGGGAATGCATAAATAGTGCGTACTGGAAGTCACCGATCCATCATTTCTGAAAAATCAAAGTACTCGATTTATTTATTCTCCTCTTACTTTTCTTTTCTAATAATGACATCTACATTTCTATTGCAACTTGAGGCACAAGCTTTTTTAACACGCTTTTATTAGCTTCACCTGTATGTACAGTCGGTAACAGAAGTGTCCGAACACTAGCAAAAATTCCTATGTAAAAAAAGTACACTTCATACGGTTTTGTTAAATAAATGCTTATCGAATCATGTTCTTACACTGACTAAGAACAGGATTCGGCAAGGATTTATTTAACAAAATCGTCTCAAGTGTACTTTTTTTACATAGGAATTTTTGCTAGTGTTCGGACACTTCTGTTACCGACTGTATGTATGTATGTTTGTATGTATGTTTGTATGTTTATAACCGCTCTGGGAGCAAACAAAAAATTTATATTGTAAAAAAAGACTTTTCCTGCGTGAACGGCGTGACGTTGAGGTAAAGCTCCGCGCTACGAGCCTAAAGGTCTAGCGTTCGAGCATAGTCAGGGGAGATTTTTAAAAAATGGTTTTTGTTTAATTCTAAATTATTTTAATTAAAGATTTAAATGTATGTAAATATTATGGTGTGTCACTCACACGATATTCTCTTACCCTGCATTTTAATACTAGATATTTTGTGCTTTTTAGTTCCCATTTCTATAAAAGCGTGTTCTTTAATTTTTTTTTTAAACTATAATATTATCTTCTATGTAACTTTACGAGCAAAATACTAGTGGTTTATCACTGTCACTTTTACACAGCTGCTATAAATTGTTAAAATTAACCACAAATGAATTCAGTTTGTAGAAGAAAGTAAAATATTATATACGATAAAGGGAAATTTGTTTCATTTTCTTCATTGATTTATATATTACATATTTATGAATATATTACTTATATTACCTTTCCATTCGATATCTTCATGATACTCAATTCATATTGCTTCTTTAACAGAATTTAAATAAATGGAAAAAATAATTGTACTTCATACATTTGGCACAAATACTTAATATTTTTAAAAGTAGTCCCCCTTGCTGCCTGTGCTAAAGTACAAGCGTACTGTGAAAATGTTGCGGTTAACAGTACGATTCCTGAAGTGTATGCACTGGTTTTTCCACTTTCAATTTCTCAAAGTTTTGTTATATTTTATTTTAGCAGTCTTGCAAAAGCTAAATTACATATTTAAAAAAAAAAAAAAAAAAAAAATCTACCCAATGTGTGGATTGAAAATTATATTTTCTTATTTATGGATTGGAGGAGGGGGGGGGGACAATCTTTTAGAGAAATATAACTCTTTTTTCCAAGCCCCACCAGTCGCTAAGAGGTTCTACTCTCCAAGCTGGTAGATGGGAAGACCCGGGCTTGATCCCAGATCTCGCTCGTTGACCTGTCAGAGTGTTTCGTAGACTTTCTCCGAAATTCGCGTGAATATGGTATCGGATTCTTTATAAAGACCCACCACGTAAGGATCGCCACCCGGATCTAGGAACCTCGTGCAGTCAATATGTCTTAATCCTAACAGCAACACCTTTTTTACAAGATTTCATGTGCTTAAAATCTCTCTTCTCATTATATATTTAACACCATCTAAATTTCACAGATTAAAGCAGAAAAACATGCATTTTAAAACCTTCTGTTTTATTGTTTGTTTGGCTCACCATGGAAACGGTTCTACTTAGAGAATGACGAAAAACTAAAAAAGTAATATTTTATTTTTATTCTTAATGTATAATTTAGCGCATTTTGAAATCAATATCATTTTTTTTTCTTCTATTAATTCATGATATTAGAATACTGTGTGAACTATACCTTCTTTTTAATTCAAATACGAAAAAAACAAAAACAAAAATCATATAGTTATTATTTGAAAGGCTCTGTAAAGTTTTATTAGTTATTTACTTTACAACATATTATGTACGTGATATTTCTCTAATGCAAAATGGCATCCCAAATTGAAAATTAAATGTAATAACAATATATTATTTAAACAACATTTTTACTTTCTCTTACCCATAGAAAGAAAGTATTGTTTTAGGGTCAAATTTTCGAACGTGAGTTTTTGTTATATTTACATGTTCTGAGGTCCCCTGAATACGAAAATCATATTTTTAGCGAATGGTCTGTGTGTCTGTCTGTCTGTGTGTGTGTTATCAGCATATCTCAAGAACAAATAGTAGCAGAAATTCCAAACTCAGTATGTTGAATGTGTATCATATAGGGATGCTACGCTAAGATTTAAGTTGAGATGAAGCAAATGGTTCGTGTACAGGGACACTCAAAAGTATTCAAATACATTACGTCTATTCGGGAAAATTGCAGGTAAGTAGAGTTTAACATCTATAGACTGCACTAAACAAAATGAAACGAATACATATTTTTTGAAACAGAGACAGTCAACTGGGAAAAATAATTTGTGTATGTAGGAGCCTCGCTTTCCCCCCTTGGTAAATTTTCATGATGGATATCTTTCAAAACAGCTCGCCAATACCTTTAAAACAAATGGCTGAACCATCGATCTGCGATAATTTAAAATAAATTTATCAATTTTTTTCATTTTTAACAATTTTTTTTTTTAAATGTAATATTGAGAATAAATTTAACTTTTTTTGGATATTTAGTGTTATACTACTTCTCTAATATGGAAATCGTCTGCATTATCACGGAAGATAATTTTTTTAAATAATAATTTTAATAAATTATTTTTACTGAGTGAATTTGTATAGGAAAATATAGAAGAAAGTCGTGTGGTGGCCACAATACACTAGTTATTTGTTGTTAGTAATGGGCTTTACTAAAAATATTTTACTATTTCCAGGAAAGCTATTCGGAAATTGAAATAACTTCCTCATAGAGATATGGTAATTAATGTATGTTTTAAACTAAATATTCATCGCTTGTTTTTTATATATTTACACGTTTTGAGGCTTCCTGATTACCGTAGTCAAGTTTTTTAACGTTTGATCTTTATCTGTGTCTTTTAGAGTAACTTAAAAACGAATAATTTTAGGAGATCCAAATGTTGTATTTTGAAGTTAATATAAGTTTTTTGCTGCAAAAGTTTGATCAAGATTGTTAAATTTCAATTAATGTTGCGTGCGAAAATTGTCTGTATAATTTTAAATAAACTTTTAATTTTAATAACGGAATTAAATCCTATACAAATGTAGGTACATTAATGAAAGGGGGGGTGAGGGGGGCGGTATCCCCCCCCCCTCACACAGAACTAATTTTCATATAAAACAATTCCGAAGCGTAATTTGATTTGTTTAACACAGGTTTACTTAACAATACTCGTTATCTTACCTCTTAATCTCCAACCTGTATTTATAGTATTAAATTTCAGAGTAAGAGGAAGTCATGTGAGTGACACACCAGATTATGTATAAGGCCTAGTGTTTCAAGATAAATTGTGAAATCTAAAAATAACGGTAAACATTAATGGAAAAAATCATTACATAAATTACGTTCTTATAACAAATGTAAACATATTATGTTTATATCTGATTTTATTATTAAATTAATAATATAAGGAGATAGCTTCGACTATTTATACTATTGATGTTTGGTAGATTAGTTAAAATTAATTTTTAGAAGAGGGAAAAGTGACCAGGCCAGCATTCGAATCTGAGACTTCTGAGTTAACATCCACGATATAATCTATCATTGTCCATATAAATATCACAGAATGTAAGAATTATAGCAATTTCCAGTATTTTTATGAGTGAATTGTGCAAACTGCATTTTAACCACAATCAATTCAAATGGTAGACTATTGCGAAGTTAAATCAAAAGCCCCAAATTCGAATCCCGGCCTGCTCGCTTTATTTATTTTATTTTATTTTATTTTATTTTATTATTATTATTATTTTCATTTATTTATTTATTTATTGCTCTTATAAAAACAGATTTAGCCAATCCATCAAATATCTGTAATGCATTTATATTTACTTTCCGAACATACATATGTAAGGAAAGTATTGTAATCATGTCAAAAATCCAAATTCGTGATTTTGGTGTTTCTATATGTTTTGAGGTCCCCTGAGTCCGTTTTCACTATTTTTACGAGGATGCATATATGCGTGTGTATGTATGTGTGTTTGTATGTGTGTATGTATGTGTGTATGTATGTGTGTGAGTGAACACGCTAGCGTCTCGCTTTGCTCGAATGAGATGTAAGTTGGTACGCATGTTTCAAGTCACCGTAGCATGGACCCTATTGATTTTGATGAATCGAGCACTTATAGTTTTTTTTACAGGGACACAAAGAAAAATTCTTTATCATTATGGCCTATGGGACCAAAATCTTAAAACTGCGATAGCATCTAAACGCCTTATTCAATTGAACAAAAAATTTATACACATATAATAGGTCACAGATACTCAATCTGTATAGATTTCGGAGAATTTAGCACTTATAGTTTTTTTACAGGGACACAAAGAAAAATTCTTTATCATTATTGCCTAAGGGACCAAATTTGAAAAAGTGTGATAGTGTCTAAACGCCTTATTAAACTGAGCAAACAATTAATACACATATTATAGGTAATATTTGCATGAACTGCATAGATTTTAGTTAATCTAGCACTTCTAGTGTTTTTACAGGGACACAACAAATAGTTCTGTATCATTATGGTCTATGGGGTAAATTTATTTAAAGTGCGATAGCATCTAAATGCCTTATCCGTTGGAGTGAAAAATTTATATACGAGTTATAGGCCACCATCACACAAACTACACAGATTTTGGTGACCCTAGCACTTAACGAGTTTTACAGGGACACAAATAGAAATTGTTCATCATTAAGACCAATAGGCTCAATTTATTTAAAGTGCGACAGCGACTAAATGCTTTATTCAAATGAACTGAAAATTTATATACATGTTCTACATCACCGTTACAGAAATTTATGAACTTTAGAGAATCTAGCACTTATGGTTCTTTTTCAGGGACAAAATGTTAAATTTCTTTATCATTGTGTCATATGGGCTCAAACTATAAAGTACGATAGCGTGTAAATGCCTTATCCGATGGTGCCGAAAAATTATATAAATATTATAAGTCACTCTTGCACTAACAACAAACATTTTGGTGAATCTAGCATTTGTAGGTTTTTACAGGTACAGAACAAAATATTCTTTATTATTATGATCTAAGTGTTCGGTAAAATAGCGTTAAATTAAACATCATGTGCTATTTAAAGAAAGGTACCCAAACTCCCTATTATAATTTTCTCCCTTTTGTTTATTTAACGACTCCTCTTACTTTACTTTATCTACACAACCATTAATTACTCAATGTTCCGAATAACGATTGGAGTCACTCCAGATTTTTTTTCTAACAATACATTATTAAAGACAATCACATCACCCAGACGAATAGTGAATTCCAAATTATTGAAAAAGTAAATAAAAATGAAAAAAATATACATATATATTTGACTGAAGAAAAATCAAATCAAATATATGAGTATGACTGCAAGGCAAAAGAAGAGTCCACTGTGGAATACAGGACTGGAAAAGAGTTTTCTCTAGTGATGAATCGATATTTTCGTAATCTGTTGGGAAATGGATTATTGTGTTTGACGTTTGAAGAGTGGCACTTTTGAGGGGGGAAAAAAAGGGTCATTGTGTGTTGGCTGAATTTCCAAGGGGCAAAAAAGTGCTCCATTGGAAATAAACAAATAAATTTTCAAGTTCGTACGTTAACTGTCCTTAAGTTTGAACTATTATCTAAAAGTTATTGAGATAACTCTAGAAAATACATTGTGCGTATTAAGTGGTACATGTGTGTATGTATTATTGTATAAAACAGATATCTGGATAAAATTTATTTTATATATTTAATTATCATTATACACACAGTGTTCTAAATTACAGCAATTAATGTTGATTTGTTAGTTTTCAGAAAAACGTTGATTAAAAAAACTCACATTTATCATATTTTATTACGAATACCTTCGACATATTAAGAAAAGCTGGGAGGAATGTGTAACGCTGGATATATATATATATATACATATATAGAAGTCTTAAAAGTAACAAATAAAAATTATATATGTATGTATATATACTTAATAGTTTATTACACTTTAAATTTCACTTCAATTATTTTCATGTACGATTGCGAGCCCACTAGTGATTTACTGTTATAGCCACTAGTGAACGAAATCGTGCGTTGGTGCTCAAGGGTGAAAAAGGTCTCCCCTGATGAATTTTTTTACCTTTCTAAGATTCTCCTACTTGAAAAATATTCATTCTTATTGGTCTATGTGGTTTCAGTGATCTTGTATCTGTTGCTTGGCTTTTACTACGTTTGACAATTCATTATTTTATATATATATATATATATATGTATGTATGTATACAGTAAGTGCTGAAATTATTTCAAATTTTTTTTCCACATTTTTTCAGTTATCTAAACAAAATGCTAGATGAAATGCCCTGAAACTTCATACATGCAAAAAACATTTAAAAACTCATATTTTTTACTATCGATTTAGTCCAGGGTGCAATTAGGGGAACAACCACAAATCGAAGAAGAGTGAAAATACTTTGGATCCCCTTGTATCACAAAAAGCTACAAATGACTTGTAATTTTAATACATTGTTGCACATACTATGTACAATATCCGCATGTTTTGGTGCGGGAATTGTGCATTTATTTAGGCAGATATAACTTTTTTCTTTTTCTCAAAAATTACTAGTTTTTTATTACAAGTTTCTTGCTTATAACTAGAACGGATTTCCATAAAATTTTACAAAACTTGCTGGAAAATAGACAAAACATTAGAGAAACATTATTCTTAAACATAAAATTCACACGTATAGTATTCGTTGAGATATAAGCATTTTTAGTAAGTATAATCTTACTTCGCATGCGCGAAAGATTAAAAAAAAATATATTGCATAGGTTGAAAGCTAGATATATTGGACAACTTTTGTCAAAAGCTCATTTGAATAGAGTAAAAATTAAGCAAATTGCCGGCAAAAGAATGAGCTAGATTTTAGGTATTTTCCAGAGTTGAAATTTCATAAGGGGTTTTTCACATGCTGTGCTGTGTACATTTAACTTGAAGATCCATTTATTTCAACCATGTTGAAAAAGTTATTTTTGTGAAAAACCCCTTATATGCTTGTAACTTTAACATATTTTTATTGATTTACTAAGATCTGTGAGTTCACAAGGAGTTTTTCACAAGGAGTTTCCTCCGTTCCAATATAAATGTAATGGAGGATACGCAATGTATAATGGAGAATACAGCTTTTTTAGAAAATCAATTCTAAGACTAATATATAATTTTTAATTAGTCTGAATTATGTTCTTAATACAACATACAGTTTTTTTTTAAATAAAAAGTTCCTAAATATTATTAAAAAATAAATAAATTTAACAAATTATTTTATTATTAAAGTTGTAACATTTAAGTTCTTCTTCTTATTATTTTTTTTCTTCTTGTTACATTTCTATTATAATAGTTTTAAAACAAAAAAGATTAAAGTGAATTTTAAACGTTTAGTACATATGTATTTTATAGCCTGTATTCATTTATTTATTTTTATAGGATAATGGGGCCGAAGAAAAAGAAAGGAACTGAGAGTGCAAAAGAAAGAATGAGAAAGTACAGAGAAAGAATTAAGCAAGATCTTCAAAAGTATGATGAAATGAAGCATAAAGAAAGAGCCAGATGGAAAAATAGTGTAAATGAAAATAAAATAAAAACGGCTACAAGTAAAATGACAGAACGAGAGAGAAGGGCATTACAGAAGCAGTGGAGAGAAAAAACAAGAAGATATCGAACAAAAATGAAACAGAGAAAGGAATTGCAAGAAAATCTGCAAACTCCTCCACCTAGTTCAAATGTACTGAATATTAATGAAGAAACAAGCAGAACAAAACAATTAGAAAAAAGAAAGCGTGGTGGACAAAAAAGGAGAAGAAGAAATCACAAAGAACTAAAAAATAAAATAACCTACCTTGAAATGAAATTAGCCGAAAAGACAAGAAAAGCAAATAAGTATCATCAACGATGTTATAGAATAAAGAAAAGTGTTTCTATTGAAGTTAGACCAAAGACTAGTGTTAGTTTACATATTTAATTTATATTTAGACATTTATTTATTTATTTATTTATTTATTTTATTTTTTTTGCATAATTAATGTTTCATTTATTTTCCAGTATCAAATCACACTATCAAAAAAAAAAAAAAAAAAAAAAAAAACAGAAAAATTGATAATTTAATATTTTATCTTATCTAGATCTTTTTTTATCAATTTTCTTTAAAGAGATTAAATCTGTTATGTCTGAACAGGAAATGGAAATTTTACTAACTATTTTTTCAGATAATGAGAAACATAAGCTCAAATATTCAGATGTATATTCAGACATTGATTCAGAAGAAAATTCAGATATTAATGAAGAAGTAATGAGAAATGGCTTAAGCAGTGCAAAGATAGGACCAAATAACTAAGTGATAATCAAATTAGCTGGCAATAAAAGCTTCAAATTTTATGTAGCTTTAATTATATCACAAGAGTCTTATAATGAATTTACTATAAAATTCATGCGGAAATGCTCTAATGATACTTTTATGTTCTCCGAAAAGGATGATATATCAGAAGTATATTTAGTAATGTTGTTGAAGTCCTGAAGCAACCTACTATGAATAAAAAAGAACAATATCTCTTCAGAGAAAATTTGGCACATATAACTTAAAATGAAAAGTTTATAAATTAATAATTACAGAAACTGTTTCTTTAATATGTTTTATAAAAAAACATTTTACATGAGCAACCAGTGTAATTAATTTAATCTACAAAAGCAATATGTACACATTCATAAAATGTTTCAATTGTAGAAATACATCATAAGGGTGTATTCTCTGTTACATGTATGCTGAAATACAGTATATGAAATACAGTCATAATTTTCAGTCACCTGAAGTACACGTCCATTAATTTTCAGCTATTGTCGCACTATAATCTAGTTCTTTTGTGTAGCGTTGTAAATGAACAGTGAATGATTTCCTTGCCATATTCTACATGTGACATTTTTTTACGCATATAAAAAGTATATATTTATTTCATTTGTTTTAGTGTAGTGTATAGATGTTAAACTCTACTGATCAGCAATTTCCCCCATAGACGTAATGTATTTGAATTCTCTTGGGGGGTCCCTGTATACGAACCATTTGCTTCATATCGACGAAAAGCTTAGTGTAGCATCCCTATATCAAGTTTGGTGTTTCTGCTACTATTTGTTCTTGAGATATGCTGATAACACACAGACAGACACACAAACAGACCAACCGCTGAAAGCATGATTTTCGGATTCAGGGGACCTCAAAACATGTAAATATAACAAAAACTCGGGTTCGAAAATTTGATCCTAAAACAATACTTTCTCTACCTTATGGGTAAGAGAAAGTAAAAATTAGTAATTTTTGATTAAAAAAATCATATCTGCCTAAATAATTTCGCAATTCCGATACTAAAACATACGAATATTGTCCATAGTATGTACAACAATGTATTAAAGTTACAAGTCATTTGTAGCTTTTTGTGATACAAGGTGATCCAAAGTATTTTCACTCTTCTTCAATTTGTGGTCCTCTAATTGCCCTCTAGACTAAATCGATAGTGGAAAATATGAGTTTTTAAGTATTATTTGCGTGTATGAAGTTTCAGGCCAATTTACCTGGTATTTTTTTAGATAATCGAAAGAAATGTCAAAATAAAAAATTTTCAAATAATTTGAAAATCCACTGTATATATATAAATATAATGCTTTGTCTTGTGAGTAACCAAAATTTAACTGAACCCTCTCGTATATCAAGATACTGCAGTTTTTTTTTTTTTTTTTTTTTAACATTTTCTTCTGAGCAGTTAAGTGAAGAAGATAACATTTTTTGTAGCTAGGTTCTGAAACTTTTCTTCAACTACACTGTTTTTATTTCACATAACCATTAAAATTATTAAAACAAAATAAAATATCAGTATTAAAACTTTTTTTTGTAAATATAATCAATTACGTCTGTTATACATATAAAAATATTTGTTTTAAGAATTCTCATAAAATAACGTATGCATTAATTAATGTATGCTAAAAATATTAACATGGATAATATAAGTTTGAAAAAAAAATTAGAATTCTAAAATCTTATATGTTTTCCGAGTAAATAATATGCTATAAAAATCTTAATTATTTTAAAGTCTGTTTATATACATTTCTAAATATTTAATTGGAAACGTTCTGCAGTTTGCCCGAATAACTTTTTTCACTTTCAAGGAATTCTAAAAATACTTAGGAAAGGAAAAGCATGGGCAGAGAGATGAACTGGATAACTAAATATTATTCAATTTTACTGGAAAATGTTAATAATAGTAAAGAATGAAACAAGTACAAATCCTAATCACAATAAAAAGTTTTAAATATAAGTGAAAGAAAATCGGCTTTCACTACTCCTGTTTACATACAATGGTGTTCAAAATTAAAGCAACAACCTATTTTCTCGTGTTTTTCTTTTGCTCATACACCCTTGTGCAAATTAATTAAAACAAACTTGAAAAATTCATAAAACTAAGAAGAAATGCTATTTTATTTAAATTTATACAAAATCAAAAGATTTTAGTACATAATATGATCCCCAAGACTCTTTATTAACATTTGGACACGATCTGGCATGGATTCTACCAGTTTTTTACAATCGTTTATAATATTTGTGTCCTTTCACCACACATGAATTAGCGCTGTGATTAGCTTTTTCATAATTGTACAGTCCATATTTAATAGGCGATTCTTGCACATAGCCCAGAATTTCTCCATTGGGTTGATATTAGGAGAATTCCCAGTCCATTCCAGTGTCTCAATTTGGTTCTCAGACATGAATTTCTTGACCATTTTGGATTATGGCACAGGCCAAAATCCTGCTAAAAAATCCCCGTTCTATTAGGGTATCGTTTCTTCGATTCTGGAACAACCTTTTTATCCAAAATAGTAATATATTTCTTAGAATGCATCATACCGTCAATTGGCTACAAAGAGCTAACCCCATTATAATCGAAACAACCTCAAAACGTCTTCTTTTGAGGGTGATTGTCAAATTGGTTAAAGTGGCAATCATAAATTCTTTCACTGGGTGATCTCTGCTCATGTTGTGTTCGCTGACCTTGGACAATAAAAGGGCTTTCGTCGCTAAACAGTATTTTCCTCCAATTTTCGAATGTTGAATTCTTATATTTAACGCCCACATGTACCACATTTTCTTCATTAGTTAGGCCAGAAGCTGTTTCTTCATAGACTGATAGGCTGGTCGACCGGCTGCAAGAAGACGCCTCCAAATGAAATGATATTTATTCCATGCTCTTTTAAATTTCTATTAAGTACAACACTAGTCTTTTGAGGGTATTTTTTACTTTGTGTAAGTAGAAAGGAGTCATCTCTTGACGTTGTTTTCTTTTTTCGGCAAACTTTTACTTTCCAATTTGGAGATATGGATCCTGTTTCTTTATTTTGTTTTATGATACGGCTCACAGTTGCAATAATAATGCCAACTATCTACGAAATCTCTTTATAAGTCTTGGGAGTATATTTGGAGAGAGTAACAATCTTTGCAAGCTCTTGCGGCGTCACATCCATCTCTAACGACAGTGGACTCTCAAGTGATGTGATCATAGCTGGAGCTTTCATCTACAGAAATTTCTGCGCATGCGCTCGACATGCCCCTCTGTTTGGTGGAAATTGTTGCTAGGGGAAGGATTTATTCATCCCACCCATATTTTAACACATTTTAGTATGATTATAAAAGAATAATAGAAATGGATTTAAAATTCACGAAAAAAGTAGTTTGTTTCAATTAATTTGCACAAGGGTGTAACTTTTAAACAATTAAACATATGAACATAAAATTTGGATGGCATGTTTGTTATCATATCATCAATCGAATTTTATATAATATTAGTAAAAGTAATAGAGTTCAAACTAATAATTATTCAATTCTTCTCAAAAGTAAGCGTTGGAAATTTTTTTAAAAATTTTTAAAAAGAAAAGTTAACAAAAAATAGTCATAAGGAAGCATTACTGATAAGTGAAGATGTACATGCATCCACGTGTTAGATTAAAACCGGATTTTTCATTCTGTAACCACTTTTCTGTTTCTTCATTTATCTTCTGTTTTTCGCATATAAATAACTTTTTAAAAAGTATACATACAAACAGGAAAATTGAATAAGACTTTCATTATACAATTATTTATCAACATTATTACTTCCTCTTACCCATAGGGTCGAGAAAGTATTTGTTTTAGGGTCAAATTTTCGAACGTGAGTTTTGTTATATTTACTTGTTCTGAGGTCCCCTGAATGCGAAAATCATGTTTTTAGCGAATGATCTGTGTGTCTGTGTGTGTGTTATCAGCATATCTCAAGAACAAATAGTAGCAGAAATTCCAAACTTGGTATTCTAAATGGGTATCATATAGGGATGCTACAGTAAGCTTTTCGTTGAGATGAAACCAATGGTTCGTGTACAGGGACACTCAAAAGTATTCAAACACGTTACGTCTATGGGGAAAATTGCAGGTAAGTAGAGTTTAACATCTAAAGACTGCGCTAAACAAAATGAAACGAATGCATTTTTTTTTTTTTTTTTTTTTTTTTTTTTTTTTTTTTTGATAGAGATAGTCAACTGGGAAAATTTTTTTGTGTATGAGGAGCCACGCCTACCCCCCTGGGGTAGGAAGTAAATTTTCATGATGAGTATCTTTCAAAAGAGCTCGCCAATACCTTTAAAACGAATGGTTGAACCATCGATCTGCGATAATTTAAATTAAAGTTATCGATTTTTTTCATTAAAAAAAAATTTCAATGTAATATTGAGAATAAATTCAACTTTTTTTTTTTTTTTTTTAGTGTTATACTACTTCCCTAATATGGAAACCGTGTGCATTATCATGGAAGGTATTTTTTTTAAATAATAATTTTAATAAATTATTTTTACTGAGTGAATTTATCTAGGAAAATATAAAAGAATGTCGTGTGGTGACCACAACACACTAGTTAGTTGTTGTTAGTGGATGCGCTTTACTAATGATATTTTGCCATTTCCAGGAAAGCTGTTCGGGATTTGAAATAAATTCCTCATAAAGATATGGTAAATAATTTATGTTTTAAGCTAAATATTCATCGCTTGTTTTTTGTACATCAATGAAATAGGTGGTTGAGGGGGCGGTAACCCCCCTCACACAGAATTAATTATCATACAAAACTCTTCCTAAGCCTAATTTGAATTGTTCAACATAGGTTTACATAACAGTACTTGTTATCTTACCTCTTAATCTCCAACCTGTATTTATAGTATTAAATTTCAGGGTAAGAGAAAGTAGTGTGAGTGACACACCAGATTAGTATTATTTTGGTGTTGATCATAGTTTATAAGTTATTAGTTATATGTTTTCAAAAAATCCGTTATAAAAGTAAAAGAAAAGCTAATACAGAAAGAAAAATCGGGATTTAGTTTTACATTTGAAGGCATGTCCATCTTCACCAATCTGTAATGCATCCTTAAAATAATTTTTCATCAAGTTTTCTTTTCTAAAATTGTTGAAATTTTTCATTTTTTGCAACGGTTACTTAAAAAAAAAAATTGAATAATTATTAATTTTAAAATTATTTTACTTATGCTAAAGTTATATAAAATTCAATTAATGATATTATAACAAATATGCCATCCAAATTTTATGCTCATATGTTTATTCGTTTAAAAGTTATGCACAAAACAAGAAAACGAAAAAACAAATTTTGAACACCAGTATATTTATACAGGGGGAACAGTAGAGTACCATTGAGTTTTTCTTATAACCTTTAAATCTGACGGATGTGACACCTATTCTAACATTGAAGTATGATTGTTTAAACCTTGTTTAAATTTGTGAGACAATTTCTAACACTGATGGCCGGTTACAACTTTATTTGTGAAGTAAAACAGAAATGGAGACGCACAATTTATTTTAATTCTGCACTGAGAAAAAATTCTGTAACTGACATCTAGAATCTAAATTGTGGCTCTAGAAAAAATAGTTCCATGTCATCCTTATAAATTCTAGTCCCCTTGGAAAGCGAGTTCTAGAAGCCCCTATTGGAATTCTAGAGCGTTTGTCTATATTCTCGAGGGCAAAGTTATTTAAAAATCTCTGCAAATAAATGAGACTACAAGAGGCGGGTTTCTGCAACTATAATCTTGGTTCATAAGCAAATTCTAGAAAATCAAGCGAGAATTTTTCGCGATATAAATGATTCAGAATATTTAGAGTATTCAGAATATTGTTTCACCATCTAGAAATGTGTACACTAGAAATTCTCGATAATTTCGTCTATTGAGTTTATTGGCGTGCCTTATGTGCATAGCTCGGAAATCTATATTTCTAGCTAAGGGATTTAGAAAATGGCCACTTATTCATTCTAGATGAAGGCGGTATATTTTTTTTCTCATTGCGTAATAATTTTATTTTTGAAAAACATAATTTAATTCAATTTTTTTACATCATCGTTCCTCACAGAAAATGTTGAAAATGTTTGCCACCATTCTGAATGCAAACATGAACACGTCGAACCCGGTTTTTGACACATTTCGCAGCATTGTTGGTGTTATTGACGAGATTTCTTCAGTTATGATCTGTTTTAATTCATCGATGTTTGCAGGACTTCTCAGGAAAAGCCTATGAAATGATAATGAAAAAATGATAATGATAATGTAAATGTAATGTAGGAATGATAATGTAAAAAATTTTAATTAAATTTTGTTTTTCATAAATAAAATTATTACAGGATTAAAAAAAATTGTGCGTCTCCATTTCTGTTTTACCTCACAAATAAAGTTGCAACAGTCCAACAGTGTTGGAAATTGTCTCCCACACTTAAGGTTAAAAAAATTAGAGTTCAGTGTTAAAATAGTTGCCACATCCGTCATATTTAAGGGAAATAAGAAAAACTAACCGGTACTTTTTTAAATTGATCACCCTGTATATTTCTCATTTGCAATATTTGTTATCAAAGATTTATAATTTTTAAGATTGTACAATGGCAAACTATTTTTTCTCTTTTTTCTTTTTCTTTTTTCCACGTGTCAACAAGAATGAATTTGATTTGATAATTTTAGCTAATACATATGTTTTCTGGTGTGCTAAAAACCGAAAATTTAGTCAATTTTTCTCAATCACATATTTGTCAATGCAGGACGTCTACCGACGCAATTTCTTCATTTTTGGTAGTTTCCGGTATGTTTCCATGGTTAATTAGAATTAATCTTTGAAATATACTATAAAAGTTACCACATAATATTGGTGGAAAAATCACGGAAGAAACTGTGTCGGTAGAAATTATACTGAGAAAAAATTCTGTAACTGACATCTAGAATCTAAATTGTGACTCTAGAAAAAATAGTTCTATGTCATCCTTATAAATTCTAGTCCCAAAAGCGAGTTCTATAAACCCCTATTAGAATTCTAGAGAGTTTGTCTATATTATCGAGGTCAAACCTATTTGTAAATATCTCCAAATAAATGCGAACACAAGAGGCGGGTTTCAGCAACTAGTCTTGGTTTATGACCAAATTCTAGATAATCAAGCGAGAATTTCTCGCCATACAAAAGATTCAGAATATTCAGAATGTTCAGAATATTGTTTCACCATCTAGAAATGTGTAGACTAGAAATTCTCGATCATTTCGTCTATTCAGTTTATTGGTGTGCCTTATGCGCATAGCTCGGAAATCTATATTTCTAGTTAAGGGAGTTAGAAAATGGCCACTTATTCATTCTAGATGAAGGCGGTTTATTTATTTTTTTTCTCAGTGTATGTTGACAAAAATTTATGCAAAAATATAGAAAAAAAATTGGCTTCGTCTTCGGTTTCAACACATCAAAAAACATAAAGATCAGATAAATTACCAAATCAAAATTTTAACTGTAGACTTTTGTAGTCTAGCCTGAAAAAAGGCAACCGCTACATTTAAGAAAACAAATTTCAGCGCAAATGCATCAAAATCGTCGCTAGTTTATTTTTTGAAGGGATAATATCCAAGAAACACATTTTTTTTTTTTTTTTTTTTTTTTTTTTTTACATGATAATTTAAATCGTTTAACATCAAAAGTACATGATATTTATTTTATTTTATTTATTTATTTATTTATTTATTAAATAACATTATCTTTCACATTATACCATCTAAAATATCATAACGCTAAGTTCAAATCTGATTTGTATAAATAAAAACAATCTGTTCATAATCATCTTTTTTCTTTTTTTCTTTATCTTTTCCTTTTATTTTATTGATTTAAAATCACGGATAAAAATTTTATTTTATGTTTCTCTGCACATTGATGCAGTTCTGACGTAATTTTTTCCGGTAAATCTAAGCATATTTTTAATTATTTAATCATTTTAAAACATGGATAAAAATTAATTATTATTATTATTATTTTTTTAAATGCTTAGTAGCTATGACATCGGTTTCAAGCATGACCTCTTTTTATTATTAAATACACATAGACTTTTATCATTAAGTGAATATTGCTATACAATTTGAAAATCATTATTTTTCATGACTCTTAAGAAATCTTGTCAGTCAGTAGGGAATATTCTTCCTACATTGCTAGACTTATGGATACGTCCTTATTTTAATGATATCTAACGAGAAAAATCAAAAATTTTAATAAATGTTTTTTGTGTTATTTTGGTAAATCTGCCTTTTCTTACTTTGCCTTTAATTTACCTACAAAACTTCAAATTTCTCTATAAAACGTATATAAATGCTTATTTTAGGAGGGGGGGGGAGTTCTAAAGTTAAATAACAGAAATTTTAGAAAGAAATCATAAAATAAACAGGAATTTTTTTTTTTTTTTTTTTGTTATTTTGCTAGATATGAACACATCTTACATAAGTTTAACATTTTAGGGATTAAATTCACCTCTAACTGGCCAGATCTTTTAAAGTGTCAAAACCCCTTCGTCCCTAGAAACATGATTTATCGGGATTTTGTTGTAAACATTTTAAGGATAACTGTAATGTTAGTACTTCTTAGCAGTTTATTGCGGCGAAAGCACTTTGCTGGAAATTGCAAATATGCTATGAGAATTACTGGTTAAAAGCATTTAAATATAGAAAATTTCGAAAGGTTAAGTAGACAGTACAGACTCTGGACACGGTTTAAAGGTGTCCGCGCATGTGTTGAGAATTTAGTTGTGTTATGGTGAAAAGCCGTTATTCAACCAAACGATTAGAGTGTTTTAAACTTTGCGAAAAGACGTGTGAAACTTTGCTCTAGCTGCAAAACTAAGAGGTAAGATAGATATAAATAATATTATAGTTTTAAAAAATTAAAGAACACGCTTTTATAGAAATGTGAACTAAAAAGCACAAAATATCTATCTTAGTATTAAAATGCAGGGTAAGAAAAAATCGTGTGAGTGACACACCATAATATTTACATACATTTAAATCTTTAATTAAAATAATTTAGAATTAAACAAAAACCATTTTTAAAAAATCTCCCCTGACTGGGCTCGAACTTTAGGTTCGCAGCGCGGAGCTTTACCTCACAGCCACAGCGTTCACGTAGGGAATGTCTTTTTTTACAATATAGATTTTTTGTTTGCTCCCAGAGCGGTTACAAACATACAAACATACACACAGGTGAAGCTAATAAAAGCGTGTTAAAAAGGTAATGTGTTATGTGTTGTATGTGTTGTATGTGCTATACATCTTGATGAGAGAACGTGGGGGTGGGGGTGGGGGGGCGGACCAGAGAAATCATCCCATGAATTCTTAATTTTAAGAATAACAAAAAAAAAGGGGGGGTAATGACGAAAAGTAAATTCTAAAAGCTACTTCAAATTTTATTGCATTATTGGAAATTTAATGCATGATAACTATGTTGTTAAAGTATTGGGTATACATTACCTACCAATAAGTATTTGGACATTTTCGAATTTAGACGTTTTATCAAGTATCTAGAACAATTCTTTAGAAATCATCTTGAGATTTTGGAAGTAAAAAGAGCATATTATATCTCATATATTTCAGCAATTAGTTTTGTTCTGAAGAGAAAAAGAGGACCAGTAAAAAACTAAAGAAAAGTCAAAATGTTTTGAATTACCCTGTATAAAGTAATGCTTGAAATGCATTTTGTTTGTAGCATGTGATTATGAGGATTTTACCATGATTCTTGTTTGTTTGTTTGTTTGTTTGATTGATTGTCCGGTACAAATCTTGCAAACTATTTTTAACTAACTTCCCTACTAGCTAGACATTTGAAACTTTCACAGTAGCTCAGAACCCGGTGACAACACAATACTTCGAAGTCAGATTTTCGAATTTTCGAATAGGTTTCTTAGTTAATTAAAATTTGAAAATAATAAGCTCTTAATAGCAATAACATAGCCATAAAAATATTAGCTATAATTTAATTGTTGCCAAAAAAAAATTACGAGTTCATTTTCTTTCGACATAAAAATAAATACATTTAATTCAACGTCAACGTTAAAAAATTATAAAAAGCTAAATTAGGCACCTCACAAAAATTGACGTCATTATCACTTTAAAAATTTTATACACATTGATATGTGCTAATGTAGTTCATGATGCTAATATACGTTGTTCTAAAAGGAGCAATATTTTATTTTTAAAACAAACTTTTTTTTTTTACTATTATTATTATTTCACTGAACTGAGTCCGCGTGCTTAAATATTACTTAAATATTATTTTTTATCCTCGCGTATATTATTAGTGATTCATCAGAAAATTTAAAAACATGGCATATAATTTTTATTTTTTTAAATCTTATAATTATCTGTGTAAACTTTGGTGGGACTACCACATATATTCATGGAGATATAACGGTTTCTTTGAAAATTGAAAAAAAAAAAAAATAATAATAATAGCATACCCATATTTTTAATAATAACACGTGAGGTATTAGATCCTGTGTGAAACCATTTTTAGTAAACTTGGCATACTACATTAGACACAGCATACTGCGATCATAATGCAAAAACGTTAAATAACTTACGAAATATGAGCATTTTTACTAAATAATTTTTAACTGCGCATGCGCTAGCTTTAAAAAAAATTCATTTGCATAATTTAATAGCCAAAAAATAAAAGCTAAGCTATAAAGGGTTTTACTTTTACTTACATTGTTATTTTGATTTAATCAATGGCCAATAGTAATACAGTATTCACTGATTGCAAATGAATATTGATAAATTCCCCTATTATCTTTCCTTTCCTTTTTTTTTTTTTTTTTTTTTTTTAGATGAACTGAAATTTTGTTCATTCTGTATATGTTCTGTATATGTTTTGTTCATTCTGTATGTCTATGAATATATGTCGCAACCTCATTAAATTGTATACAGATAATTAAATTAGAAAAATTCTCATAATCACATGCTACAACCAAAACACATTTCAAGCATTACTTTCCAAAGGTTGAAAAAAAATTGATTTTTAGGTAATTTTTTATTGGTCCTCTTTTCCCTTTAGGACAAAACTTTCGCTGAAATATGGGAATTTTAACATGTTCTTTATACTCTCAAAGTTTCAGAATATTTCCTACAGAGTTTTTTTTTTTTTTTTTTTTTTTTTTTTTTTTAGATTTTTGACAAAACATTTAAATTCCAAAGTGTCCAAATATTTATTGGTAGATAATGTATTTCATTGCAAATAAATACGCATTGAAAGTTGATCTTTTTTACTTATTGACATTGACAACTATAATGAATAACTTTAGTTTTTTAATTGTAACATGTTAAAACATAGTTTAAATATGTGTCATGTTAAAACATGTATGTTCATATTAAAACAACTTTTAAATATAGTGTTCTATATGGTAACAAAGTTACACAAGAGAATACAGAAAATAGTCACCGCCACAGTCCAGTTATTATTATTATTTATTAATTTATTTTTAAGTAAAAATTTGGTCTAATAAAAAATATGAATTCAAAAAACATTTTTTTTTTTTTCTTTTTTTTTTAAGGATAGAGGACTATTAGTTTCAATCTGTGGATGGAACGTTGTCGCCAGTTTTACGATGGTCGGACATTTATCGAAATCGAAAATTTATCGAAAATTTGAATAATTTGAAAGCGATGTCATAATTTGAAATAATAATAATAATAATAATAATAATAATAATAACAATAATAGTCCTCCGTACTAAACTAAATTCTGCTTTTGCCAGAATTTCATCAAAAATTTTCTTTCTTTCTTTCTTTCTTTTTCTTTTTTTTTTTTTTTTTTTTTTTTTGAAAGAAAAAGAAAAGAAAAGAAAATTAATAATAATCACTATCGAAAAAGTTGAAGAAGTCCTTTTTTAGACAAAATTACATAATTTATTTTAATTTTTAATTGTTGCCAAAAAAGTTTACGAGTTGAATTTAATTTTTTTTTTTTTTTAAATGAAAAGAAATTCACCCGTAAATAATAAAATTGATATAAAACTTTGTGAAAAATTAAACTTGCAGGGTAAAATTGACGTCATTTTAGCTCTAAAGGTATTATTTATTTATTATTTCAGTTCTGAGCCAGAATGATTTTATTAAGCGGCTGATTTTTATATCCGGCGAACGTTCCTGCTCTTAAGGAAAAGGTATTACTTCCCTGAATTTGAAAAAAATCTTCAAAAGTTAACCAATAATGAAATTAGTAAACAATATTAATTAATTTTTGATAGATAATTAATTAATTATTCCTTCGGTATAAGTAAATTAAACGCATTCCAAATTCCCATGCGCTTTTCTTTGAGGGAAATCATGATTACTTTGCCAAAAGTTCAAGCTGTACTTATAAATTTAAAACCTTTCCGATCAAATCTTACGAATTATAGTAATTTCAAAATAAGAACTAGAAATTGACTTTTAATAATAATAATAATAATAATGATAATGATAATCAACTTGAAATCAAATTTGTAACTTATTACTGCGCTTTGAAGAATACATTCCTTGAAATTGTTACGGAAGTTAGTTATGAGGAATGTTTAATTTATAATTGTGCTGCAAGTGCGCTGCAAATCATCGCCAATGAGCGATAAAGAAGTGTTTGTTGTGTTTTAATTTCTTTTTCTATTTAAAAAAAAAAAAAAAAAAAAAAAAAAAAAAAAAAATCACAATGCAAAAAAAAATTTTTTTTTTTTTTTTTTTTTTTTTGAGTGCGTGTAAATGATATTTTTTGCTGCTGAGTAGGTATTTTTGAGTTTATTAACCAGCAGTGTTGATTTTATTAAGCGGCGGCTTTAAAAGAAGTTTGTATTGATTTGATTTCGGTTCTAGAAATTTGATCAGATTAAGCTTCTGATTTTATTAACCAGTGAATTTATTAAGCGGCAGTTACTGTATTTCGTAATGAATTAAACATTAATGAATTCTATACCGTTTTATTCACTAACGCTACGTATTAAAACTGCTGAATGCTTTCAGTTATCTAAATGAAGTTGACCAGACGTTCTCGAATCCCGAGGATGGATGGATGGGTTTCCCGTCGCACTAGTGCTGCGCAGATGGGCAATTGGCGACGGTCTGGGACACACGCCTAGAGATGGTCCGTAGACATGCCATCACAATTTTGATCCTCCACGGAAGGGATGGCTCTCCCGCTTCGGTATAATTTTTTATGGGAACATGGAGGACATTGCAGCCATGACAGATTTTACGTGCACCAGCCACCATTAGTGTACACGACGGTCTTTGCCCGGCTCGAGTCCCGAACCCGCAATCTTCCAATTACGAGGCCGGCGCTCTACCGACTGGGCTACCGCGGCCCCTCGAATTCCGAAGACAGTCCTTACATTTGGGGACGCTGGTTATAAAGTTATTAATTTTTTATTATAATAATTAATTATTTGTATAATAAATAAGTTGAAATGTGTTCTTTCGGGTAATTCATACATAAAAATTACTAAAATTTCACAATTTAAATGATTTATTTATTTTGTCCTCGAAATTCGGGAACACCGTAATATTTGTCTTCAAATTCAATTTGAAAAATCTGGTCGTCCCACTCTAGTAAACGATCGTAAAAATTGATGGAATTAAAAACGATGTAAGCATATGTAGAGAGGAAAATAATGGAATACCATTTCTATTTGAATTCACCATAATAAACTGAAATATTTTGGATTACTGTGGATTCGACTATTGCAAACTTTCAAGTGTTATTATTATGTTTTAATGGTTTTTATGTTACAAAATCAAAGTACATACGCGATTTTTTTTTTTTTTTTTTTTTTTCCCGGGTAATATGGACCAGTCGGTAATGTTTAATAGTTAAGAAGGAAAATATGGAATACTCATTTCCTTAAAAGATATTGAAAAATAAGGTAGTATTTTTTTTTTAATCATGAATAATTGAAATACATTTTATCCTGAAATTATAATTGAAAATAGATAGTATTGAAAAAATTATCAGCATTCAAGTTTTACGCAAATCGCAAATAACATGCGCTGCATTTTTTTTTTTTTTTTTTTCCTTTTTTCGAGCCTTGATACCATTTCTGCTGATTCTTATGTGAAATGACCTCTTGAATCCGAATATGACCTCCATTTTACCCAATCACCCACCGTTTTCTCGAGACGCTACTACTTCCCTCAATTTTTAACGCTGTTCGGTAATTTTATAGCCATATATTTGATTTGAAGAATTAAAAAAAAAAAATATTTTAACACTTAATATACATATATAATGTATATAAATAACAATAATTAATTAATTAATATAAATGTAATATATTAATTAATTAATTATATATTATAATATATATATATATATATATATATATATATATATTATATTACATATTATATTATATATTATAATTATTAATATATTTGATTTGGAGAATGAAAAAAAAAATGTTTTAACACTTAATATACATATATAATGAATATAAATAACAATAATTAATTAATTAATATGAATGTAATTTATAACTTCAGTGGCAAATCCCCTAAATTTACCCCATGCTGCAAATGTTAATGTTTTAGAATTTTTCACTGCTCTAGCTCCTCAGAAAGTATTTAATAGTTAAAGTAATCCTTCTCCTTCCTAAAAATCAAATTTATAGCCATAAAATTACCAAAAAGTGATAATAAAATAAAATTTAAAAAAAAAAAAAAAATTAAATTAAAGACTTTTTCTATTAGCTTGATTCGCACTAAAAGGTATGAAAAGATTAAAATAAAGTGTTTCCACCTAAATTTCATACTTTAGTTAATTTTAAAAAATCTAATTGTCGTGTTGAAAAACTGTTTGCACCTCTGTATTCAGAAAAATCGTTCCTTTCATTTGGTACCGAATTTGTAACGAGCCGCGTACTTTTTAGAATGACTGAAAAGAATTAAAATGAAGTATTTCCACCTAAATTTCATACTTTAGTTAATTTTTAAAATTCTAATGGTCGTGTTGAGAAACTGTTTGTATCCCTGGATTAAAAAAAATCGTCCCTTTCATTTGGTACAGAATTTGTAACGATAGGACTGATATTTCTAATTTATTTTCCCCCTTTTCTTTTTTAACCCGTAATCGGCAGAAGGTTTATGATAGAGAATGTAAGCTATATATAAAAAAAAAAATTGAATAAAAATAGGGAGGCGTCACCCCAAAAAGGTGGTTGATAGAGCAAAATGGTCGTCATATTCGAATTCAGGAGGTCATTTTACACAAGAATTTACTAAAGTGGTATTGGGCCGATTTTCATGCACAGTAGTGTAATGTGGAGTTTTCGGTATTCCGTATTATAAATAAATACATCGTAGATAAAATTTATTAAAATGTAAAACTGTCAATTATGAAAGTTATATCTAATATGAAAAAAAAATTGCATTTGAGATAGATTGTAAAACAATTTTAAACTGTACTTGCACATTTCATTTTGATCCATACTTTTTTTTACTCCTGCGAAAACATTTTAAGATATATTTTGTTTTTATTTATGGAAAATAATCTGGTGCGGCACTCACACGACTCTCTCTTGCCCTGAAATTTAATACTATAAATACAGGTTGGAGATTAAGGGGTAAGAGTAGTAAGCCGTGCCGTTTAGCCGACGGAAGTGACGTCATAGGAGGGGGGGGAGAGGGGGAGGAAACCGGAAGTGACGTAACGGTTGGTTGCTTGATCATGAAAGATGACGGGGGGTACAGTTTCTTTTTACCCGATGGCAACCTGGACTTCTTGTCAAGACATGTGACGGAAGGGAGAGTTTTCTTCACGGATTAATAGAAGAGGATGCGAAAGAGGCTTCCAAATCTGGCTTTTTTTTATCTTACCACAACAGATGGCGCCACAGTCGAGGACCTCCCTTTCCAAAAGCTCCCGTAATGATTTTCAATGGCAAAAAACGGCATTTAATTTAATTTTTTTATGGAAAGTTTTAACTTTAACAAAATCAAGTAAACAGAAATAATGCTATATAAGGTCTTCCTAATAACATATATTTTTTTTTTTATAACGGTGGGACTTTTCATTACTTTGTAAGAGGTTATACAAAATACGAGATCGTATTGATTAAAATCAGAATAAAAGACATTTAAAAATTTTCAGTACTGTACAAATAATCTGTGATAGTGATACAAAATAAAAAATGTCATTAATAAGGAATATTAAAAATTAAGGAAAGAAAGAAAAAATAAATAAATAGACGAAAATTATTAATAAAGAAAGAAAGAAAAGAAAATTATTAATAAATAATTAAATAAAATCTGTTGTACTTTATTCATTTATTTTTCAAACTTTTAAATTTAATAAGAATTATTTTGATTTATTTATAATACAGAAAATTGACGAACTTATTAATTTTTTTAAGGTAATATAATATATATGTATTTAAATATAAATAAAAAAAAATTATGATAGTTTCTGTGACTTGAGGTATTTTAGAAATTGTATGGAGATATATTTAAATTTATTTTCGTTTTAAAAAATCACAGGGAAATTCATTTCTCTCTTTCTTCCCTCCTTTTACTGTATATATTCAATATTATGATTTTTTAAAACCATATGTCATTTTCTATTTTAAAACACATTCATTTTTAACGAATGTGTGTTTGTGTGTAAATATCGGATTGAGTTATCAAGTTTTTTAATGTTAAAAAATCAAAAAAGTATTTTAATTTACATATATCTAATTATTAAAAACCTCACCAGCGGCCAAGTGATTCTGCGATTAAAATGTATTAGATGAAAAGTACCGGGTTCGCTCGTCGACCTAGCGGCTCGAAGGTCTCCGCGGTTTTCTCCAAAACTCGCGTAAATACGAGTTATGACCCTAATCAAGATCAACATGGTGGGCACATCACCCAGGACTTGGACCCTCGTGCAGTCAATCGGCTTTAATCTTCACACCAGCAGGACCACCACCTTATTAAGCAGTAGCCGAAAGGTTTTGCATGCAAAACTGGTAGACGGGAAGTGCCGGGCTTGATACCAGGTCGCGCTAGTCGATTTAATTGATCAGAGTTTTCCGTGATATTCGCCGAAACTCGCGTAAATACGGGCTAGGACCCCTCAGAAAGACCCTGCGGAGGGCACAACACCCAGGTCTAGGACCCTTGTATAGTTAATCAGCCTAAACCTTCACACCAGCATCATCACCACTTTATTAACTGTGGCCGAGAGGTTCTGCACTCAAATCTGATAGATGGGAAGTGCGAGGTTTGAATGCAGGTTACGATTGTCGAAGTCATTCGTATTTTGTGTGTTTTTTCTCCGAAAATTACATGAATTTGGGCTAGGAAACTCTTCGCCCCCCCCACACCCCCCACGATGGGCATCTCCTGTTAGGAGCAAGTCCCAAGTGTAGATATTTGGCTTTAATTCAAACACCAACACTTTATTAAAAATTTATGTGTGATGTAGGAATTAAGGCCGACTGTCTGCACGATAAATCTGGTTATGTCTTTCTAAAATGCCCTGGTATTCAAGCGATAAACTCCGAACGGCTAAGCCGACGAGGATGTATTGGATTCTAATTTGGCACCTCACGCCTATCCTAAAACGTGTAGAATAATGTATATGTATATTTACATATATATAATTGAAATTATGTTAGAGAAAAAAATGATGATGTGCATGATTAACGTAAATTAAGCAGATAAATTTATATTTATTATTATTTTTTTTTTTAAGAATCCCCCCCCCCCCCCACTCTTTTTTTTTTTTTTTTTTTTTTCGTTTTAGAGATTTGTAACATTAAACCATACATTATTATTATTTATTATTATTATTTAAAACCATATCAATCCTTAACGAATTTCCATTGACCATCGTCTGCATTATCATGGAAGATAATTTTTTTTAAATAATAATTTTAATACATTATTTTTACTGAGTGAATTTGTATAAGAAAATATAGAAGAAAGTCATGTGGTGGCCAAAACAGACTAGTTTTTTTAAACGTAAATATAAGTAAAAATTTTATGATAATTTCTGTTATTTGAGGAATTTTAGAAATTGTGTGGAGATATATTTAAATTTATTTTCATTTCAACAAATTACAGGTAAATTCATCCTCACCTCTTTTTACTATATAGGATAATATGATTTTTTTAAACTATGCATTATTTTTATTTTAAAACTCATTAATCTTTAACGAATGTGCTATAGGTAAATATCTGACTGAATTATCAATAGTTTTTTATGTTAAAAATTTTTAAAACTATTTTAATTTACATATGTCTCGGTAAGTTAGTTATCTTTATTAAAAACGTTAATTATCTTTATTAAAAACCCCGTCATCGGCCGAGAGGTTCTCATTAAAATCTGGTAGATGGGAAGTGCTGGGTTCGTTGCCAGGTCGCGCTCGGTGACCTAGTCGCTTAGAGTTTTCGGTGTTTTTTTTTCCCCCAAAACTCGAGTAAATATGGACTTTGACTCCTAAGAATGACCAAAACGGCGGGCAGACTACCCAGCCCTAGGATCCTCGGGTAGTCAATCAGCCTTAACTTTTACATCACCACCCCCACCACCACCTTATTAAACAGTGGGCGAACAGTTTGGCGTTCAAAGCTGATAGACGGGAAGTGCCTGGTTCGATACCAGGTTGCGCTTGTCAACCTAGCTGCTCAGAGTTGTCCGTGATTTTCGCGGAAACACACGTAAATACAGACTGGCACCACCTTAGAAAGACCACCACAGAGGGCACACCACCAAGACCCAGGACCCTCGTGCAGTCAATTAGCCTTAACCTTCACACAGTAACACCACCATCTTATTAAGCAGTGGCCGAATGTGTCTGCGTCCAAAACTGGTAGATGTGAAGCGCCGAGCTTGATACCAGGTCGCGCTCGTCAATTTAAGTGCTCGGAGTTTTCCGTGGTTTCTGCCCAAACTTGAATAAATACGGGCTAGTACACTCAAAAAGACACCCCTCATAGGGCACACCACCAGGCCTAAGAACCTCGTCCAGTCTATTGGCCTTAACCTTCACACCACCACCACCACCACCTTATTAACAGTGGCCGAGCGGTTCTGCGCTCAGAGCTGGTAGACAGGTAAGTGCCGGGTTTGAATACAGGTTACGTTAGTCGACGAAACCATTCGTATTTTTCTATAGTTACTAGGGAAGACTTCTGTGGGGATCTTTTTAAGGTGTACTAATGCGTATTTACGCTACTTTCGGGGAAAACCATAGAAAACTTTGAACGGCTTGGCAAATGAGCGCAACCTGTGATGAACGCGGCACTTCCTGTTTTCCAGCTTTGAGAGCTGAACCTCTCAACCACATAATCGTTTAAGGAAATTCATACTTATGAAAGTTGGGAAGAGGGGAATGGCGCTTTTATCAATTTTTAAGTCGCCATGTGGCGAGTGTTGAAAGTGGATTTCTTCAGGTCTAATTCAATCTACGTGATTTAATTGATTTAATTATTGTTTCAAATATTAAATATTTTGATTTATATTATAACTTTGTATCTGTGTATTAATTCTATTAAGATTTTTAAAATATATAGAGGAGTGGTGTGCTGGTTAAGCTAGATTGCCTACACGAAGGAGCTAGGCGTGGGGAGAATATCCTCTGTCGAGATCTTTCTAAGAAATCAAGAACGCCTAGACTCTATCCATATAAGATTTGGTGAAAACAATTAAAAATTCCAAACGATTGAAATGACTAATGCGACTTGGGTTCGAACCCGGCATTTCTCGTGTTCCAAAAGGTATGTATAATACCATTTTTTTTAATTGCGATTATAGTAACGAAAAAATCCTGATAATGTACGTTACTGAACGAAATTTTTAAAAATTATATATAGATATAATTAAATTTATTTTTGTTTAATAAATTACAGGAAAATGCTTTTTGGTACGGCAGGACTATTTCTTTAAATCTGCGATTTTGCATTATCACCGATTTTGTGTTCCACCACATATATATGCCAGGATATCTGCCAATATCCAATTTTACCACTTAATTTTCTAAACTATCTTAAAACTAGTATGTTGTGGCCACCACATGACTTTATTCTATATTTTCCTATACAAATTCACTCAGTAAAAATAATTTATTAAAATTATTATTTAAAAAAAATTATCTTCCATGATAATGCAGACGATTTCCATACTATAGAAGTAGTATAACACTAAATATCCCAAAAAAAAGTCAATTTTATTGTCAATATTACAATTAATTTTTTTTTTTTTTTTAGTAGAAATGAAAAAAATCGATAACTTTATTTTAAATTATAGCAGATCGATGGTTCAACCATTCGTTTTGCAGGTATTGACGAGCTCTTTTGAAAGATACCCGTCATGAAAATTTACTCCCCTCGAGGGGGGGGGGAGGCTCCTACACATACAAAATTTTTTTCCCAGTTGACTATCTCTATTATAAATAATTCTTCAAATAATGATTAATAAATAAAATTGTGTAATAAATTTGATAATGATTACTAAAAAATAATTCTCTTTATGCACATTTATACAAAATTTTGTCCTATATCACCATGCTAAAAATTTAGAAAAAGCGGGATAGCAACGCAACCTGTAAGACAATTTTTACCAAAAGTTGATAGGCACTAATTTATGTCAGTGTGCAACTACATACCAATTTGTATGAAATTCAGTGCAGTATTTTCTGAGAAACAGTTACCACAAAATTTTGTCACACACACACAGACAGACAGACAGACATTTTCTAAAAATGGTCAAGTCGTGTTCTACAGCTCTCAAAACGTGTAATTCCATCAAAAACCCGAGTTCTAAAATTTTTACGAATCCAATACTTTCTTCGATTGAATATAGAAGAAAGTATTTTCCTATACAAATTCACTCAGTAAAAATAATTTATTAAAATCATTATTTAAAAAAATTATCTTCCATGATAATGCAGACGATTCCCATACTAGAGAAGTAGTATAACACTAAATATCCATAAAAAGTCAATATTACTGTCAATATTACAATTAAAAAAAAAAAAAATCTATAACTTTATTTTAAATTATCGCAGATCGATGGTTCAACCATTCGTTTTAAAGGTATTGGTGAGCTCTTTTGAAAGATAACCATCATAAAAATTTACTCCCCTCGAGGGGGGACTTCCTGCTCAGGGGGGGGGGGCGGGTGGCGAGGCTCCTACACATACATATATTTGAGTTTGAAAAAAAATCCTTAAGTCAAATACAGCAAGAATTAAAATAATAATAATCCAAATACAGGAAGAATTAAAATGAAAGAAAGTTGCAGATGTTTAAAACCAACACAACAAGAAAAAAAAAAACTTTATTCTGAATTTTTATGGAAAACGTATATACTATTTGGCAAAATATTAAAAAAGGGACTTGGAGTTTGATAAATAAACGAAAAGAAAAGATCGTAACATATAAGCAAGAAAGAAAAAAAAGTTGAAAGAGAAAACAATAAAATTGTGTCGATTAAAATATCTTTTAGTAATAATAATAGTTTATTTTGCAGCAAAAGCAGTCGAAAACCGAAAATTCCTGTCAAGGAAAACCGGGAGAAAGTAGACTACAGCGCCCTCAATATTTACAAAAATATCGTCTTCCACTTTCAAAGGCTGGACACCATTGGACTTTCCCCTCCTATTCTTTCTACTCCGTGGTTTTCTTAAAGGGACAACACAGTGAATGGTTGGTTGCTTGCTTGATCGTGAAAGATGACGGTTGTAGAATTTCTTTTTATCCGTTGGCAACCTGGACTTCTTGTCAAGACATGTGACGGAGGGGGAGAGTTTTCTTAAAGGGACAACACAGAAACCTGTCAGAACATGAAAGAGAATGACGTTATTAACCGAAAAGAGGACAATGTAGAGTATATTTTTTAATCAGTAATTAATTTTTAATGAGTTGTTCATTAATCAATTTTAATAAGTAAATTTTATTATTTTATTGATTATTAATTAATTATTTAACTGACTATTTTAATTCGCTAGATTTTTTACAAAACGATATTGCACTGTAGGGGATTTGAACCCACCATCTATGGGATGCGAGACCAACGCGCTACCGATTAAGCTACGATGGCGTTCCCTCAAACTGCCTTTTTTTATGTTTTCCCCTCTTAGGAGACAGGGGGTGGGAAGACGTGTCCCCCACCTGCGCCCAAGTGGACTCGTCCAAGGGGATCCAGCCAATTACAAGAAAGCACTGTGACATCATTCGTATTTTTATCCAATCCTGATGCGTTTGCTGAGAAGATAAGACAGTAAATCTGGGTATAAAATCCTAGACATCACGAAATACCTTCACATTTTAGTCTCGCTTCATTCCTGCCGTTCAATTCGCTCGCTCTTCGCTACGTAATCATGGAAGACGGGCTTAATCTTTTGATCCACGAAAATGTATTTGCTTCTTCAGAAGAAATTTTTGAAAGACTAGAAAAAGAAATTGTTTATTTACCCGAGGAGCAATGCCATATACGTAATCGAAATAAATCTTATCCTATTTCGCGGAAGATTGCTGCTTTTGGAGACCCTGATTTATCTTATACTTTTTCAGGACTGACACTAATCAGCCAGCCTTGGCCTCCTTTGCTTCTTGAAATAAAAAGTCTTATTGAAACTATGATGGGTGTCAATTTTAATTTCGTGTTGATAAATCGGTACGAGGATGGAAATGACTGTATTGGTAAACATAAAGATGATGAAGCCGACATAGAGGAAAACCACCCTATCTGTTCCCTAAGCTTTGGAGAAACACGTACTATGATTTTTAAAAGACCCAATTACCAGGATAAAAAAGTGGAATTAAAGTCAAACTCTCTTTTGGTTATGAATCCCCCAACAAATGAATTCTGGAGCCATGGAATTCCAAAGGAGAAGAAACACACTGGTGTGCGTGTTTATCTAACTTTCCGTATGATGAAAACACCTGGACTTAACAAGCGGAAACATGTTCAAACAGAAGAAAGATGCAAGAAAATAAAAGAAGACCGAACTATACTCGGGGAACGCATAACTTGTCAGCATTGCAAAGGCTACAGTGACCTGTTTACGCACTTGGCGGTAATTGGGTTGCGATATCGGGCGATTTAGCGATGATTTCGGAAAGTTTTTTCTTTTTCTTTTTTTTGATTAAAGTAAAAATATTTTTTCAGAGTATATTTTTTAGTTTCTTTAGAAATGAATTTACACTAAATTCATTACTTACAATTTATTGTAAATCCATATTACTGCAAATTATGTAATATACTACATTTTACCTTGAGAGAAAAACAAAAACAAAAAGGTTAATACTTAAATATTTTGAAAAAGGAAAAAATTAAATAAAATATTATCTGTATGTACATTTTTTGCCTTTGTTTTCTTTAAAGAGAAACCGATTATTAGTATTATATATATATATATATATATATATATATATATTTATAATTTAAAAATATACTTTTAAAATATTTCGAATATATTTTGGCAAAAAAATTATTTTACCATAAGATTTAAACTGTGATTTTTAAATGGCAGTATCTTCTGTGGAGAAAATGAACAAAAAGTTCTAAATGAACAAAACGTAATAGATTTTCAATTTGCATTATTATTTACCGGTTAATCAGTAAATGTTAAAAGCAGTAAAAAAATGAGAAAGTGGAAATAGTTTAAAGCTTTTATGAAAATATTTAAAAAATATTAATTTAAAATAAATAAATAAATATAGTGACTTTTCATATGCAGAGGCAATCTCTGTTTACAATTTGTTTATACATTCATTTTGTCTGTATCCCGATTTTTTATGCTAAATGTGAATATGAGAATTTTTATATATTTATTTCTGAATAAAATTAAGAAACTCACAATTTATATGAAAGGGAAGCGAATTTTAATTTACTTGTAAATATGATTTGTCTTGATGTATTTATTTAATACTGAAAAACACACACCTTTGCGACTGCTATTTTTAAAAACTGAGTTGAAACATTTATTTTCATAGCATTTTTAGGAGGTTGGAATGAGATTTTTATAGATGAGAAAGAGGGAAATGTTACGTTATTCGATTCTTTGGAATAGGAATGAAAGCATGTCATTTCACGCATTTTTCAATTTATTTTGATATATTGAATGGATAAGCATGCTTTGATATTAATGTGTGATATTAAATTTAAAAGCAATCTTAAAATTTTCAGAAACAATGTTTCCACACTTTTATTGAGGACTATTTCTTTCCGACAGCATAGACTAAATAAAAACGATTTATCTTTTTATTTTGTGATTTTGTCTTCCCTTTGGCACAGTTAAAAAAATATTAAAGGTAAAATTGAGAGATAATGTTCGACAGAAATTTTCAGAAATTTATATAGTAACCGTTTTAAAGGGCTACAATTTATAAACAAAGTAAAGAACCCCCTCCCATTTTTTTAAGGTTATTTGTATATTTAAATCGAAAAATAACTATTGTAGTAAATTATGTAGAGCAATTGCAGAAAATGAGTCAAAATTCCGTCATACTTGATACTGAAAAACTTAGCAATTGAATGAATACCAATTTTGTAGCCATTTGGAATTATTTTAGATATCTAAAAATAAGTTTTTGACTTTTGTGTAGCTTTTGGAAGAACTTTGAGGCATTTTTATGAATTTAGAAGGCTCTTGGCTCTAAATTCAAATCTCAAAAGATAGATTTATAAGGACGAGAGAACTATTTCTTTCAAGAGCCAATAATAATAATAATAATTGTGTCGTTAAAATTTTGCGGTAGACTACCTTGATTAAAGCAGGCAGTGTCAGGAGTACATTTTCATGCATACACAATAAATAAATAGGCCACTTTCACAAAATTATACTATGTGTAGGACAGAATTTAAATTTCATTTCAATTCACTTGACCACTATCAGCCTTTATTTATTTATTTATTTTTAATTTAATTTAAATTAATTTAATTTATTATTTTTGTTAAATAATATAGTTTTTATTCACTTGATGAAATTATTTTACCAACTAAATCTACAGAATTATAAGTAATAATTCTATTCAATGTAAGCTTTTTCTAATCAAATTTTTTTATAATGATATCTTTAAAAGTAAATATTTTAAACTGCAATATAGAAAATCCTACATAATTGCTCTACATATCTTTAAAATTTTGTAATTCCTCTCCAAGGTATCGATCAATTTGTTATAAAGTCTCAAACAGTATTTATTTCCCAATTAATTTTCTTTAAGTAAATATCCATTAAAATAAAATTTGTTTTACAATGTAATGCTTGCTAATTATGTAATTTCGGCTTTAAATAATTGATCTGTCTCCCATTTATATATAAATTTTACATATATAAGTCTGATATATATATATATATATATATATATATATATGATAATTATTATTATTATTATTATTAAAGATAATTATGTTTTTCTTTTATTGTTCTGTTCCAGAAAAAAAAAAAAAAGTAAAATCTTTAGTATATAGTGCATAGTATAAATTAATGTAAACACTATTAGTTGTTTGTATTGGAAATAAAAATATTTTATATAACAATGCGTAAACGAATTCAAATTATATTATCAATGTAATAATAATAACGAAAAAGAACTAGTATGTTGTGGCCACCACAAGACTTTCTTCTATATTTTCCTATATACATATTCAATCAGTAACAATATTAAAAAATAAAAAATAATTACGATTTTTTTCTATTTTTTGGTAAAAGTAATACATATTCAAACTGTAACAATATTTTAAAAAAAAATATATATATATATATATATATATATATACGATTTTTTTCTTTTTTTTGGTAAAAGTAATACATATTCAAACAGTAACAATATTTAAAAAAAAAAAAAAAATCGATTGTTTTTCTAAGTTTTTTTTTTTTTTGTTGTTGTTAAAAGTAAAAAAAAAATCGATAACTTTCTTTTAAATTATCAGAGATTTATAGTTCAACCATTCGTTTAAAAGGTATTGACGAGATCTTCCGAAAGATACACATCTTGAAAATTTAGCCCCCCCCGGGGAGGTACTCTCCCCCCAGGGGGGGAACCGGTGCCCCCACATGCACGAAATTGTTTTCGTAGTTAACTACTGCTATTATCAATAATTCATATTAATTTTACAGTCACTATAGAGTTAGATCTTTCAAAATTGGTTTAGAGAGGTTTTCGATACTTACAAATCAATTCCGGATATTTTCGAATTTATAAAAATATTAGGAGGGGCGGTAAGGGAGGGGCTATGGGCAAAAACAAATAGAAATACAGTTAGGCCGTTCAAAATTGGTACAGATAGGTTTTAGAGGCCTGCAAATCGAATGAGGATATTTTCTAAAGTCTAATGTTATTAGAAATGCCGGGAAAGGTGGGGGGCAGAGGGGCAAAAAAAAATAGAGTTAGATAATTCAAAATTGGTACATCGAGGTTTTCGATACCTACAAATCGATTGCGGATATTTTTGAATTTTTAAAATTATTGGGAGGGGCGGGAAGGGGGGAGGGAGCGGAGGGGCAAAAAATAAAAATAGAGATAGATCGTTCAAAACTGGTGCATAGAGGTTTTTGATACTTACAAATCGATTGCGGATATTTTCAAATTTTTAAAATCATTAGGATAAACGGGAGGGGCAGGGGGGATGGGGGAAAATAATAGAAATAAGAGTTATAGCATTTTGGGAATTTTTTCCGAAGGCAGTGAGAACCCGGCGCGAAATTTTTTTCTTAGTTAGCTATTACTATTATCAATAACTCATATTAATTTTACAATCACAAGTTAAAAATAAAAAATAAAAAAAAGTACGATTTTTTTCAAAGTTTTTTTTTTTTTTTGTTGTTAAAAGTAATACATATTCAACCAGTAACAAAATTTAAAAAAAAAAAAAAAAAAATTCTGTTTTTTTTTTTTTTTTTTTTTTTTGTTAAAAGTAAAAAAAATCGATAACTTTGTTTTAAATTATCACAGATTTATAGTTCAACCATTCGTTTTAAAGGTATTGACGAGATCTTTCGAAAGATACCCATCTTGAAAATTTACCCCCCCCCCGGGGGGTACTTCCCCCCAGTGGGGGAAGCGATGCCCCCACATGCACAAATTATTTTTCCTAGTTACGTACTACTATTATCAATAATTCATATTAATTTTACAATCACAAGTGTAAAATAACTCTTATTATGCACATTTACACGAATTTTTGTCCTATACTGCCATGTTAAAAATTTAGA
The DNA here is from genome assembly GCA_963930645.1 of Salticus scenicus. Classification (NCBI taxonomy): domain Eukaryota; kingdom Metazoa; phylum Arthropoda; class Arachnida; order Araneae; family Salticidae; genus Salticus; species Salticus scenicus. Next base: position 130,540,420 of record OZ005661.1, read on the forward strand.
TAAAATGCTATCACAGCGCCTCCTGTTGAGCTATTGATCCCAAAATATAATCAGCACCAGTTTATGTCGGGGGCCAACTAAATACTATGTTTGGTAAAATTTCGTTTAAAAAAAAAAAAAAAAAAATACGATTTTTTTTTCTAAGTTTTTTTTTTGTTAAAAGTAAAAAAAATCGATAACTTTCCTTTAAATTATCACAGATTTATGGTTCAACCATTCGTTTTAAAGGTATTGACGAGATCTTTCGAATGATACCCATTTTCAAAATTTAACCCCCCCGGGGGGGTACTTCCCCCCAGGGGGGGAACCGATGCCCCTCCATGCACAATTTTTTTTTCCTAGTTAGCTACTACTATTATCAATAATTAATATTAATTTTACAATCAAAAGTTTAATATAACTCTCATTATGCCCATTTATACGGAATTTTGTCCTATGCTGCCATGTTAAAAATTTGCATAAAATGCGATCACAACGCCACCTGTTGAGCTATTGATCCCCAAATCTAATGGGCACCAGTTCATGTCAGGGTGCAACTAAATACCAAGTTTGGTTAAATTTCATTCATTGGTTCGTGAGATACAGCGTCCACAAAAAAATGATACAGACACACAGACAGACAGACAGACAGACACACACACAGACAGACATTTTTTAAAAACTATCAATTCGTGTTCAGGACATCCCAAAACGTGTAGATCCGTCAAAAAACGGAGGTCGAAAATTTTCGCTAATCCAATACTTTCTCTATATTACATATAGAAGAAAGTAAAAAGTATTTGTCGAAAAATATTTTTCCTTATTCCTGTTAGCTTGAATATTTCATTGACATATTTGGTGTGAATCTGGTGTGAAAATTTCCCAAAAGTTCAAATCCGTCAAATTTTTTACTCTATTTTTAACAGTTGTGAAATTAAAGAAGCGGACTGTGCATTAATTATCTTCAAATTTTCGAAAATAAAGTAATCTATTAGCCCCACCAAACTGTTTCGCACTCACAATAGGGGTTAAAAGGTTGCTTCCGGTATTCCCTCTTCAGCCAATATTTCGCCAACAGACTTTCTTCGCGAAACAATACATTGATATAAATTTTATGCTTATCTATTACAAAAAATTCCATGTGTTAACATAAATATGTTTAGTTTAAATAGTTAAACTTTTTTCAGTTTATCAGAATAAAAAAAATCGAGAAAAAGTTTATTACACTTAAATATAGTTAAGAACTATTTGCTTTCGCGGATGTGTAATTTCTACAGGCTAATACACACTGTCAAGTTAACCTTTCCCCGAGTAAGTATTATAAAGTAAGTTTTCTCTCTTTTAAAAAACATTTTCCCTTTGAATAAAGTAGTATACTCTTTCGTTTAATACTAAAAATCTTGATTATTTATTAATGATTTCTTTTTATTAAGTTTTTTAATGAACATTATGAAAGATGATTTTCAATATAAGATATATTTATTTTAATTAGTAAATATTTATAAATTAGAACTTTTATGTGTAGAATTTCTTTTCTTTTGTAAACCACAGTGATAAACATTATTTATTTAAGTTAAAATCCAAAATGAGATGATGTATGTGTACAAATATAAACAGAATGTGTTGTCTAAGTTAATAAGTTAAAGAATGCATATATAATGTTCTGTTTGTTTAAAAAATGTACTGCCACTTTTTTATTATTGAACGCTTAAAAATTAGATAAATGTTATTTAGTTAGATTCTTGCTCTAATAAAAAGGTATCAGTTATAACTTATATATTTTTTTAATGAATCATTGTATATAAAACTATCGTAAATATAAAAACTATGTAAATATTTATTTTTAAACTATTTATCGTATAAGAAAGTTAACACAATATATTTCCAGTTTATAAATGGTACTAAAACTTCGTTATTTTTAAAAATGTATAATTATAAAGCTAATAATTTCAAACACTTTTATTATTATTTTAGCTATTAAAAAATAATTGTAAAAACTGTGGGACATTTAAATTGTAACTTTATGCAAACATAGGTAAGTGTCATGGCTTAAATTGTTAACATGCTTTTGAATAAAAAGGATAGCATGAACTCGAATTGTCAACAAGGTGATAAGATAATGAAAATATTTCATGTGTATGAATGAAGATTTGTGTTTTGTAGACTTTAGTGATATAGGTGGTCATTGTAAGGTAATTCATTTTTATAAATTTCTATCAGAATTATGAAAAACTGTTATGTACAAGAAAATTTCGCAAATTATTATTTTGGAATATTGATGTAGTTATGTGTAAATAATACAAGATGTCATACATTTTTTCCCAAAAAAAGATAAACTATTTTTAAAACTAATTAACTTATTGAAGATTCGGTGTCTGTTTCAGTAGATTTATATATTTAAGAAGTAATATGAAAATAATGGAAAGTTTTGTGAATATGATGAATTATATTGTGGTGTGATGAAAAAAGTATCATAATGGGTATATAGTAATACCAAAACAATTTATTTAATAATAATAGTAATAAAGAAATCCCTTAGTTCAACACATGCCGAGCGGAATTCTGTTTTAGATTGGACTACAATTATAATTTTAGTCACTCAATGTAATTTTTCCCTGAGCAAATCTAGCAGAATGTATAAGTTAAATTTTATTTCCTTAAAATAGAACATTCAACATTTTTTCTTTAAAATATCTTTTAAAATATGACAGTATTAAACAGATTCCTTACTTAATCCAAATTATTAAATGATAATAACTCTTTTGAAAATTTGCGAGTAAGAATATACAGTTACATTAAAGAAATAAATAAATGACTAAAAAGTTTTTCACAAGATAAAATATAATTTTTTTTTAACTGAAAAAAGAACATTGCATAAAAAATCTCATTATATTGCTAAATAATGATAATAATAATTATAGTAATACAATTAAGTTTCATTAAATAGTAATAATAAGTAATTTTTGTTATATTTTTTTTTACTAAAAGAAAATAAAAGAATTTATAAAATAAAAAAAGAAAGATATTTTTTTTTTTTATTAAAAATTTTTTTTAACTTAAAAATTAGTAATAAGAATAAAAAGAAAAAAAAATAACAAGTTAAAAAAATTCACAAAAAGAAAATATAAAATTCACAATCTCAAACAAAAGAAGAGATATGTTTAAAAAATATTTTATTAAATCTAAAAACAGTTACATTAATAAAATTAAAAATAACAAGTTTAAAAAATTCAGAAAATATAGAATTAACAAACTGAAAAAAGAAGAGAAATATTTTTTTAAAAATGTTTCATTAAACCTAAAAACAGTTTCATTAGTAAAAAAAAAAAGTTTAAAAATTTCAGAAAAAAGAAAATACAGAATTAACAAAATGAAAAAAAAAAAAAAAAAAAATTATTATTATTATTAAACTTAAATAAAAAATGAATAACTGTTAAAAAAAATTTCGCATGTTTTAAAATTAAATATGATAGTATTTTTACTATTGTAAGTAAAGTGTAAGAAAATAAAATTGTTTTAAATTTTTTAGAAAAGAAATAACTAAAACATAAGTTTTTTGAATTGTTTTTATAAATTTTCCAGAAAAAGAATTCAATTTTTTTCTCAAAAAGGAAAATAAATAAATAAAAATAAAATAAAACAAAAAAAAATAAAATAAAATAAAATAAATAAATAATAATAAATAATATATATATATATATATATATGTTTTGCAATTTATAAAAACATAAAATAAATAAGGAACATGTGCAAAATCTTTTTTTTTTCATGTTTAAAAAATAAAATCTGATCGTATTATTAATAATGTAAATAAAATTTTAAGAAAATTTTATTTTTCTTTTTGAGAAAAAAATTGAATTCTTTTTCTGGAAAATTTATAAAAACAATTCAAAAAACTTATGTTTTAGTTATTTCTTTTCTAAAAAGTTTAAAACAATTTTATTTTCTTACACTTTACTTACAATAGTAAAAATACTATCATATTTAATTTTAAAACATGCGAAATTTTTTTTAACAGTTATTCATTTTTTATTTAAGTTTAATAATAATTAAAAAAAAAAAATCTTTTTTTTTTTTTTTTTTTTTTTTTTTCATTTTGTTAATTCTGTATTTTCTTTTTTCTGAAATTTTTAAACTTTTTTTTTTTTTTACTAATGTAACTGTTTTTAGGTTTAATGAAATATTTTTTAAAAAATATTTCTCTTCTTTTTTCAGTTTGTTAATTCTATATTTTCTGAATTTTTTAAACTTGTTATTTTTAATTTTATTAATGTAACTGTTTTTAGATTTAATAAAATATTTTTTAAACATATCTCTTCTTTTGTTTGAGATTGTGAATTTTATATTTTCTTTTTGTGATTTTTTTTAACTTGTTATTTTTTTTTTTTTCTTTTTATTCTTATTACTAATTTTTAAGTTAAAAAAATATTTAATAAAAAAAAAAAATATCTTTTTTTTTTTTTTTTTTTTATAAATACTTTTATTTTCTTTTAGTAAAAAAAATATAACAAAAATTATTTATTATTACTATTTAATGAAACTTAATTGTATTACTATAATTATTATTATCATTATTTAGCAATATAATGAGATTTTTTATGCAATGTTCTTTTTTCAGTTAAAAAAAATTATATTTTATCTTGTGAAAAACTTTTTAGTCATTTATTTATTTCTTTAATGTAACTGTATTTTCTTACTCGCAAATTTTCAAAAGAGTTATTATCATTTAATAATTTGGATTAAGTAAGGAATCTGTTTAATACTGTCATATTTTAAAAGATATTTTAAAGAAAAAATGTTGAATGTTCTATTTTAAGGAAATAAAATTTAACTTATACATTCTGCTAGATTTGCTCAGGGAAAAATTACATTGAGTGACTAAAATTATAATTGTAGTCCAATCTAAAACAAAATTCCGCTCGGCATGTGTTGAACTAAGGGATTTCTTTATTACTATTATTATTAAATAAATTGTTTTGGTATTACTATATACCCATTATAATACTTTTTTCATCACACCACAATATAATTCATCATATTCACAAAACTTTCCATTATTTTCATATTACTTCTTAAATATATAAATCTACTGAAACAGACACCGAATCTTCAATAAGTTAATTAGTTTTAAAAATAGTCTATCTCTTTTTGGGAAAAAATGTATGACATCTTGTATTATTTACACATAACTACATCAATATTCCAAAATAATAATTTGCGAAATTTTCTTGTACATAACAGTTTTTCATAATTCTGATAGAAATTTATAAAAATGAATTACCTTACAATGACCACCTATATCACTAAAGTCTTCAAAACACAAATCTTCATTCATACACATGAAATATTTTCATTATCTTATCACCTTGTTGACAATTCGAGTTCATGCTATCCTTTTTATTCAAAAGCATGTTAACAATTTAAGCCATGACACTTACCTATGTTTGCATAAAGTTACAATTTAAATGTCCCATAATTTTTACAATTATTTTTTAATAGCTAAAATAATAATAAAAGTGTTTGAAATTATTAGCTTTATAATTATACATTTTTAAAAGTAACGAAGTTTTAGTACCATTTATAAACTGGAAATATATTGTGTTAACTTTCTTATACGATAAATAGTTTAAAAATAAATATTTACATAGTTTTTATATTTACGATAGTTTTATATACAATGATTCATTAAAAAAATATATAAGTTATAACTGATACCTTTTTATTAGAGCAAGAATCTAACTAAATAACATTTATCTAATTTTTAAGCGTTCAATAATAAAAAAGTGGCAGTACATTTTTTAAACAAACAGAACATTATATATGCATTCTTTAACTTATTAACTTAGACAACACATTCTGTTTATATTTGTACACATACATCATCTCATTTTGGATTTTAACTTAAATAAATAATGTTTATCACTGTGGTTTACAAAAGAAAAGAAATTCTACACATAAAAGTTCTAATTTATAAATATTTACTAATTAAAATAAATATATCTTATATTGAAAATCATCTTTCATAATGTTCATTAAAAAACTTAATAAAAAGAAATCATTAATAAATAATCAAGATTTTTAGTATTAAACGAAAGAGTATACTACTTTATTCAAAGGGAAAATGTTTTTTAAAAGAGAGAAAACTTACTTTTGTTCGGTCTTCTTTTTTTTTTTTCTTGCATCTTTCTTCTGTTTGAACATGTTTCCGCTTGTTAAGTCCAGGTGTTTTCATCATACGGAAAGTTAGATTAACACGCACACCAGTGTGTTTCTTCTCCTTTGGAATTCCATGGCTCCAGAATTTATTTGTTGGGGGATTCATAACCAAAAGAGAGTTTGACTTTAATTCCACTTTTTTATCCTGGTAATTGGGTCTTTTAAAAATCATAGTACGTGTTTCTCCAAAGCTTAGGGAACAGACAGGGTGGTTTTCCTCTATGTTGGCTTCATCATCTTTATGTTGACCAATACAGTCATTTCCATCCTCGTACCGATTTATCAACACGAAATTAAAATTGACACCCATCATAGTTTCAATAAGACTTTTTATTTCAAGAAGCAAAGGAGGCCAAGGCTGGCTGATTAGTGTCAGTCCTGAAAAAGTATAAGATAAATCAGGGTCTCCAAAAGCAGCAATCTTCCGCGAAATAGGAGAAGATTTATTTCGAATACGTATATGGCATTGCTCCTCGGGTAAATAAACAATTTCTTTTTCTAGTCTTTCAAAAATTTCTTCTGAAGAAGCAAATACATTTTCGTGTATCAAAAGATTAAGCCCGTCTTCCATGATTACGTAGCGAAGAGCGAGCGAATTGAACGGCAGGAATGAAGCGAGACTAAAATGTGAAGGTATTTCGTGATGTCTAGGATTTTATACCCAGATGCTTTCTTTCCCAGATGCCACAGTGCTTTCTTGTAATTGGCTGGATCCCCTTGGACGAGTCCACTTGGGCGCAGGTGGGGGACACGTCTTCCCACCCCCTGTCTCCTAAGAGGGGAAAACATAAAAAAAGGCAGTTCGAGGGAATGCCATCGTAGCTTAATCGGTAGCGCGTTGGTCTCGCATCCCATAGATGGTGGGTTCAAATCCCCTACAGTGCAATATCGTTTTGTAAAAAATCTAGCGAATTAAAATAGTCAGTTAAATAATTAATTAATAATCAATAAAATAATAAAATTTACTTATTAAAATTGATTAATGAACAACTCATTAAAAATTAATTACTGATTAAAAAATATACTCTACATTGTCCTCTTTTCGGTTAATAACGTCATTCTCTTTCATGTTCTGACAGGTTTCTGTGTTGTCCCTTTAAGAAAACTCTCCCCCTCCGTCACATGTCTTGACAAGAAGTCCAGGTTGCCAACGGATAAAAAGAAATTCTACAACCGTCATCTTTCACGATCAAGCAAGCAACCAACCATTCACTGTGTTTATTATTCGATCGCTAGCAAAACCTATATAAATAAAGTCTTAATACTGCTTTGTTAAATAAATCCTTTTTGAATTATGTTCTTAGACTGACTACGAACAGGATTAGACAAGGATTTATTTAACGAAACAGTATTAAGCTCACTTTTTTTTTTTTTATATATAGGAATTTTTACTAGCGGTCGAATAATTTTGCTGCCGAGTTCATCGAAAACAAATACTTCTCCGTAGTCATTCACTTTAAAAAAATTTAGCGCAAACACCCTTCAAATGAAAAGATTGTAAAGTAGGACTGTGTGTAGATCCCTGTTTCCAAATGTTTCATACTAAAAAAGAATAAAAAAATTTTAATATATTTAGTTGTCATATGTATAATGTCAAAAGTCATTAAATGATAAAGTACAGTTGGCAGCAAAATTATTCGAGCGTTAGCAATAATTCCCATATAAAAAATTTACACTTAATACTGTTTTGTTAAATAAATCTTTGTTGAATCATGTTCTTAGACTAACTAAGAACATGATTCGACAACGTTTATATAAAAAAAAAAAAAAAAAAAAAAAAATCCAGCCCTATTTTTAAAACTTGTAGATATGCTATATTGCAATAAAATTTATGCACAGTATTAAAGATAATATTAGCCTATTTCATGTTTTTACTGATGGTATTTTAAAGTACCATTAGTTTAAAAAGCGTGTAAAATAAAATGTATGGACGAGATGCCAACCCTAGTAGTAAACTTTAATCGGCCATTGAACGGCCTCTCATCGACGACAGATAAACGTGTGAACGGCCGATACTCGAAATCTCATCAAGAACAATGGATCTCATCGGGAGTTCATCTAAAATGTCTCATCGGAAATAGTTGAATTCGATGATTGGAGACCGATGAATTTTAGAAACTTATCCGATGAAAATCCGATGGAAAAGATTTCTATCAAATTTTCACATGATTTGTCATCGGTTCGATATATTTTTTTAGTGAATTTTTCCTCATCGAAAATCGATCTTAGATACTACTCAAAATAATATATCCTTGTTATTATTCGAGCAAATTTCGAGGAATCGATGAAAAACCGAGCAAAATACGATGGATCAATGCTGCTAGGGAAATATATTTATAAGGATAGATTATATATATATATATATCACTTTAATCTCAATGCAAGCAGTAGACGCTATATGCAGCTGTTTTTGTTCCGAAAGGATCTTATAGAGGGCTTTCGCTGTTTCTGCTTGGCATTGTTGGCAATCTTCACATGTGTAATAATGAAATCCTATATTACTTCAAGAATCTTCCGCTAATCTTAGAAAAAATATAAGGAACATGTAAAGTAAATATTTTTTTTTACACTTTTTTAAGGTTCAAGTATCTTTCTCGACCTATATATGTACCTGTGGTACACTAAAATACCACCTCACAAAATCCTCATTAATTGCTATAATGAGGTTCTATCCATATCTTTTATTGCATATATCTTTAAAACATACTCTTAAGTAACTAAAAAAATTTGTTTCAAATACTTTCTTTTGTCTGTTTCATAATGCCATAAATAATTAGTTAATGTGATGTAATAGCTTTTTTTTTTTTTTTTTTTTACATATATATATATCATTATTAAAATTCATACAGCCATTTTAATTATTTTTTAGACAATTTTTTATTACATTTTAGCAGGCTTTGCCCGCTTCGCTGGGCACTATATTTAAATGATTTCTTTGTAACTGAATATATTTCGATTGGCGACTATTTTCATCACAGCTTTAGTATGGGACCTCCTTGACAATATCAAACATTTTTTGAACCTCTCGAATCTGTACAACAAAACTATTATTAAAACAAATATTTTCGAAAACAGTCCAATAGCTGGTGTTAATTCTTCGAATATTCTGGAAACAGTTGAAGCTGTTACTCGTACAGTATAAGTCATTATTCGATGAATGTTCTGGGACAGTCCAAAAAATAGTCACTTGTTCCACAGGAGTAAAGCAAATAACATCAACTACACCAGCGCAAAAATTTTCGCTCACTCACGAAAAATGTCCAGTCGCTTAGAGCTCAATCCCTAAAGTGCAATGACTCAGAATAGGTCTCTGAATAACTTTGGATCACAGTGACTACATACTCTTTCGCAAAAATCAACTCACACCTACTTATAACTTTTGGTGATGAGGCTTGGAGATGACTTCATCGAGAATCCCTTGGTAAGCTCAAGGTCTATGTTCCCGTGTGTCGGAGAGCTTCGAAACATCGGGAACCCTAAACTACCTCTTTTCACCAAATTTGGTTGCCCACTCGCCAAGTTTGTCGCCAAGACTATGCTTTCTATTAAACATATCTTTATTTAGTTTTTAAAATATTAATTTGAATTAATCAAATATTTCTGCCCGACAGCGTGCAAGTGCAGTCACACACAGCAGCTCATTTATTTGTATGTTAAATTAGCGTAGTGATTGGTATATTAAAAAAAAAAAATAAATAAATAAACATTATCGTGCTACACAACTTTATTATATCTCTCCCTTGGTGGCTTTTGAATTTTTGTCGCCATATTAGCGATTTTTTTTTTTTTTTTTTTTTGTATAATTTCTTGCATAAAAATAGAAAGCGTTTTATTGGACACCTTTTCGTTAACATATAAGAACCCTTCTTATTCTGTTTATTTTATTAATGGTTTTTAGGTTTAAAATAGTGCTTGATGAAATAAATTTTCTATTTTTAAAACTGCACTTTTTTTTCTATAAAATTATCTACCCAGATAAAAATAGATCATTTATGTGACTACTATTTCAGGTTTTTTTTTTTTTTTTTTTTTTTTGTCGTTTTGTAATATTATATAAATTTGATATTTTTCTTGAACTACCTAGATTAAAATCGCTGTTGCTAAATTAAACCTCTTGGCGAAAAATGTTCGGTGTACTTCAACTCAACAATTTAAAAAAATCCCTTTTCGGCAAGCTTAAAGGCAAAGGTAGATTCCTTTACGTTAATGTCACAATTGTAAAGAAATTTTACATATCCATTAATACCTAGCCAATGGCTTTGTTCCCACACATTGCATTATTTACGTCGCTATTCTGTTTTCAAGGAATTTAATTTTCAACTACAAAAGGGTTTTATTCATTCTACTGAAAATTTTAGGCTAAATTTATTGGTTTGTAAATGTTTCAATTTTTTAAAATTCAAGCTCATAATCATTCAACAAATAAAAGCCTTAAAGATATACAATCCCAGCAATGGTGAATCCCGGAGGGGGCTATTGGGCTACACCCCCCCTTCCCCACCCAAGCTTAATCAAAATTATATTTTTTATTTAAAATTCATATAACTGTTGTTCAATATCTTTCTCTTAAAAGAAAAAGTAATAGAAACGTGAAAATGCACTTGTGATCTCACTAGTTCTGGTAAGCCTGGCGTTGTTATGGCCAAGTCAAATACAGATAAGTGGTAGCAGTTTTTGAATAGTTATTTCATTGTAATTTTTATTGAATTATTGAAAGTTTTGTATTGTGTTTTTGTGATTCTTATTGTCAGATGAGTAAAAATTGTAAAGTGAAACTGTTTTGATTCACATAAGCTGGAACATTAACATTAACATTAGTTAATATTTGAGCATTTGGCACCGCTGAATTTCAATGTTAATTGTTATGAATTTAGTAAATTGCATGATTTGGCGAGATTTTGGTGACAAAACTTGCGACTTAGCAATGAAATTTGTGATTTGGCGACAAAAGTTGATAGTTGACGACGAAATTTTTGACGGCGACAAAATTTGGCGAGCTTGGAGATGGAGAAAGGCAGCTTTGGCGTCATTATATTTTCTTTCCACGCGAAAATCTCATATCTCTTCACAGACCAATATCTTGTTTCGACAAAATAAAAAGTCAAAGGAAGCTGTAACGTATAACTCTCAATCGTAAATTTTAAATTCTTGCCTAAACTGACATTCTAAACTATTCACCACAAACGATATTTGTATTAAGATTGACGTATTATTTTAATTTTATATTTTTAAATGATTAATTAAAGCGTTTAACAAGGTTTTTAATAAACACACTTTTATTAACTTGATATGATGCAACTATTAATGTATGTAACGGAATTTTGCAATTCAATTTTCGGCAACTTCTTGTCTTCCAAAGGACCTGAAATTTTGCACACGACTTCATAATCAATGACAATACTAGATACAAGTGTTTTCAGGCACTTTTCCCATCAGGGGCAGGTTCTAAGGGCAAACAAAAAATCTATACTTATACAAAACTATCGTATGTGACACAGGATTTGGATGCATTTGTATAATGTCGAGTGGCAACAATTAATTACTTTCCGAACACTATAGTGAGGAAAGTATTGTAATCATGTCAAAAATCCGAATTCGAGATTTTGATGTTTCTATACGTTTTGAGGTCCCCTGAGTCCGTTTTCACTATTTTTACGATGATGTATGTATGTGTGTGTATGTGTGTATGTGTGTATGTATGTGTGTATGTCTGTGAGTGAACACGTTAGCGTCTAAACGCTTTGTTCGATTAACCTGAAAGTTGGTACACATATTGTAAGTCACCATAGTACGAACCCTGTAGATTTTGGTGAATCTAGCACTTATAGTTTTTTTACAGGGACACAAAGAAAAATTCTTTATCATTATGGCCTATGGGAGCAAAATTTTAAAAGTGCGATAGCATCTAAACGCCTTATTCAATTGAGCAAAAAATTTATACACATATTATAGGTCACAAATACTCAATCTGTATAGATTTTGGAGAATCTAGCACTTATAGTTTTTTTACAGGGACACAAAGAAAAATTCTTTATCATTATGCCTATGGGGTCAAATTTTTAAAAGTGTGATAGCGTCTAAACGCCTTATTAATCTGAGCAAATAATTTGTACACATGTTATAGATCACAGTTGAACTAACTGTATAGATTTTGGTGAATCTAGCACTTACAGTTTTTTTACAGGGACACAAAGAAAAATTCATTATCATTATGGCCTATGGGACTAAATTTTTAAAAGTACGATAGCATCTAAACGCCTTATTGAATTGAGCTGAAAATTTATAGGAGTATTATAAATCACTGCTGCACTAACTATAAGCATTTTGGTGAATCTAGCATTTATAGGTTTTTACAGGGACACAACGAAAAATTCTTTATCATTATGATCTATGGGCTCAAAGTTCAGTAGCGTTAAATAAAACATCATGTAATAGATGGAGAAAAATACTCAAACACTCTATTATGGTTTTCTCTCTTTTGTTTGTTTAACTCCTCTTTCTTTACTCTATCTACAAAACTGTTAATTTAATCATCTAACTATAATAGGTAACTAATCATATTTCAGTTATGTTATTTTTATCATTCTGGGTTCTCATCAATTTAAAACAAAATTAATTGTTATTTTTGAGGTTTGGCTGGGGCTGACAACAGACATAATAGCGATATGTAGCAAATAACTTGTTCTTTGGTAAAATGGTTTTGATAAAAGTATAAATAAGACCACATTTTATTGTTTTCATTTACTTATGTATTTTTTATACTTCTTTACTTTCTTCTATACTTAATAGAAGAAAGTATTGAATTCGTAAAAATTTTCGACCTGAGGTTTCCGATAGATTTACACGTTTTGAGAGCTGTAACACACGATTTGACCATTTTTAGAAAATATCTGTCTGTGTGTGTGTGACAAAATTTTGTGGCGACTGTATCTCAGGTACTAAAGCACAGAATTTCATACAAATTGGTATGTAGTTACACATTGACATAAATTAGTGCCTATCAACTTTTGGTAAAAATTGTCCAAAAGCTTGCGTTGCCATCCCGCTTTTTCTAAATTTTTAACATGGTGGTATAGGACAAAATTTTTCATATATGTGCATAAAGAGAATTATTACTTTCCGAACACTATAGTGAGGAAAGTATTGTAATCATGTCAAAAATCCGAATTTGAGATTTTGATGTTTCTATACGTTTCGAGGTCCAATGAGTCCGTTTTCACTATTTTTGCGATGATATATGTATGTGTGTGTGTATGTATGTATGTGTGTATGTATGTGTGTATGTATGTGTGTATGTCTGTGAGTGAACACGCTAGCGTCTAAACGCTTTGTTCGAATAACCTGAAAGTTGGTACGTATATTGTAAGTCACCATAGTACGAACCCTATAGATTTTGGTGAATCTAGCACTTATAGTTTTTTTACAGGGACACAAAGAAAAATTCTTTATCATTATTGCCTATGGGAGCAAAATTTTAAAAGTGCGATAGCATTTAAACGCCTTATTCAATTGAGCAAAAAATTTATACACATATTATAGGTCACAAATACTCAATCTGTATAGATTTTGGAGAATCTAGCACTTACAGTTTTTTTGACAAGGACACAAAGAAAAATTCTTTATCATTATGCCTATAGGGCCAAATTTTTAAAAGTGCGATAGCGTCTAAACGCCTTACTAATCTGAGCAAAAAATTTGTACACATGTTACAGGTCACAGTTGCACCAACTGTATAGATTTTGGTGAATCTAGCACTTACAGTTTTTTTTAACAGGGACACAAAGACAAATTCTTTATCATTATGGCCAATGGGACCAAATTTTTAAAAGTACGATAGCATCTAAACACCTTATTCAATTGAGCTGAAAATTTATATGAGTATTATAAATCACTGTTGCACTAACTATAAGCATTTTGGTGAATCTAGCATTTATAAGGTTTTTACAGGGACACAACGAAAAATTCTTTATCATTGTGATCTATGGTCTCAAAGCTCAGTAGCGTTCAATAAAACATCGTGTAATATATGGAGAAAAATACTCAAACACTCTATTATGGTCTTCTCTCTTTTGTTTGTTTAACAATTCCTCTTTCTTTACTTTATCTACAAAACTGTTAATTACTCAATGTTCGGAAAGTCGAGTGGAGTCACTCCAGATTTTTTTTTTTTTAATAAAGATATAAAAGTATGTAATAGTTTTCTAAAACCTTTAGTAGTTCATTTTTCAATAAAAGAGTGTTCTTTATTTTTTTTTTTTTTAAATGGTATAATTTTATTTATCAAAATAAGGGAATTCGAGTAATGAAATACTTTAATTTAAATTTAAATTTTCATGAAAATAAACTTCAACGGAAAATTCATTAAAATCGTCCCTAGTTCATTTGTTAAAGGGATACCTAAATGTCCCCAAATTTATTACCTTTTCTACCATACCAGTTTAATTCATTTAGCATCGATTTACAAGATTTTTTTTTTTTTTTTTAACGATGACATTTATCTTTTACATTATAGCATCTATGTCATAAAGCTAAGTCTAAATCTGCTTAGCCCTAATATATGTTGATTTTATTTACTTATTTTTTTTATAAACTTTTATTTTATTTGTTTAAAATCACGGATAAAATTTTATTTCATTTTTCTCAGAACATTGTTGTAATTGTGACGTCATATTTTCTGTTAAATTAAACTTTTTTTTTAATCAGATTATTATATTGTTTAAAAACATGATTAAAATTTTATTATATTTTCAGTGATCTTTTTTATTATCATTTGCACGTGACATAAGCATCAGATTATAAATTTTTGCAATGAAAGCTATAGAAAATGTCGGCTTCATCACAAGAAAAATCACTTTTTAACTTGTAACTTTTAAGCAATTGAAGTTATCGAAAAAGTTTAAATACAAAAGTTGTTCTTTAGGGTAAGGCGGTAATTCGCCTGATTTGAAGTATCTTCCTATTTTCAATATTAAAGAAATTATGGGCAAATGAAAATTTCCACCCCCCCACCATTTCCACCCCCTTTGAGCAGGATACCCCATCTACGAACTCGACCGAGATTTTTACTGTCCTGACAACATATCCCGAGCTGGTTAAATTTAAATAAAAATTACTCCAGTTATCGTGTTCACAACTTAACATGGGAAAAAGCGTTATACATATATATATATATATATATATATATATATATACCTATATATGTGGGATGGCACACTTTTGTAGGCGTTAAACAAAAACTAATACTTATTTACTAATTATTAATTTAATGAAAGATTAAATTATTTACATATATACAGGAATGCTAATAAGCATTATCGAATGTTACTTTGGTAATGTCCGTCGAAGTAGTTGCACCCGTCTAGTGTGCACGCTTCGTCGAAAACTCAAAAGAAAACAAGTCATCGAATACAGTGACAGTCATTACGTTCCGTCTGAACATCCCGTCGAAAACTGAATGTCGTTCCTTCAGCGCTCTCTTAGCAGGCGCGCGTTCCGGAAAGACGTCATTCACGTCATGAGCACGTATTTCCTCTCAAGCGCTGGCGCTCCGTCACATGATCAGCAAACAGAAACTAAACTGCCTTGGATTTCAGGAACGGCAAAGAGAAATCAAATAGCTAGGGTTCTGAGTCATGGGAAAGCCAAGTAAGGGGAGAGAAACAGGATACTTCACTCGGCCATCCTTCCTCGACTGGACCTCCAGGCGATCACACTGAAAAGATACAAAAAAAAAAAAAAAAAAAAAAAAAAAGCAACACAAAATAATAACATAAATATTTACAAATTTTTACAAATCTTCAAAAATTTTTGTTTTTTAAGTTATTCCCCATTTGAGGAATTCAGCTTTTGCAGATGTGTAATAGGAGCCTTCATGGCATCCATTTCTAACTTTTTCATCAATATTATCATTTTTAATTTTTACAGTCGTACAGTTACAAAAGTACATCAGTTTTGGCTTTACGGCAACTTGGTCGCTTAGTTCACCAGTTTTTGGTGGTTGTTTACTCAATTTGCATTTCAATCTATTTTTCTTTCTGACTCTAGAAAGTTGTTTTTTATCATGTGTACTTAAATCTTTACTTTGGGGTTCAAAATTATTTTGGGACTCGAACTCGAGACCCTCCAATCGATCATTTTCAGTCTTAATGCCTTTTAAGGCCTCTGTTGCATCAAGTTCAGCGAAAAGTCTATAATGGCAGTCTTATATGTAGGAAAAACTTCTAATTTTATTTGTATAGCTTTGGGAAACAATATGGCTATTTCACCAATCGTGGTTTTCAGTGGAAGTGATGGAATGAACAACTTTCCTAAATTGACACTGGCAGTCTCCTCTTTAGGCATATTCTGTCTTTTACACTCGATGGAATCTATCGTCGATGGCTTTTTTCTGGATTTCTTCCTTTTAAGGAGTTCGGAATTCTCGTCAACTTTTTCTTTTAATTTTTTCAACTCTTCGGCTAACTGTGAAATTTTTTCATGTAGGATTCGTTTTTCGTCTTTCTTTGAAGGAGTGTTTTCTTGATTTTGCGATTTCATTTGGGAAATGTTCATCTGATTTTGTTTCTTTCGTTGAGGCTCCACCTCTTCCTCACTGTCATCATCTTCACTATTATCGTCCTTTAAAACCATTTTCTTACCGTCATCACTTTCGTCATCGTCATTACTTTCACTTACATCTTTTTTGGAAGATTCTAATGATTTTTTGAACATAACAGCTTGAGGGGTTTTGTTTTTACACTTTTCAACACTATTTAATGTTTTATTTATTTCTGGGGATTTCTCAGAAATTTTACTTTCAATGTTAATGGGGGCGTCAACAGCAATATTTGTTTTAACTTCATTTTGATATTTATCTATTGGAAGAACTGTTACTAAATTTACCTCGAGGGAACTAGATTTGTTTCTCATAAAAATACCATTTTCATTTATTATCGTCTCACCCACCATCAGTACATTCAACCCGATGATTACGTCATATGGTATTACATCATTGTTTACAACATAAATATTAGTTTTACTTTCAAAATTATCAACTTTAAGATTGGCGTCGAATGAGCCTAACGGCTTTATTGAACTTTTCCCGATCCCCTTCAAAGTGGTACTTATTAAATTCAGTTTATTTACATTCAACCTATCAAAAGAACTTTTACGCAACAATGTTGCTTCACTTCCTGTATCAATAATTCCAATAAAATTTACATCATTTACTTGTATAATTTTACTCATATTTTGATTTACATTAATACACAGTGCATTAACTTCTGGTTTTGAACCTGGACACTCCGAACTTTTATGCCCGTACTGCTTGCACGTAAAACACTTTAGGCCTTTGGCCTTATGAGGGCAATCTCTAGATAAGTGGTTTTTGTCACCACAATTATAACAGAATTTATTTACATTATTTCTAGGACTAAATTTTTCATATACATTATAGGCTACGTGCTTCGGTTTTACATTATAATCTACTTTATTAAATCTGAATTTATTTTTCTCATTATCTTTTTTATATATTTCATATAACTTAATTTTATCTTTAAATTCACGAATATTTTTTGCACCATAAAGAATTAGTTTGTTTTCACTTTTGTCATTTATTCCTTGGATCACGTAATGCATTAACGCGGCATCTTCAATGTGCCCGTTTTTTGCTAGTTCGCGCATTTTAAAGAAATACTCTATAACTGTTTCATTTGGCTTCATTTTCTTTTTACACAAAATTTCGTGTAAGGAAGCAGAATTTATTTCGATCTTGAATTCTTCGATTAATGCATTTTTTAACTTTTTATAATTTAGTAATCCTTTTTCGGATTTTACAAATAACAGAGCATTTCCGCTCAAAGACCTTTTACAGAAAATTATTTTTTGTAATTCGTTTAGGTTAAACATTTCAGCTAACTCTTCAAATTCATATAAGAATTCAATTATGTTCTCATGCGGCTCGCCGCTAAATTTTAACATAGAATTTTCAAAATCATTGAAAGAAATTGCACCAAGTGATCCATTATTCACATTATTACTATAATTTATACTTTTTTTACCCTTATTATGATCATCAATAACATTGTCACTATCATTATAATAATCATAACATTTATTTTTACTGATATGGCATTGCACAGAGGAGTCAGTTTTTTCAATATCATTATCGCCACTACTTTCGGATTCACTGTTCGATTCGTTTTCCGAATCTTCCTCATCTGAATTGTTTTCGGAACATTCTTGTTTCAACAACTCCGTGTCACACAAATGTAACAATAATCTATCTCTTAGTTCATTTTTGCTCCCATCAAAAGGGACATTTAATACATTACTAATAGTAATCAATTCATTTAATGAAAAATTTTTATCAATTATTTTTTGCTTTTCAAGGTATTTTTCGTCGCCTATAGCGAAAGTGAATCCTTGAAACTTTCTTATTCTGCATCTGTTCTTACGATCGCCGATCTCATCGAATAAAAACCGATGCAGAATTTTAATTTTACTATAGTTCTCTATCTTCAGTGCATTGCCAATTTTAGGAATATCCCCTAGAGATACCATTTTATAAGAAGATAAAGTGTACGTACCTTTGTAGAGTCGAAACAGCTGTTGTTTTTAATCCTTAAAACCCTCGTTGATCCGTGGTTATATCACAGAATTCGCAGATCCTTCGTTGCTTAAGTTTAAGCTGATTTCACAGGTGTAAACATTTCTGTTGATCACGAAGTATTATCACACACAGTTGTAGTCGGCACTCATTTGTAAAAACACACACAACTAGTTGAATCATGGTTTAAGAATAAAAAAGTTCAGTTCGACAAATGTTTATACAGTTTATATTTTAAACACAGTTCAGTTTATAAACTTATTTTTATCAGTCCAGACGCATCATCATTTTTAGGAATACAGTTCGCAAAAAAAGTTTATAGTTTGTTCAATCAAATTTTAAGTTAAATTAAACTAAAAATTGACGTTCAATCACACTTTCTTTATCTTAAAATTCGCGTTCTATCCAAAATTTAAATTAAAATTAAAATTCGCGTTCTATCCGTTCATGAAGTAGATTTTATTCTTTATCCAGTAGATTTTATTCTTTATCCAGTAGATTTTATTCTTGATCCCACTTCTGAACTTGTGGGATGGCACACTTTTGTAGGCGTTAAACAAAAACTAATACTTATTTACTAATTATTAATTTAATGAAAGATTAAATTATTTACATATATACAGGAATGCTAATAAGCATTATCGAATGTTACTTTGGTAATGTCCGTCGAAGTAGTTGCACCCGTCTAGTGTGCACGCTTCGTCGAAAACTCAAAAGAAAACAAGTCATCGAATACAGTGACAGTCATTACGTTCCGTCTGAACATCCCGTCGAAAACTGAATGTCGTTCCTTCAGCGCTCTCTTAGCAGGCGCGCGTTCCGGAAAGACGTCATTCACGTCATGAGCACGTATTTCCTCTCAAGCGCTGGCGCTCCGTCACATGATCAGCAAACAGAAACTAAACTGCCTTGGATTTCAGGAACGGCAAAGAGAAATCAAATAGCTAGGGTTCTGAGTCATGGGAAAGCCAAGTAAGGGGAGAGAAACAGGATACTTCATATATATATATATATATATATATATATATAAACTTTTGAACGGAGGGTGGTTTTGGGTTCTAGGGGTCATGATCGGTGAAGATATGAAGAAATTTTCCAGAAGTCGTGTCATGAGAACCATTGCAATAGGTAGATCTCCTATAAGGAATCTACCTAAAATCACCCAGGAGAATCTATAAATAAAACTGATTTTAGTACAACATATATTAGCATCGTAAACTATATTAGCACTTTATCAATGCATAAAAGAAATTTTAAATTAAAAATGACGTAAATTTTTGTGAGATGCATAATTAATTTTTTTTTTTTTTTTTTTTAATTTTTTATTGTTCACGTTTAGATAAATGTATTTATTTTCCTGTTGGAAAAAAAAAATAAACTCGTATTTTTTCTTCTTTTGGCAACAATTAAATTATGGATAAAATTTAAATGGCTAATTTTTTGCATAAAAATCACAAAAACAAAGTTTTTTTCGGAATAAAAGGCAGCCAACTTTGTAAGTTAGGGTATAAGCTATCTCCATTACAAATTTCATCGAAATCCGTCGAGCAGTTTTGGCGTGAAACTCAGTCAAATAAATTCACAGACATTCACATTTATAATATAGTATATAAAATTACCTCTAATGTAGCGAAAAGTTTTAAACATAATTTGGCGGTTTATCACATGGAACATGAAAGAAATCCGCCAAATCGGCAAATGGCAGTCATTAAACGGTAAAGTACCATTCATTTCAATTAAGCCAGATATGTATTAACACTTACAGCAGATAACAATAGGGAGCTTAAACTTTTATACACTTTTGAGTTGAATAAAAAAAAATACATGTATTACAGTCTTTGGGTAATAACTGTTCGTTGAAGTATGTTTTGAAAATACTAAACAATTTTATTCGACGCAAATTGATGCATGTCACCAATGTTATATGTAGATTGCGTTGCTAATGTTTTACTTCATATGGCTTGGTTTACACTTAATTTACATTTTAAAAAAAAAGACATATAAGAGCATAATAGAATATTGGCGGTAACATTTAAATTACATTTTGACAGTCGTTAAAACGCTTTCAGATATCTTTTTTTTTTTTTTAATAAATAAGATTCTTGGTAACAGTTTTTCTATTAAAATAACATCCGCAGCAAATGTGCAGGGTTTTATGAAAATATTAAGAATCATACTTACGTAATATGATCTTAAGGTGTTTTAAATGCATGACATAAATAAATTATTTAAGATGCATAGCATCATTAGTTTATATATAGGGCTTGCAAAGCAACTGGAATACAATAATACATTGCTAAAAATAATTCAATGTTCCCCCCAAAAGAGGAAACAGTTAAGAAAATTTATCTGTGTCCAATATTTTTATGCTAAGGTTCACAGTTTTAATAGTGCTTAAAATTTAAATGACCTAGTGCTCGATTTTGACACATGTATTTCCAGATTTATTTCTCCCTGCCAGTTCATGTTACTAAATATTAGTTTACACGTTTACACAATATTTAAGACAAATGGCTTCATGTTCTTTCATTACAATATTTATATGTTTAAAGTCCAAACGTCTCCAGGAAATTAAAATTCTTTAATTTAAATTTCATAACCACATATCGATTAATTTATTTGTATTAATTTCTTGTGACGTAGTTGTATTCTACATATTCAATTTATCATTAAATATGTTATAGAAAGCGAACAACGAGAAATATTCAGTTTAATTTTGTATATTAAGAGGTGTATAAAACAAATCCGTAATATAGTGAAAACAATCCCGTATTACTGATAAATTAATGCAAAAATATCAGTATTTATTTGTAATCAACGAACACTATATTACTATGGCTGAATCAAAATAAAAGTTTAGGTAAAACTACTTATAATTTTTATTTTTATTTTATTTATTTATTTATTTTTATTTATTATTTATTTTTTTATTTTTTTAAGAGGAATTGAAATTTAGCTCATTCAATCAACGAATCTTTATGAATTTTCCTGCGGTTTTCACTACATCAAAACATTTGGCTAATCCGCGTTTGTAATGATCGATAGATGGCGCTTTTTCAACTTTTGTTGTTAGTAAATATTATAGCCACGTGTATTTATTATTGTTCTTTTTGCTATTCTACTTAATATTCGTACTATAATTTCTCCGCCATTACATCATGAAAAATTGATTGATTTTGGAAAAAATATTTCAGTTTATTCAAAGTTCGATCGGAAGTAGATGTTTAACTGAAGCTGAACAAATATTAGTTTCAAATCATCTGATTAATTCTTTACTTCCATTAGCCGAAGCAACTGAAATTTTAAATTTGTCATTTGGAAATAATGGAAGCTTAATTCTGGATTTCTTGGTCCTTTGGAGTTACACTGGAGCACACAACAGTATGTGTTATCTTTTTAACCGGATTTATTCATTTTTATTCAATAAATATATGTGAAACTAAACATCGGCATGCAATGGCGGCTTGATGAAAGCCAAATTAAAGCATGTTAATTGTAATTTCACCTTAGCCCACCAGAGGACGAGCATTTCATTACAATCGCGGATAAATTATAAAAATGAATTTTCATTCAAACTTACGCATGTGCAGTTAAACATTATTTAGTAAAATTACTTATATTTTAGTGGGAAGTTAATATTTTTAAATTCTGATTGCAGTATTTTCTGTATAATGTAGTATTTCTAAAAATTTCATCGTGTTCAGTTAATTACATTGCATGTTGTAATTGTTTTTTTTTTTCTTTTCAATTTTTTAAAGAAACCTTTATATCTCCATGAATATATTCGACAGTCGGATATACATGAATACACGTAATAAAAAGAAATCTTATAATAATATGCTACAGCCAAAATATCTTTCAAGCATTAAATTTTACAGGGTGATCCAAAACTTTTATTTTCCTTTAATTTTTTGCTGGTCCTCTTTTCGTCATGAAATTTGAAAAATTGAGTATTTTAATATTATTTTATAACAGACCATTGAATGTTTCTCCTATTGACTAAAAAAAAAGGTTGAGTTAAATGCTTTTTAAGTACTAATAAAAAAAATGTAATATTATCGAAATGTACCTTGAAGATCCACTATTGCACCAAAGTAACATAAAATTTGAAAAATTGAGTATTTTTATATTCAGTATAAGGTGTAATTAAATGCTTGTTCGAATACCTAATAGTGAAAAAAGTTGAATTAAATGTTACTAGCTCGCTTCACCAGCTTGCTGGCCAGAGACCCATAAAAATTTTTACCAAAAAACATGCTCTCGGGCGCCTGCGACGCCAATCGTAATTTGTTCTCTGTAAAAGTCGCATAATATTGAAATATTAAAAATTCAAATATTTTTTATTAAGATCTAAACGTAGCTCTAGTTCAACGTAAAATGCACTCAAATCAATGAAAATCAAATAAACCAATCAAATCTTTCGTAATTCCTCATAACGTAGCTCTAGTTCAACGTAAAATACACTCAAACCAATGGAAATCGAATAAACCAATCAAATCTCTCGTAATTCCTCATAAAGTAGTTCAATTTCAACGTAAAATACACTCAAATCAATGAAAATCAAATAAACCAATCAAGTCTCTCGTAATTCCTCATAACGTAGCTCTAAGTTCAACGTAAAATACACTCAAATCAATAAAAATCAAATAAACCAATCAAATCTCTTGTAATTCCTCCTAACGTAGCTGTAGTTCAATGTAAAATACACTCAAATCAATGAAAATCAAATAAACCAATCAAATCTCTCCTAAGATTCTCCATTTTGCGTCATTATAGAAATGGGAAGTTTTGTTTTCATATTTTTATTAATTAAAAGAAAACTAATCAAAAATTTAAAAATTTGACTTCGATGTGCATAATAACCCTACGGAGCGCACATTTGTGTTAAATCACGTGACTGTCCGATCTACCGTTTTCGAGAGCAGTGAAATATACATATATACAAATATTGCTCACTTAATAGTATAAGATTTAAGGTTGTACTTCTATGGTGTGTGACAATCAACGGTGATTCATATATTTGTAATAGACACTTGTAAATGATAAGTTTTACCGAATACAAATTTTTATTGTAAGGAATGGCTGTTGAAATTTATAGGAGGTGGGGGGGGATACATTACTCAATTTTTTTAGTGTATATGCTGACAGAAAAATAAAACATTATACGCATTAACGCTTTAAAATTTAAGTTGAAAAAAATTAGAAATAAGTAAACGATGCTCACTTTAGAAGGTTCTAAAATTTATAATATATTAAAACATATATTAAATATCTGTACTATATTATTATATTATTACTAATATATTAAAATATATATTAAATATCTCTACTAGCTTTAAACGTCAACTCCGTATTGGTAACTTTCTCTCAAACTTTAAACCCACTGCCCCCCCCCCTTAAACGTCTTGGTGTAATCTATTGTAACCCCTGTAAAAAATGTGATTCTACATATATCGGTGAAAATGGCAGAACAGGGGAAATTAGATTAAAGGAACATAAACGATCATATAAATCAGGTGATTTAAGATCGAAACTCGTAATCCATTCCCTCAATAGTGATCATATTCCAGATTTTGACAACTTTAAAATTCTAGCCTCTAATGTGAATTTATAGGAATCCCGTATTTTTCTAGAGGGCGCTTTTATTAAAATGCAACATTCTGCCTTGAACGAGGCTAAAGCTATTCCTCCTGAATATATAATCTTGATATGATGTGTTATGAATTTTTTTGTAAATGTTGTGCTTGTATGTTTGACACTGAGGAGGGCTAGTGTTCTAGCCGAAACGTCTGTCGTGTATTTTAATGTTTTTAATTAAAATGTATTTTTAAAGTTTTAAAATTTTTGTATTCATTACCTCATTTTAAATGTTACATTGGTTTTAATATATTAATGAGACGTATAAATTATGTTTAATTTTATTAAATTTATAATATATGTTTTAAGTAAATATTTGCAATATATACAGGGTGGTTGTAATTAAACTTCCCCTATAAACAGCATCCTACAGCGCAAACAGGTGAACGAAATTTGGTATATAGACTATGCACGAGATGCACTCACGGAATTTCAAAAAAAGAAAAAAAAAGTTCCAAAATGTCCACCAGAGGGCGCCTTTCCCAGAAAAACATTAAATTTAACACAATAAACAACCAAAAAGGAATACAGAAACCATATTAACCATCCAGAACAAGAATTATGAGTAATAAAATATAAAACCGGGAAAAGATGTCAGTTCTAGAAAAAAAAAATGTCGAGATTTGCATGCTTGCGAAGAAGAGGAAGTTTTATGCAAAACAGGTATTACTTAATGTGGTTCTATGACAAGGTGATCAGAAACTTAATATTGTTTCGGTATTCCGATTTGGTCGTTTATTGTGTCAAATTTAATGTTTTTCCGGAAAAGGCGTCCTCTGGTGGATATTTTGGAACTTTTTTTTTCGAAATTCCATGAGCACATCTCGTATATAGTCTATATACCAAATTTTGTTGCATTCCGTTCACCCGTTTGCGCTGTAGCATGCTGTTTATAGGGGAAGTTTAATTATAACCTGTATATATATACAGTCGGTAACAAAAGTGTCCGAACACTAGCAAAACTTCCTATGTAAAAAAAAGTACACTTCATATAGTTTTGTTAAATAAATCCTTATCAAATCATGTTTTTACACTGACTAAGAACAGGATTCCACAAGGATTTATTTAACAAAACCGTATGAAGTGTACTTTTTTTACATAGGAAGTTTTGTTAGTGTTCGGACACTTTTGTTACCGACTGTATATATATATATATATATATATATATATATATATATATATAATATTAAATACATAATGTTATTATAAATATTGGTAATTTTAGCTATTATTTTAACGAATTAAAAATTCGGCAACAACACTATTCATTTTTTCTTGTTTCTATCAATTTTTATTTATTTTATTGTGTAAATATTTTACTTAGGCACAACTCGCATTCTTATTTCTTTCTTTCGCATTTTCGCCGCTGTGTATCGATATCAATATTGAAATCTTCGCTTTTAATTCAATAAGAAGCAAAGAAGCCGTATAACAAAAATCATCTTCTGTGTATTCGGCCGTCGACAGTCCATTGTTGATATTTCGGATTTTGTTATAACAATCTAATAGTTTATTGACATGGTTAAAACTATATTTCATATGTGCTTATTATATATTATATATTTTATATTAATTATATATATTTAATGAGACAATTACGTATTTTAAATGTATTCTATTTATGTTATTCCCTATAATAATAACAATACAAATCTGGTGTGAAACAACCAAACGACTTCCATTTCCCACGATTATATGCATTTTTTTTTAGATAATATGATCAGAAGACATAAAATTGACATAACGAATTATAGGAACATAAAATTTTTCCGGTATGAGAAACTTAATACACGAATAAAGACATATAAAACAAAGTTTACAGAAAATTACAGAAAAAAGGATAGAGTTATTTTTTGAAACACCAATTTCCAAGATCGATTACTGACCTACTCAATCAGGATGGCTGTTAATTTTCCTCTAATAATCATGTGAAACATGAGAAAGGATATCTAAAATTGATTTATGTTACAATTTTCAAGAAAATCGTTCGAGCCGTTTTTGAGGTACCGTACCAAAACTTGACAAACTCAATTGTTGATCGGAAAACAACAACTGCATATGAAAGGTCATCTAAAAAAGAGTTTTTATGCCGAGTTTGAAAAAAATCCGTACAGCCGTTTTTAATGGAATGCACTTGCGAGACCTGAAATTGAGCTATTTATACAGGAAGATTATCAATTTTCCTGAACTAATCAACTATACCATTCGAAAGGACATCTGATAGAGTATTTATATATAGCAACTTTGAAGAAAATCATTACCGCCGTTTTTGAGATACGGACTTACGGTCCCACTTCCGGTTTTCCAATTTTCACCAAAATTTGGAAGATTCATCTGTACACCAAACCTGTGTCAATTCCGAAGTTTCGTTGTTTTATCTTTATTAGTTTCGGAGATATGATAGTCTGAAGATTCCGCATATACATACATACACACACATACACACTGACTAATTGCCGAAAACCACGTTTTTGGACTCAGGGGTCCTTAAAATGTATAAATCAGGTGAAAACTCGATATCGAATTTTTGGACTGAATACAATACTTCCATTACCTACGGTTGTAGGGTAATGGAAGTAAAAATGAAAAACAAATTCGGATTCATCGAAAATAAATAAATAAATTTTAGAATAAAAGAGACAACAAGATTGAGTAACTAGAAAGGCTCAAGCAGATTCCAAACACTACACAGACTACACCTTTTTCCCATTTCACCCGCATTTAAAAGGATCAAGTAACTTTTTAACAGTGTAGTAATATGAACTTGAACAATGAATTTTCGTACCAAGTATCAAGTTTCTGTCTCAAGTATCTTTCAAATTGCACAAATTGTACAAGAAGCCTCCTATTTTACCTTTCATTTCACCTCTCTTTAAGGGGTTTGAACTAACTTTTTATGAAAATATGATCTTGAGTGAATATGAACTTAATTGAAGAATTATTATACAGAACATCAAGTTTCTAGTTCGAGTGGTTTCCGAAATACACACAACACCCTTCCTTTTTAACCCTTAGAAGGGTTGAGCAACTTTTAGTACCATAGTGGATATGAACTTGAATGAATTATTACCATACCAAATATCAAGTTTCTAGCTTGAGTGGTTTCCGAAATACACACAACACCCTTTCTTTTTAACCCTTAGAAGGGTTGAGTAACTTTTTAGTACTATAGTGGATATGAACTTGAATGAATAATTACCATACCAAATATCAAGTATCTAGCTCAAACGTTTTAAAAATTGCACACTATACCCTATTATTTTCCTTATTTCATCTCTTTTTGAAGGAATAAGCAATTTTTTTATTAAAATACTGAATATGAACTTAAATAAAGAATTTGTAATGCAAATATCAATATCCTAACTCAGTGGTTCGTAAATTGTACACCAACAGTTTTCCCTTTTAACCCCCATTTTACCCCTCCAAAAGGAGTTGAGCAGTTTTTTAACAGCATAATGAATATGAACATAAGTGAAAATTTTTCATATCAAATATCAAATTTCTAGCTAAAGCAATTCCCAAACTGCACACCACAGTCTTTTTTATTTAATCCCATTTCAAGAATTTAACAACATTTTAAAACTATAATGAATATGAAACAGGTGTATTTTAAGGCACATCGTGGATTTAAAAAAAAAATACATTTGAAAGTTTTAAAAGATATAATGTTTAAATGCAGTTGGAAAGTGTTACAAATCTATGCAAACTACACGATTTTTCGTTACTGTTTATTATTTATACATATTTAATTTCAAAACACTTTAAATAAATATCCAAAAAACATTGTACCTCTACATGCAAAATAAAAATTTCAATAAATCAAATTTTTAACAAAGGTTTAACCCTCATTGTTTTGTGACTGGGAGATGCAATAAGTGGAAAAAGTTCATATTTCGACATTTAAAATACAAGACTCACAAATAGCAGACTCCTAACATAAATGCTATCAGAAATTTTAATATTAAATTATAGTAATCAATTTCTTGAAAATTATTACATTTCAAACAATTTTTTATAAACGTTTGAAAAGATGAAACAAATTCAGAAAAAATTACATATATCTCCGATATTGTTTTCAGAAAAGCATTTGCTTCAAAAAAAAAAAACAAAATTACGTATAATTAGAGGTAAAATAAAGCTACATATTTCCAAGAATAGGATTATAATGTTAGATTTAGATTTGAATTCCGGAAAACAACGTAATTAAAATTAGAAAAAAAAAACTAAATTTAGTGGATTATTTATAAAGGCTAATTAGTAAACATAAAATAAAGCCGAAACAACTTTTGCACGGATTTATTTTAATTAACAGAAATAATGTTTTTTTGTTACAATTTTGCTGTATTATAGTTTCTTCGGTTAACTCTTACCATTTAATCTTCATTCTCAAAAAAGATTAAAGATGTAATCCTCAATTAATTGTTAAAAGTCAGATGCAATTTAAGCCATATATTCTCTTACTAAAATTATTTTATTTTAAAGAATATATTTTCTTCTTCTCCGTGAAAGGATACTTAGTTATATTTAAAAATTATACAATGAATGTAACTGGCAGTAATTAAATCTTAAATAATAATAAAGCTAGATTTTTTTTTTTTTATCCATAATCCAATTTTAATTGGAAATTAGATATTTGAAAATAAAGTTACTAATGCCGATAAACAAAACATTTCTTATTTTAGAAACACATTTTTACTTTCTTCGATATATACACAAAAACAAAAAAAAAAAAAAAAAAGCATTGGATTCGTGAAAATTTTCGCCCACCGGTGTTTGATGGGTTTTGAATTACCTTAAACACGGTTTGACTATTTTTAGAAAATGTCTGTCTGTCTGACTGTATGTGTATGTGTTATCTAAAATTTTTGGTAATGCTGTACCTCACTAACTAATGGAAAAAAATCATATTTGGTTGATCTTTGATTTAAACTGGTCAAAGTTTATATGAAACGATATATCACCGATTTCCTCCATTCAATAAAAGGCTACATCCCAACTACTATATCATAAAAACAAACAAAACGCGATGTGTACCTCACGAACTAAGCTACAGAATTCAACACAACTTTATATTTGGTTAGATACTGACTTAAACTGATGCTGATTAGATTTTGCGACATCGATGAACAAAATCGCTTCTATTCTTTAATTTCCCCCATTAAAGAAAAAGCTACATCTCAGCTTCTATAGTATACAAATAAACAAAATGAGATGTATATGAGGGCATGATGTAAAAATATGTTGATTTAATTTCAATAAAAAAAAAAAGGCCTTACATGTGACTTTGCTATGCTGCAATTTAACCCCCTTTACAGAAAGGCAATAGCTCAGTATTAATGATACATAAATGTACGAAACTTAGTATGTGAGATTATAATATGAAACACCACGCCCATTCAATTTGGGTGCATACCGGACTACAGACGGCGCTGATATGCTGTAATATTTTCTGTTTATAGAAAGATATATATCAGCTTCTTTGGTATATAAGTGCACTTTGTTTGATATGTGATATAGATATTATGAAACATCATGTTGATTAAATTTGTCTGAATATCTGATAATAGTTGGCGCTGTTGTTATTTATTTTCTGTGATTTTCCAGATAGCTAAATCTTAATATCGTTAAAATTGAACCAAACTATATAACAGATTACAAAATTAATTCTAATAGTAAGTAAAATATTACTTTTATTTTTTTAAATGAATATTGTGGTAGCGTCACAATAACAAACAGCTAAGAACAATTAAAAATTCAAAGATTGGGCAGGAATGAAGAGCCATTTGGACAATTCTCTAGTTTAATAAAAAAATATTTACAAAAATTTACAATGTTTATATTAAAGAAGAAAAAATGTAATTCATCGTCCATTGCAGGCTCCCTGCCTCCTTCCAGATCTACAAGATCCAATCTGTTCCCTCTTAATTCTCGAGGTCATCTCCATCTTTTCTCCTCGTCTGCCGTCTCTCGGGGACTTGAGAGAGGTGGGGTCAGCCCCCTGATGCAATCAGGCTCCCTATAGGCTCCTCAGGACCCTAGACCACACCTAGGAACATTCGCCGACCAGTCGCTTGACCGTTAGCGTGGCGCCATCCTGTCTGCCACACCTTGATGCGTTCGCTGGACACCGGAACCATCAAACGAGAGCATGAAATCGGGATTGAATGGTGTCGGAGTACTCAAAAACCACGCTAGCCACCAACTCCTTTCTAAAGTCCAGACTTCCTGTCTCTGCCGTCAATCAAGGCCCTGGGAACTCCATGCAATATTCCGTGAAGGAGGGGGGGGGTATCACAATATTAAAAATAGTATTTTTATTTAACCCCTTCCCGTGTCATTTACCTTGACGAAACTTGGGCCGAAGTGTTATGGGTCAACGCGTGGTAAACAAGCCAGTAATTCCGCGCTGTGTCATTGCTCATTTTCTCTGAGTCAGATGACTGTCACCAGTATTTTAGCACTGGACTCGTTGAGTTAGCACTTGCGCAGATGCTTCCATGGTTTCATGAAATGTGGTCGAAGAATAATGTTCACGAGCCCGGCTCGTGATTTTTATGTTTGGCCCAGCTTTCTTTCCACGAGCCTGGCTGGGCCCTCCGTGGCCGAGTGGTTATGTCACCACACTGCTAATCGCCTTCGAGCGTAGGAGAGCGGGTTCGATTCCCGTGCTGGCCCTGTGTGTTTTTTCAATTCTTCGTACTGTAATTCTGTCATGTACTGTCTGTTGTCATCTGACGAAGATTTACAAGCGGGCTTCGATAGTCAAGCATACAAATCTGATGTATATGTTACCAATAAATAAAACGAGCCTGGCTCGTGATGTTT
Source organism: Salticus scenicus (assembly GCA_963930645.1). Lineage (NCBI taxonomy): Eukaryota > Metazoa > Arthropoda > Arachnida > Araneae > Salticidae > Salticus > Salticus scenicus. The sequence goes on from OZ005661.1 coordinate 130,571,663, forward strand.
ATGTTTGGCCCGGTTTTCTTTTCACGAGCCTGGCTCGTGATGTTTACGTTTGGGACAAAATCTTCATCTCGAGTCAGACTCGTTAAAGCACGGGAATGGGTTAACAAAACAAAATTCCTCCTCAAAAAAAAAAAAAAAAAAAAAAGTATAAACGTTTATAAGGTTCTTTTATTTATTATTGAAATATATTGGTTAAAGTAAAAAAAAAAATTAAATACCTTAACTACACTTTTTAAATTTTCAATTAGGTTCTAAAAGTAATCTTCCGAAAAATTTTTTGAAGCATCCTAATTTAAGTAATATAAGACAACTGGGATTTTAGAATATTATCTGCTTATTTAATGGTTTTCAAATCGATTTTATTAAAATCTATTCACAAAAAAAAGCATCTACACATTATTAATTCCAATGTCCCGTGTTATTGTTATTATTATTATTATTTAGGCGGGGGGGGGGTGAATGGTTGTTTTAAAATTTGTAAACCATTACTAGAAATTATCAGGTTCGTAAAAATCATTCTTTAAAGTATTTCTATGCCATATTTATTGTTCGTTTCTTCAAAAGTTTTACAATAAATCACATGTATGCCAAGTTTGGAAGAAATTAATCATGAATTAAATGAGTTATATCACCATACCAGTTTATTCACAGTAATTATTATTATTATCATTATTATTATTATTATTATTATCGCATTTTGACGAAGAGTTTCTAATCACAACACTGGTAGACAGGAAATGAGGAGTTTGATCCCAGATTGTGCTGATTGGACTAATCATTCGGAGTTTTCCGCGGTTTTCCTAAACTCTCATTAAAAAAGACTTACGATCCTTTAAAAAAAATGTAGGGCATTTGATCCAGGATGTACTCGCGTATTTAACCGGCCTTAATTCCTACAACAACAAAAACAACAGCATAATATATTATTAAGCACAGATATGATTTTCAAAGAACAAAGCATTATGTAACGCAAATGTAATACCAAAACAGACTGTTTTATTTATAACATTGTTGTGAATATAAATTAAACTGTATCATATTGAATTATATATATATATATATATATATATATATATATATATAAGAAAAAACAGTTTTTATCATGTAGTGACAATGAGTAAGATATAAAAACACTTATAATTTTCCTACTACCAAATTGTTCTGACAAGTAATGTTACATTTATTTTTTCGTGCAAAGACTAAAAATAAAATAAAATTTTGACGCATTGTTAAACAGGTAACTGTGTAAGCTCTAATTTAAAAAAAAATAACTATACACTATTTTTTAAATTCACATAAGAAATTTCACAAAATGGAAATTTAACAGCTATTACACGCGAAATTTAAAACTAAGTAAGATAGTATACACCTACCTATATTGTAGAATGCGCCAAAACTCTAAAGTTATAATGACAAATAGAGATTTTGCAAGTATTGCTGCTTCCATGCTGCCCTTGTGTCATTATTTTTCTCGCTTGATAAGATGTCATTTCAAACTGAAGTAACTGCCATACATTTTTACAACTGATACTTTCTTACAAAGTTTTTTTTTTTTTTTTCAATCCAAACTGATGAATGTATGAATATATTTTTTAACTTTTGAACGTAGAAATTACACTTCTATTTCTTTTTTCCAATTGTTTTCTTTATTCCAATTATTTTCTCGGTAATTTTAAGAATATGACTGAAATATATGTAGTCTTTTTCTTACAATTTATTCCTGTTTGACTGACAGGGAAATGTTTCTTTCATTTGTTGAATGATCAAAATTTTTATTGTACCTTCAAAAAAAAAAAAAAAAAAAAAAAAAAAACTATGCTGAAAAAGAAAAACCTTTAGGAATAAAGTTACATAGTAAATTCAATCAAAAAAAAATTATTTTTATTTTTTATTTTAAGGATTTTTTTTTTTTTTTTTAAGGCACCATAATTGGCATCCGAAATTAAACGAATAGTAAATAATGAAAATTTTTAAATAAAAATAATAATTTACCTATAAGTTTTTTTTTTTTTTAATGTGCTTTTATCAAGACACAAGAAAAAACAATTAGTTATAAAATCATGGTTCTGTTATTTTAGAAAATAATAGTCTTGTAAATAAAAATAATATATTTTCTTTACCGTAAAAAAAAAAAAAAAAAAAAAAAAAAAAAATCTGTAATTAGTTTATTTTCATGTTCATACACTTTTTTTCATCATTAAAATTTACATACTAAAGGAAATCTGTGAACTGTGTCTATAAATAAGCAGCAGCTAATTAAGGCAGTGCAGGTGTATTTCTCTTTTTATCGATAAATATACTGATCCTTTCGAAAGACTAAAAAAAAAAAAAAAAAAAAAAAAAATGTATACCACTTGAAATGAATTGAATTTTTTTATGAGCAGACAATTAAAAACCAATTTAAATATAGGATCTTTTTCTTTTCTTTTTTTTTTTTTTTTTTTTTTTTTTTTGGTAATAATAATAATAATAATAAGTCTTTATTCCGTTACTATGTAATTTATCAAAGTTTTTTTTGTCAGATATTTATATATATATATATATCTGTATATATATATTTTTTTTGTGCGTGTGTGTGTCACTGAACTCCTCCTAAACGGCTGGACTGAGTTTAATGAAATTTTTTGTGTGTCTTCAGGTGGATTCGAGAATGGTTTAGATTTACAAATGAAAGTTGTAAATTAATTAGTTCTTTCTTAATTAATTTTTAGCCAACTCTTTCAACAACTTTTCCACCTAGATGGCGTGAGTTGTCGTAAACACGATGTCAGAATTTATTTAATGTTGAAATGAAAAATGAATTTTTAACCGTATCTTACGAAGTGTTTAAAATATTTTTTCAAAGTTAATATTTTAGAATCGTAAACACGATGTCAGAATTTATATAATGTTGAAATGAAAAATGAATTTTTAACCGTAAGTGTTTAAAATATTTTTTCAACGTTAATATTGTTAAAATATTAAAATTAGTTAAAATGGTATATTCTTTTAAAAAATTCGTAAATATCCGACGGAGTTATTTTATGTTAAAATGAAAAATGAATTTTTAGGCCATTATTGTTTGTGCAGATGGAAAATGTACTAAAAGTTTTCCGAAAAATTTCACGATCACAAATGTTGACGGATATCCAATATATCGTCGAAGAAATCCCGATAATGGCGGACAATCTTATCATCTATGGCCGTCATCTATGTCAACAACATAGATATTGACATTGATAACCGTTGGGTGGTCCCATATTCGCCTCTGCTGAGCAAAACATTCAATGCTCATATTATTAGCAAGAAATTCAAACTTCTTCACACACCATAAATTTTAAATCAGCACAACCGGTTTCGAAAGGACGTAGCCTTTCTTCATCAGGTGCAAACACGTGCAACTGCCTTGGAGGCAAAAGCAAGACTGAAAGCAGGACAAAATCCAGAGGGGGAGGAGCAACACAAACAACCAATAGGAAGCAACATGCAGGACAGGACCAATCAGAGAGGAACACACGTACACACACACCACAAAATGAGGAGGGAAGAAAGGAGTAAACAATTATTATTTTTTTTTTCAATAATATTAAACTAATAAGTAAATTTAATAAAATTTATCCATTAATTATTATTATTTTTATTTAAATTAGAATTATTTTATTATAACTAATATGATGTTATAAACATAATGAAAGAAATTATTTAATTGAATTAAACAAATTTTTCCAGGCTGTAGACAGCAAAGTGGAATCAGATTTTTCATTGACAATTTTATCACGATTAAGGTAAATAGCTAAATTTTCTAAAAAATCCAGTTCGGAAACGCGTTTGGCATGAAAGATAATTTTGGCACTCTTAAAATTAAAACTATGATCAAATTCCCAACTGTGCTTCGCAATAGAAGATTTAGAAATTTCTTGATTAACAACATACCGAGAATGTTCACGTAAACGACATTCAAGATTTCTTTTAGTTTGACCAATATAAGATAAATCACAGTTATTACAAGGGACATTATAGATACCCCATTTTTGAAGCTCAGGAACAGGGGATTTTGTTGAAGGGAATTGGAATTTATAAATAAAATCCAATAAATTCCAATTTTTCCAGTTTTTTTAATTTATTTTTGGTGCTCATATTAATGTTCAGTTCTGCAGTTCAGTGAAGAGCATCAAATACATTTGCAAGTATGTGAATAAAGGCAGTGATATGGCTGTATTTCGAGTTGAAAATACCAATGTGAATGCTCCTCCGGTGAATAACAACGATGAAATAACACTTTACCAAATTGGCCGGTACGTCAGCTCCAATGAAGCTGTTTGGCGTATCTTTGGTTTCCCAATTCATGAACGGGATCCAGCAGTTCTTCATTTAGCCGTCCATCTTGAAAATGGCCAGCGCGTATATTTCACGAGCGAGACAGCGATTGATCGTGCTATAAATCCACCAAAAACTACACTCACCGAATTTTTTTAATTGTGTAATCGTGCGGATGCTTTTGGACAGACATTACTCTATTCAGAAGTACTACGCTATTTCACATGGGCTCCAACAAAAAAATGGATGTCCCGCAAGCAAGGCACGCCGATTGATGCATGTCCCGGTTTATTCAAATCAAACACCTTGGGACGAGTATTTACAGTCAATCCAAGGCAGACTGAGTGCTTTTATCTTCGACTGTTATTGGTTAATGTCATCGGCCCTTTGTCATTTCAAGATTTACGTAAAGTGAATGGACAACAGTATCTAACGTATAAAGATGCATGCCTTGCACTCGGCTTGCTGGAAGACGACAACCAGTGAGAGTGTATGCTTGCTGAAGTAGGACTGAACTGTACAGCAAAACAAATTCGTCTGCTATTCGCTATAGTGTTGACTACATGTTTCCCGGCCCGAGCAGAGACATTATGGGATAATCACTTCAATGACTGATGATATATTGCATCAACATCGTTCACGGTGCAACGATCTAACGATAGTATTCAGTGACGCTATGTACAATGAAGCATTGATTGCTATTGAAGATCTTTGCATTATCATTGCTAACTTACCACTCAGTCATTTCGGTATGCATTCAACAAATCGAAATGCATCTGATTTAATAAGCACTGAATTGAATCGTGAACTGCAATACAATACTGTAGAAATGGCAGCGATTGTTGCTCGCAATGTCCCACTAATGAATGAAGAACAAAGAACCATTTACGACCGCATCATGCTCGCAGTTTTGGCAGGACAAGGTGGATTCTTTTTTTTTTTTTTGGGGGGGGGGGTGCACCAGGTGGAACTGGCAAAACATTCCTTATTTCGCTAATTCTCGCCGAAATACGATCAAATAATGGCATCGCATTGGCTGTTGCATCATCTGGCATTGCGGCAACTTTATTGGATGGAGGCAGAACAGCTCATTCATTATTTAAACTGCCACTAAATATTCAAAATAACCCAGACGCAGTGTGCAACATAAAAAAACAATCGTCTATGGCCACAGTGCTGAAATAGTGTAAAATTCTTATCTGGGATGAATGCACTATGGCACACAAACATTCGATTGAGGCGTCGAACAGGACATTGAAAGATATAAAAAACAACGACAAACTATTTGGCGGCACTCTGTTACTCTTTTCAGGTGATTTCAGACAAGCACTTCCCGTTATTCCGCGTTCAACATACGCTGATGAGATCAACGCGTGCTTAAAATCATCGTCATTGTGGCGTAATGTTGAAAAAGTACAACTGAAAGTAAATTTGTGCGTTCAAAAGCTTCAAGATCCATCCGCTGAAACATTCTCAAAACAATTGTTAGATATCGGCGATGGAAAAGTTACTACAGATGAAACTGGATGCATAAAATTACCGACCGATTTCTGCACAATCATTGATTCTCAAGATGCTCTTATTGACCAGATATTTCACGATATACACAGACGATACACAAATCATGAGTGGCTGGCAGAAAGAGCAATTTTAGCAGCAAAAAATGTGGACGTCAACGAATTGAATCTCAAGATACAACATTTGTTACCAGGAGACTTGGTGTCATACAAATCTAATGATACAGTTTGCAATGCCACCGAAGCTCATTGGATTTACCAGGCATGCCACCTCATATTTTACAACTGAAGGTTGGATCTCCGGTTATTTTGCTTCGTAATTTGAACCCACAACGGTTGTGCAACGGCACGCGATTAGTCATAAAAAAATTAATGAAAAATGTTATCGAAGCCATCACTTTAAATGACAAATTCCGAGGTGAAAATATATTACTATTGCGAATCCCTATTATACCCACAGATGTGCCAATTCAATTTAAACGCCCTCAATTTCCAATTAGATTGGCATTTGCAATGACTGTCAATAAGTTTCAGGGCCAAACGATGTCTGTCTGTGGCTTAGATTTGAGCACATCATGTTTTTCACACGGACAATTATACGTGTCTCTCGAGTGGGCAAACCAACCAGTTTGTTTGTATTGGCGAAAGATGGGATAACAAAAAATATTGTACACTCTGCTGCATTAAGGGATTGATATTGTTTTTTAGTAATATTGTTATAAGTAGCGATATGTATATAATTTTAAAGAATCAATTTTAATAAATTAAAAAAATAAATGATTGGTGTTTTGTTATTTTTATATTCTTTCACCGTTCACAGCGCTCCATACATCTTCCACTTATATACCACATCCTTACACACTTACAATAAGTTAGTTATTTTTTTCTAGCAAAATATTCTCTAGAAATAATTTATATGACAAAACAACGTTTGTCGGGTCAGCTAGTATATATATATATATATATATATTTTTTTTTTTACTGAAGATTCTTTAAAGTTTAAACTTAAAAAAAAATTCTGTAATTTTTTTTTTTAATTGTTTGAAGCTAAAGTTTACAATACTTAGTAGTAGTTAACCCTTTAACGCTCACTACACTTTTTTTTTTTTTCATTATTATTGCTAAACTAATTTCCAAAGTTTCTAAGAAATCATAAATATAGTAGAGCCGTGACTATTCGAGCCCGAGTAACCGAGTTCTGGGTTAACAGAGGTAGTCCCGGAAAAGCCATTTGATAAATGCCGTCGATAACTTCCAATTTTACTATACATCACTGTATTTTATAACTTATATATATATGTATTGTATTGCATTTTTCTCTAACTACATTTAAATATTTAATATATGTATTAATTTACTTTATTGACTACGTTTCATCCATTTTAAACTTTCCCGTGTGTTTCCGAGTTTTCGATTATCCAAGGTACTATATCGGTCCACATTACCTATTATAAGCGAGGTTCTACTGTATGCAAAAAGAAAAAGTAATATTTTTGGATTTCGAGAAAATTTCGGTTTGAAACATGCACAAGTTAACCTTATTAAATTCAAATAATATTTAATTTAATTTTAAAAACTTTGTAAACAAGCATTATAAACTATAAAAACTCACGAAAGTTGTTTCAGGTCACAATAATAGCCCAGCTCTTCATAACGTGAAAAATTTGACACGAGTGCACCATCAAAGCAGCAAGTCACACTTACGTCTACTACTAAGAAGTTTCAAGTGATTCCTGCATTTAGCTTCCTGTGAACTATCATTTGTTCAATTTCAGAGTAGTGCTGCTATCTACCTAACAGCGAAGGAACAAAAGTATAAAAATCTATTAAAACCAAGGTGTTTGGTGTTTTGGGAGTAAGGCTGATTAACTAATCAAGGGTCCTAGGCCTGAGGGGGGTGCTATCCGTGGGGGATCTTACTAAGGGGTCCTATCCCGTGTTTATGCAAGTTTAAAAGAAAACCACGAAAAACTCCGAATGTCTAGGTCGATGAGCGCGGCCTGGGAACGAACCCAGCACTTCCCATCTATCAGCTTTGAGCGCAGAACCGCTCGGCCGCTGGTGAGCTATTAAAACAAGGAAAAAATATTTAAAAACTGCTGCATAAAAAATGTTAAACGATGCCGAATATTTGGTTTCGCTGCGAAACCAATGAACGTTAAAAAGGTTTATTTAAATTTAAAAAACTTCTTCACACACCATAAAATTAATGGAAGCGAAACCGGTAGTGCTTCCATTAATTTTAGGTTGTGCGGAGAAGTTTTTCAAGTTTAAATATTGATTGTACACCAGTTCTTTAATTTAGTATGTTTAGTTCTTTAATTTAGTATGTACAGTCGGTAACAAAACTGTCCGAACACTAGCAAAAATTCCTATGTAAAAAAAGTACACTTCATACGGTTTTGATAAATAAATCCTTATCGAATCATGTTATTAGACTGACTAAGAGCAGGATTCGTCAAGGATTTATTTAACAAAACCGTATGAAGTGTACTTTTTTTACATAGGAATTTTTGCTAGCGTTCGGACACTTTTGTTACCGACTGTATGTTTATTTGTTAAAGGTTTAAATTTCTTATTATAAGCTATTTCTTTCTTTTATTTTTTGTGCTGTTGCTCATAGTAGAAATACGTACCCATATTATTGGTTGGTAAGGGGGAGTTTTTCCTAAAAGGTCCTAGCCCGTATTCGACATAGATATAGTAATTTATATAGATCTATCATTTCCACGTTCTCGGCCAAAGATTTTTTGCTGAAAAAAAAAAGCTTGGCATCAGCCATTACATGGGATTGAACTCGGCAACGGAAATAGAGCAGAATCTTGATGAATTTTTAAAATGCAGAAATCGTGTGGCTTTTAATTGTACTAATAAATATATGAAGGGGAATGGGATAAATTTTAATAAGAAAGTTAAATTTCACTAGCTCTGTGTTACAATTCCCCTGTAATGGCCGTCTTCCCCCGAGTGGAAAAGAAATACATTTTCCCCCACGATGATCAATCTATGCCTTATTAATACAGCTCTGATATTCAATTGAGTTTTGGAGAATCGAAACTGAATTTTATGAAGATGGTTTCTTGAAGTTGATTTCAGTACGACTTGTGTATCAATATCGCAGGCGACTATGTGAAATAACAACCAAGAGGGAGTAGTTTGTTATGCCATTCTAGTGTCTTCTTGCATTAAAACTTCCTTGTGAAAAGGCATGACTAAACTAACTTTTGAAACGTTCCTCGTTTGCCAAGGTACAATTCAATATAAAATAAATTCAGATTAATTCAGTAGTTAAGGTGCCCATTATAGTCGATTCATAAGCTCTTGCCTTTTATTTGGAAAAATGAAGTATGCATCTTCCACAGAATAACTATAAGTGGCTACCTGACGTAGTGCAAAAATGTGATGTAACAGATGTAACACTTTGTATAAACTGATTTTTACTTCCTTATACAAAGTATAAGGAAGTATAGTAATCCCGATTTGCGAAATGGATTTTGTATTTCACATTGCTTGAAACCGAATGATCGCTGAATGTTGCCAATTTATACGTTGCACACCTGCAAGTGTCGTCTTAACACGAGCTCTCGTTTTAGAGATATAAGGGATTTTACACGATTTTTCGTGACGTCTGTATGTATGTGTGTCTCTCTGTGTGTGTGTGTGTGTGTGTGTGTATGTCGCATAACTCAAAAACGGTTGGACGTAGAAAGTTGCAAATTGGTAAATAGGTTTGTTATAACATCTAGTTGTGCACCTCCCTTTTTGGACTTTGTATGATTTTCCGTTTTGGAGATATTTTGGAAAATTAGGTTCATAATGACCAAAATGTATCAAAAAACGGTAATAACTCAAAAACGGTTTGGACAAATCTTGCAATTTAACTGACTTCCCGACCAGCTAGACATTTGAAACTTTCAGAAAAGCTCAGAACACGTTGGCAATGCATTTTTTTAATATTTTTAGCCAACTCTTTCCGATACCTGCTGCCTTCAGCAGCGTTTATGTGATTCAACAGAAAATTTATTTAACTAACTTCCCGACTAGCTAGACATTTGAAACTTTCAGACTAGATCAGAACACGGTGAAAATACATTTTTAAATACTTATAGGCAACTGTTCAGGGTCCCTGCTGCCTTCGGCAGCGTTACCAGTACAAATCTTGCAATCGATTTTTAACTAACTTCCCGAGTAGCTAGACATTTAAAACTTCCGGAAAAGCTCAGAACACGGTGACAATGCATTTTTTAAATATTTTTAGCCAACTTTTTCAGGTCCCTGCTGCCTTCGGCAGTGTTTATATGTTTCAACAGAAAATTTATTTAATTAACTTCCCGACTAGCTAGACATTTGAAACTTTCAGAATAGTTCAGAACACAGTGAAAATACATTTTTTTAATACTTTTAGCCAATTTTTTCGGGTCCCTGCTGCCCTTGTCAGCGTTACCAGTACAAATCTTGCAATCGGTTTTTAAATAACTTTCAGAAAAGCTCAGAACACGGTGATAATTCATTTTTTAAAAAATTTTTAGCCAACTGTTTCGGGTTCAATGTCAGTGTTTTTTAACATTATGTATATTTCTAAAAGTGTATAAGGAAGTCATGTGGTGCCCACATCAGATTTTTTTATGTAATGCACTCAAGCACAGCTAAAATTTGTCATGCCGCTTTTTAGAATATTCTGTTTAAAAAAAATAAATCTATCAAAAATCGGGAGTAAAAGTCTAATATACACTTACCTATGAATCAAACATGTGATTTGGTGAAATTTTATTCTTTCGTACAAATCTACATTATGTATAATATGTAAAACATAAACAGACAAAAAAATAATCGCCACTTGTTGGCAATATGCATAGAAATAAATTAAGTACGAATTTACATCAAAAAGTAAATAAATATAATTTGGTAATATTATTTGCATTATTTCTGAAATTAAATTTCTGCCAAATTTTTGAAACAGATTCAGACATACATTAGTACAAAATTTGTCCTTCCAGTTATGGAATGGCCAACACTAAAATGGAACGAACCACAAACTGAAATTTAAGAATTATTACCAATGAAGAACTGAATCACATACCAATCAAAATTGATTTACCATAACTTTATATGACAGGCAGGTATAATGTAAGTCAACTCCATAATTTTACACCTTGAACAGAACAGAAAACACTGAGAAAAATTATGTGACTGAAGTAAAAATAGTAAAAATAGTTCCATGTCATCCTTATAAATTCTAGCTCCTTTTGCTAGAAAGTTCTAAAAACCCCTATTATAATTCCAGACCGTTTTCCTATATTATGGTGGTCAATCTCATTTTTAAAAAAACTCTGTAAATAAATGTGAACCCAAGAGGCGAGTTTTAGTAACTATAATTTTGTTTTATAACCCAATTTTAGTAAATCAACTCGAATTTCTCGCCATACAAAGGATTCATAATATTCATAATATTGTTTCACAATCTAGAAAAGTGTAAACTAGACATTCTCGATCATTTCGTCTATCCAGATTATTTGTTTAACTTATACGCATAACTCTGAAATCTTTATTTCTACACTGTAAAAAAAAAAACGGTAGATTTACAGCATAATATGCTGGTAATATGGGTGCATGGAGGGAGAAAAGTAAAAAAGAAGTTATTTACAGCAGAAACAGTCGTAAAAGAGTCTTGTTTTACAGATTTTTCCGCTGTAAATTGCCTTATTTAACAGAAGAATGTGCTGGCAATATGACTGCCAGCACATTTTGCTGTAAAAGCTTCCGTTTTTTTTTTTTTTTTTTTTTTTTTTTTTTACAGTGTAGTTTAGGGATTTTGAAAATAGCTACTTGTTCGTTCTAGATGAAAGCGGTATATTTTTTTTTCTCATTGAAGTAGAGCCATTTATTGGCGGTGTGTATTAAACAACATACATGTAAATACAGATTTATATTAAAGTATGACTAAATATGAAGCTTGGTAAAATTCCGTGTACTATTTCTGAATTTACGATCTTTCCTAATTATATATAACATTCATTAGCTATTCGTGTATGCTTCATGAATTTTGTCATATACCGGTCCAAAATTTATTTTCCGTTTTGAAGATGTCTTATCTAAAAACTAAATCCAAAAAAACTTAAATTCAAATATTTATAAATCCCCAGTGTAAAATAATTGCAGACTTAATTTCGGTCAGTGGCCAGCAAAAAGGGTTTCAGTCACTGACCTTAAACGGAAATTAAATGTGTCAGGATTGTTTACGAAGAAGGGAAGTGATCTTTAAAATACGGTCAACAAACTGAATTTTACAACAATTTGTTACAAATACGAGTACTAGATTTTTCCTTGTCCGTATAATTTAATGGTCATCTCTGCGAAATTTAAGGTAATTTCCTAGAGTGCAATACTAATATATTTTTTCAACAACTATAAAAGAAATAATAATTCTGATAATAATACATTTATAAATATAAAAGATGGCAAAAATTATGACAATGTGTTTTTTTAACATTTTACATTTAAAAAAAAAAAAAAAAAAAAAAAAATCTAGTTTTCATTTCTGATTCTACTTATCGGCATGAACGATATGAGTTAAAATTTTGTTACAAGTTTATTAAAATTAGGTTTAAAAATACATTCACAAAGCAACGTAATTTGAATATGCTTTTGCTTCATTATTTTCAGGCATATTTTCGAAAGTTTCAAAGATTCTTTAGGATAACTTTAATTGAAAGTCGACTACATTTAACATTTTCTCACTGGAGAAATTTCGTTTCTACTACCGAAAACCAACCAAGAGCAAAATTTTCCGAGCTGCAAATTCGAAATTTAAGATACTTTTAGCATTTCTGACTTGAATTTGAATCTCTATGTCGAATAATTTAAACAAGAATTTGCAAAGTTTCACTCAACATCTGTTGCTGTCAAGAAAATTTTAATATACGTCAAGAATTTTTCGTCTAAATTTTAATTTAGAAGTAAAATAATTTCAACAACAATTTACAAAGTTTAATTCTTTATATAAGTCAATTGTATATAATTTAGTGTAGTACGCATAATTTTAAGCTTTTAAGTTATAGAAATAGAAGATAGGGTTTCACTTTTATTATTTTAAATTCTAAACAGTTAGATACCACTAAAATACATTTTATAAATACTCTTATTTTGTACACATTCACATTCTCTTACTTATATACAGTGTTGCCAGATCTGGCGGAATTTTTTATTAAATAATCACCAATAATTTTTAATTGTAATGTTTGCCTAATCACTTCGAAGATTGATACTCTATTATGCATATCAAATATCACATATCAAAATTATTGGGGATTATTCAATAAAAAGTCCGCCAGATTTCGCAACACTGATGTTGTTGTTGTTGTTGTTGTCGTATGCCACTCGGAGAATCCGAGCCCCGGTAGTGGAAATATCAGGATATTTTAAGGCATGAGGGGTGCGTCTTCTGTTATTAGGAGCGCCTCATAGGGGGGAAGAACGACTTTAGCTCCAGAAGCTGGTGAAAGATGGCAGCACCAGTCAGACAACAGGAACTCGAATTTTGATCCGGATCAGAGCGAGTTAAACCCATGTTCCGGTACCCCCAGAGGTATAATTTTTTATGGGAACTTGGAGGACTTTGCGACCACGACGGAATTTAACGTGCACCAGTCGCCATTAGAGCACACGACGGTCTTCGGCCGGCTCGAGGACCGAACCCTCAATCTTTCGATCACGAACTCGCTGCTCTTACCGACCAGGCTACCGCGGCCAACACTGCTGATTTATATATATAAAAGAGTAAACTGACAAATCACTGACTCAACACGGCCGTGGCGATTCTATGGGAGATAGAATCACAATTTTTGGCGAGCAGGTTGATTTAGGACCCTGACGCTCACTAATTTTGCGCAATACCTCCTCGTCCCCCCCCCCCTCCGGGAGGGGCCAGAAGACAAAAAACACCTTTATAAGTATAACTCGGCTCCAAATTACTTCACGGTGAAGAAATTGCAGACGGAGAGACTAGACTTGCATACAAAAAAATAACTTTCTGCGATTTTGGATTTTTGGATTTTAAAGGGGGGGAGATGGTAAAAATGTGATTTTCGGAGACGCTGAAGGCAGAACCACTTTTATAAGCATAACGTGGCTCCAAATTACTTCACGGTGAAGAACTTGCAGATGGGGAGACTAGACTTGAATACAAAAAAATCATATTCTGCGAATTTGGAATTTTGGCTTTTTAAGGGAGAAGGGGAAGGGGTAAAAATGATTTTCGGCGGCGCAGAAGGCAAAAACCCTTTTATAAGCATAACTCTCCAAATTACTTCACGGTGAAGAAATTGCAGATGGGGAGACTAGACTTGAATACAAAATAGTGCATCTCTGCGATTTTGGAATTTTGAATTTTTAAGGGGGAAAGGGAGTAAAAATGATTTTCAGAGGCGCAGAAGGCAAAACAGGCATGAAAGTTTTCAGGCTTTAGTCTGGAATCCTCCTTTTTGGAGGCCTTGTTGGCAGTTTCTGAGATCAATGTAAATGCAAAGAGAGACCATTACCGAAATTTATTGGAGGGGGATAGGTAGCAAATTATGTTAAGTTCCTAAAGTATGTGATTATTTTGCTGTAAAATCAACAAAATTACTGCTTTAATTTTTTATTTTTTATTTTACTGCAAATTACTAGAATAATAAGATTATTTTGCTGTTAATTGTAACAAAAATTTGTACTATTTTCAGAGTTGATTCCAGAAATAAAAGATTATTTTGGTGCAAAATAATATTTTTGCTTTTTTGGTAGCAAATTTCTAAAATATGCAATATCTTCGCAGTTGATTGAGGAATAATGGGTTTATTTCACTTCTGTTAAAAAAAAAAAAAAAACATTTACTTACAGCTAAATGCTGAAATTAGGAATAATTTTTGCTGCCAATTTCCAAAATAATGAATATTTTCGCACTACCTGGAATACAACTTTGTGTGTGTGTGTGTGTGTGTGTGTGCGCGCGCGCGTGAAATATGTAATTATTTAATTAAAGTTTCTGCTTCTTTTTAATTGTATAATTAACAAATATGCAAAAATTGCTGATTCTTTTTTTGTTTTCCTGCCTTCATTGAATTGGCTGATTAGTTTACTGTAAATTAACAATTGTACATTTTCGTGTATTAACGGCTCCTAAAATACATATTTTTTCATTTTACTCCGATAAATTTGCATTGTGCGCAAGTTGAGACTTTTTGACGGATTCACAATTTCATGCCAGGCAAAAACACCTTTATAAGCATAACTCAGCTCGAAATGACTTCAAAGGTGAAGAAATTGCAGATGGGGAGACTAGACTTGAATACAAAAAAATCGATTTCTGCGATTTTGGAATTTTTGATTTTTAAGGAGAGAAGGGGGTAAAAGTGATTTTCGGCAGCAAATTTAGCAAAGTTTTCAGGGTTTTCAAAGTTAGCACGGATTTTCGAGTAAAATTCTACCAGTATTAGCTCAAAGATGTATAAAGATGTTAAAAAAAAAACTACCAATCGTCTTCTTGAAGACGCCACAAACGGACGTCTTAAGACGCTAGTTTTGACTTCCAAAAACTCATTTTTGATTTTTTCTGATTTTGGGGGAGTTACGAGGGGGCAAATTCTACCCACCCCCATTTTAGTGCTAAATTCGTCCGTGGAAATCTATAGCAACAAATTTTAGTGTGCGGCTTATTTACGTGTGTCCAACACCCATTGTAACGGGATTTTGCAAAGCCCCCCCCCCCCTTTCCTCCCTTGGGGGTGGGGGAAAATAAACATGTTTATAAGCATATAACTTTGATTCAAATTATCTCAGCAAAATTATTTTTTATGAGTGGGTTGTTTATGAGTTCCCAACACGCACTATAAAGGGATTTTACGAAATTTCTCCCCCCCCCCCTTTTAAGGAGGAGGGGGGGGCAAAAACATGCTTATATAGCAACTGTGTTCTAAATTACCTCAGGATAGCGATTTCTTGATATGTAGATTGGTTATGCGTGCTCAAGACACACACAAAAAAGGGATTTTGTAAAATTCCACCATATCCCTCTTGGGGGTGGGGTGGGGGGGCCGTTTTCCATGCGCAACTCTGCTCTGAACTATCTTAGGCTATTTTTTATGCTTGGGCTGGTTATGCGTTCCCAACACGCACTATAAATGGATTTTACGAAATTTCACCCTCCCTCTTCAAGGGCGGGGGGGGGACAAAAACACGTTTTAAGGAGTAACTCTGCACCAAATCATATCAGGAAAGCGATTTGTTGATATGTCGATTGGTTATGCGTACTCAACACACAAACTACAAAGGAATTATTTGAAATTCCATGCTATCCCCCCCCCCTTTGAAGGTTGAGAGGGGTAAAAAACATGTCTCCACGCGTAACTCTGTTCAAAATTATCCTAGAATAGCAATTTTTGATGTCTGGACTACTTATGCGTATTCAACACACACTACAATGTGATTTTGTGAAATTACACTCTACCATCCCTTAGGGGGCAAGGGGGGCAAAAGAGATGTATTCATGCGTAACTCTGCAGTAAATTCTTTTAGGAAGGACCTTTCTGATGTGTTGGCCAGTTACATGTATCTAACACATAATATAAAGAGATTTTTCAAAATTCCCTTCCCCTTCTTTCCTTTAAAAACGGGGCTAAAAAAAGAAGGGGGGAGGGGTTTAAAAACACGTTTTAAAACATAACTCTGCTTCAAATAATCTCAGGATCTCGATTTTTTAATGTGTCGATTATGTATGTGTATGCAACATGAACCATAAAAGGATTTTATGAAAATGCTCACCCCCCCCCTCTTAGGGGTGGGCGGGGAAAAAAATACGTTTTCAAGCTTAAATGTGCTCCAAATTACCTTAGAATGGCGAATTTTTGTGTGTGGGTTTTTATTAAATCTACGTAATATGCACTCTGATGTGATTTTGCAAATCTTTCCACTTTATCCGAGAGGGAGGGGGAGTAAAATGCAGTCAAGGGGCTACCGAAGGCATTGTTGTTCCAGATTCGAAGTGTATCGTGTAGGAAAACATCTACCGAAGGTAGCCAGAACTTTAACTTAGATTTTGACTGATTTCAACGATTTTTATTATCATTAATATGCTATTTTATTTTGAGAATTCATTTTAATATAATGACCAGCGGAGCGAGCAAAGCCTGTTAGTCTATATATGTAAAAGAGTAAACTGATAGATCATTGACTCAACACGGCTGTGGCGATTCTGTGGGAGATAGAGTCACAATGTTTGGTGAGCAGGTTGTTTTTAGGACCCTGACGCTCACTAAGACGATATTTTGCGAAATATCTCCTTTCTCCCCTCGGGGGGGGGCAGAAGGCAAAAACCACTTTTATAAGCGTAACTCGGCTCCAAATTACTTTACGGTGAAGAAGTTGCAGATGGAAAGACTTAAATACAAAAAAGTCATTTTCTGCGTTTTGGAATTTTAGATTTTTAAGGGAGGGGAGGGGAGGGGGTAAAAATGAGATTTTCGGAGGTGTAGAAGGCACAAAACCCTTTATAAGCATAAGTCGGCTCCAAATTACTTCACGGTGAGGAAATCACAGATGGGGAGACTAGACTTGAATACAATAAAATCATTTTCGGCGATTTTGGAATTTTGGATTTTTAATTGGGGGAGGAAGGGGTAAAAATGATTTTCGGCGGCGCGAAGGCAAAAACTTCTTTATAAGCATAACTGGGCTCCAAATTACTTCACGGTGAAAAAATTGCAAATGGAGAGACTAGACTTGAATACAAAAAAATCAATATCCGCGATTTTGGAATTTTTAATTTTTAAGGGAGAGGAGGGGGTAAAAATGATTTTCGGCGGCAAATTTAGCAAAGTACGAATTTTCGAGTAAAAATCTACCAGTAATAGCTCAAAGATATAAAACAAAAACCGCCAAGCGTCTTCTTAAAGGTATTTCCAAAAACTCATTTTTGATTTTTTCCAATTTTCGATTTTGGAGGGAGTTACAAAGGGGCAAATATGACCCCTCCCCTTTTTAGCGCTAAATTCGTCCATGGAAATCTATAGGAGCTAATGTTACAAATTTTAGTGTGTGGCTTATTTACGTGTGTCCATCCCCCATTGTAACGGGATTTTGCGAAAGTCCTCCCCTATCCCCCTTTCGGGGTGGGGATTGGAGGAATAAACACGTTTCCAAGCATAACTTTGCTTCAAATTTTTGTGAAATTACTTCAAATGTTTTTGAAGGGATTTTGTGAAATTACTCCCCTTGGCGGGACAAAAAACACGTTTCCTGGCTTAAATCTGCTCCAAATTACCTTAGAATGGCGAATTTTGGTGTGTGGTTTTTGTTTAAGTGTACGTAATATGCATTTTGATGTTATTTTGCAAATCTTTCAACTCTACCCGTGAGGGAGTTGGACTAAAATACAGGCAATGCACTACCGAAGGCACTGGGGCTCCAGACTCGCAGTGTGGCGAGTGGGAAAACTGATGCCGAAGGTAGCGAGAACTTTAACTTAGATTTTGACTGATTTTTTTTTTTTTTTTTACTATTATTATTATTAATTATATGGTATTTTCAGAATTTATTTCAATATAATGACCAGCGAAGCGGGCAAAGCCTGCTAGTATAATATAAAGTTGCCAACTTTTATAATTTATTTCGAAGCATTGTTAGCCCCGCCTTTTTCCATACTACTTTTTTTATGAGTAAAATTTTCTTAGTTTATCCTAGTTATATATCGGAGAAAATTATTCTATAAATAAAGTGGTGTGAAATAAAGGCGGGTCTAAAAATGCTCCTGAATAAATTATAAACTTTAGCAATTCTGATAACATAAACTAAGTATTAGTTTATGGTCAAAATTTCGAAATTGTGTTTTGCTAGAATTATAGTTTTTCGATGCTTTCATTTCAAAAATATTTTTTTTTTTTTTTTTTATCAGTTTGATTGTGTTTCTGTCTCTCTGTCTGAGTGTTTGTGTGCGTGATTGTTATCAGTATAACTCAAAAACAGACATTAGTAGAAAGTTCCAATTTTGCACTCTAAATCTCTAAATCTGTATGGTTGACTACATGAAACATTTTTATTGCGATCGAATAAATGAATGATTCGTAACCAGGGAGATACAACAGAGTTAAAATACATTGCATCTATAGGATAAATTTCTTGTTAGTACACTTTAGCTTTCAGGGCCAGAGGGACATCAATAAATTTTAATTTCCAAAAGCAAAAATGCATCACGGAATTCTTTTTTACAAAGTTTTAGTTTAATAATATAGAAGATAATCTTCTTTTTCCTTTTTCCTTTTTCCTTTTTTTTTTTTTTTTTTTTTTTTTTTGAGGGGGGGGGGGGGCGACTTTTTTGTAAATTCTGGCAGTAGTTTATTTTAAAAGAGAGAAATTCCCTTGCCTCTGATAATTTAAAACTACACGGAACAAAATAAAATTAACATGTATTTTCTTTTCTGCACAAAAACATGTTTCATATGAAATATGGTATTAAAAGAATTCATCATTCGCTTAAAATACCACACAGAAGAATTTGTATATATATTGTCTTTTCTGCATAAAAACAAGATTCATATAAAATATGGTACCAAATGAATTCACCAATCGTTTACAAGACCACACAGAAGAATTTGTATATATATATTTTTTTTGGCACAAACATATATTTACTAAAAAATATGGTATCAAATAAATTCACCATTGGTTTACAAAGCCACACAAAAGAATTTTTATATAAATTTTCTTTTTAGCACAATACATTTTAGGTCCATTTTATTTAAAATATGGTATCAAAAGAATTCACCATGCATTTACAAGACTGCGCAAAGGACTTTTTACAAATATTTTCTTTGCTGCAAAAAAAATATATATAAAGTATGGTATCGCAAGGATTCACCATTTGTTTTCAAGGCCACACGAAAGAGTTCGTACATATGAAAGTTTAGTTGAAATTTTTGGAAGGGTGTCAACCCTTCAAGTGGTGTTAACCTCTTCGCACCCGAAGCTATAATATCAATATAAATAACATTTCAAGGATTTTAGACACATACATTCGCATTATACATTATAAAAATTTGCATTTTTCTTAAATTTATACGTTTAGGTGCTAGTATTATACGGTGCAAGTATATGGACTTTAAACAACTAAACCCTAAATTACTAAGTTAGTAAAATCTGCCTAACTGTAACGCAATTTAAAAATTGATGCCCTAAAATAAACCAATCTATGTCAGTTTTTTATTTTATTCTGGTAAAGTGTCTAAGTACTTCAAGTAATTATGAAAATTACGTACTTTTTTTCGGCCACAATGTTTTGAAGTCGTTTTACGAAAGTCCACAAAATAACATTACATTTCAGAAATAAATTTAGTTTCATGCTGTCATATATCGATACCTTTTTTAAGCCAATTTATTCAGCTTTTTATTAGTTTAGTCAAAGTATAAAAATATTAAATGGTATAGATTTTATGAAGCAAAGAATAGAGGTCCACATATGTGGACCTCTGCAGCGAAGAGGTTAATAATTTATGGGCAATATGAAGGGCTACCCAAAACTAAGCGAATACATACTTTTACATTGGATGTAATTGAGGAAAGGGCTATACTAAATTACACCACGTATTAGAAAATTGCTTGGAAATGACAATTACTTTTTGTTATCCATATAATAGGATATATACTCTTTTGGAGTCAATTTTACGAAAATGGGTTTTTTCTATAATAACGCGTTTTAATATCCTCATTATACGAAAGTCACTTTTTAGTAGCTAGTCTCTGTATCAGCAAAACATTAAAAAAAAAAAAAAAAAAAAAAATTGCAGGAATTTTAAATATACAATCATTTTGAAGATTAAATGGAGATATCATTTTAAAATTTTGATTAAGATATCGATCTTAAGCAGTTTCAGAAAGTCTAAGCTGATCAGTTTGCAAATGAATTATAGGCATATATATATATATATATATATATATATATATATAGTTAAAACAAATTTTTAAATACAAAGTGATCGGAAAATGTCTGACCAAAATTTAAAGAGAGTTAGAAGGGACGAACATAAAAGGATTCGAAGTACAATACGTGTCCAAAAACTCCGTGTTAAAGGGTTAATAAGGCATATATATCTATGGAGGGAGCTACACCCATTTGAATTTGCATTTACATTCATAAAACAATTGAGTTTCTTAATGTACAGGGTGATCGGAAACTGTCTGGTCAAATTTAAAAGGGGATTGGGGAGAATTCGTAGTACAATATAAAAGGATATGAGGGCGCTGTGTAGGGCAGTCAAGACAAGCCGACAACGGGGATTTTTTTTTAATGATATCAGATGGTCATCTGCTAGTCAGCATTCGTGAAGCACAGCATGCTATAAGAAATCACAACGGGAAATGACAGCTTCACGCATTGCCGACTTGCTTCGACTATCCTACACAGCGCTCTCTACCACCTTCACGTGGCTTTTCCGGACACGCATTGTATTACGAATCCTTTTATATTGTACTACGAATTCTCCCCAATCCCCTTTTAAATTTGACCAGACAGTTTCCGATCACCCTGTACATTAAGAAACTCAATTGTTTTATGAATGTAAATGCAAATTCAAATGGGTGTAGCTCCCTCCACAGATATATATGCCTTATTAACCCTTTAATGTTCATTGGTTTCGCAGCGAAACCAAACATTTGACATAATTTAACAATTTTTATGCAGCAGTTTTTTAACTCCCCCCCCCCCTTGTTTTAATCAGATTTTAAACTTTTGTTCCTTTTCTGTTTGGTAGATAGCAGCATTATTCCAAAATTTAACAAATAATGCTTCAAAGGAAGCTAAATGCATAAGTCACTTGACATTTCCTAGTGTGCGCGAGTGCGAATTGCTGGTTTGAGGATGCACTCATGTCTAGTTTATTTTTTTCCTTTAATAAAGATTTGGACTATTATTTTCGCCTGAAACAACTTTTGCGAGATTTTGTAGTCGATAATGTTTACTTATAAAGTGTTTTATTTATTAAATTAAATATTATTTAAATTTAATAAGGTTAACTTATAGATGTTTCAAACCAAATATTTCTCGAAAAGGAACAATGATATTTTTTTTTTTAATATTTATGATCAGATATGTGTCTAAAAGCCATTTTTAAAATTAGTTTAGAACATTTTTAAAATAAATTAAGTAGTAATAAATAGTAATAAATTAAGTTAAACGGTTAAACTGTTTCTGAAATTAACCATGTAAGATAAAATGCTATGTAAGTAGCATACCCAGCTTATTTTAAATTGAAAATGGCCCTGTTCCTTTCTTTCTCTTCGCCCTTTTTTTTTTTTTTTTTTTTTTTTTTTTAGTACCGCAATTTTCAAATAATAATATTCACCTTGTTTAATTGCAGAGAATTGTTGTAAAATAATACGCTTAAGAAAAATGATGATTGTAAAAAAAATCATTTCTGAAATGTAAAATATTTTAATAAAATTTGCTTCATACAATAATATTTACGGACCAGTTTATAATATTATATAAATATTTAAGCCCACTTTCAGTATAAATAGCACATCATTTCTTACAAAAACTTCGTTAAATATTCCCAACCTATTTATTTTTAAGAATAACAATAATTTCCAAATAAATATTTCTTTAAAATGTAAAAATCTAGTAACATACAACTGAATTACAAAATAAACTTTTTTTTACTATTCCACTAAGGATTTTGAAAATTTACAAACTCTGTCAGAAGAAATATCGAAAATTTCATTAATATCTTCTTAAAAGTAGTCAAAATTAATTAGAGTTAATTAAATATAACAGTTGAAAGTACTTTTCAAATGTA
Source organism: Salticus scenicus (assembly GCA_963930645.1). Classification (NCBI taxonomy): domain Eukaryota; kingdom Metazoa; phylum Arthropoda; class Arachnida; order Araneae; family Salticidae; genus Salticus; species Salticus scenicus. The sequence continues at coordinate 130,594,293 of OZ005661.1, forward strand.
AACTATTTCCTTTTCATGCAAACTCTTCAGCGTCACTACGAAAAGAGAAGAAAGAAATGGCAAATTTGATTAAATGTATAAAATAATTTAAAAGAAAATAAGACAAAAATTGGTGTAGTATGGATGAATTATGAGTAACTATTAAATAGCTTCTATGAAGTCTGTAGTGTTAGTTAATTTCTATATTTTTATTATAAGACTTATTATACGTTTCTGACTTTTTCTTATGATCGCGGACATTTCTAAGTTTTTGAAACTAATCGAAAAGCAAACTGAACGTTTCGAAAGGTTTCTGAAATGTTTCTACAATGCTTCGATGTCATATGCCTGTTACGTTTCCGGAACGTTTTGTGCTGTTAGTTTGGGGTCCCGAGCTTCAAAAACATTTTCTAGCCAATTTCGATCTTTTATTCCTTCCGGTGTTAGCCCTTTTTTTTTTTTTTTTTTTCCCTAAACAATTAACATTGTGAGTTTTTTTCCTTCTAGTCCCAGGTATTTTTCTATGGATTTTTAGCCTTTTTCCTCGATTTTTACATTCTAAAGTACGGTGGCTCTTAAGAATGTAATCACAATTTGTGAGGACATGAAGCTACATAGAAAGTAACGTATCTAATTTCTTTTATTTTTACTTGTGCACAAACTAGTACCGACATGCATTTTATTTTGAATACGGATCCTGCTATTGTGAAGTTAAATAACATATACCAGTTTCGAAACATGCTAAAAATATTTGCGGAAACCAGAGCGCGAAGAGACACAGTCAGACAACCAAGTTGAAATTATAAACACATTCTAACAAAACAAAACTTCATGTGACATACTAGTCTATAAAATTGTGTAAAATAAATAACTAAAAAAGGTTGTTTATCATTTATCTTCTTTGTTAATTAACCAGAAATGCGAAAATAAATTCCGCGCCGATTTAAATACTACATGCCCGGCAGCATATTTACTACCTTTACTCGAGTTCAAACGGGGATGCAGTTTGACGTTGCGGAGTGGTTGCTACCTTTTATGACGCAATGATTCTTCCCTGATTATAATACTTAGCTTAAATCAGGAATAATCTACAATATTCCTCTCGTTTTATGCGAATAAATGAATATGAATATTTGAAAGAGTTTTCAACTATATTTGAAAAACAATGTTTTCTTCTGAGTAATTTAAATTTTACCAAATTAATTTTGTGCAGACAAAATTACTTTAATAAAATAATTCTGAAAAAGAAAAATAGTGGCGCCATCTGTATTTTTCAGTAATTTTTAATTATTATGTAATATTTTCATTTTATTTTATTTTTTAATTCCTCTTATTTTCTTAATTTATGTAAGAAGTTCGCATAGCTTTCATGCAAAATTAAATTTCGCGCCTTAAACACATTTTTAAACAATTCCTTAACAACAATTTTATTAAATAATTATCATTTTTTATTTATTTATGCATTTATTTTTAACAACAAAAAATATTTTTACTTTTATTCTTTTATAATCATCAAAATAACAAATTTAAAAATATTCAATATATATATATATATATACATGAAATCTGATTTCAAAACTAAATAAGTACATATAATACTAAATACCTAGTTAGCATTCTAAATACTTTGTTAATAAAAAATAAATAAATAAATAAAGTTTTTTTTTTTTAACCTTAGGGAAAATAAAATTACAAACATCGAAATAAAAAATTTAAAAATATTAAATAAATGAAAAAGAAAAACACTTTCTGGAAATCTGATTTGAAAAATACATAATTATACGTAGTACTAAATGCCTTATTAATTTATTGTACTTTTTGAAAAATAAATAAACGGTTTATTACCATTTAAGGAATGTGGCTTATCCATTAAAGTCATAGTAATATATTTTAAACTCTTGTATGCTTGAAAATATATAATATAAGTCTTTTTCATTTTCTTTATTTTCTTTTCTGTCTTTTCTTTCCTTTCTTTTTTTTTTTTTTTTTTTTTTTTTTTTTAAGAAAATTAATCTGAATTTTTTTTTTCGCTCTTTCTCTTGCATTATTTGTCTTTTTTATGGTAAAAATAGTTTTTTATACTTCACGTTACAACTTTTTCTGACCCATATAGTAGAAGAAAAAGTATATTATGTATTACTAAGAAACATTGAAATATATAAATGGCAAATTTTACTTAAAAAATTTCATGACAAATAATTTTTCAATTGTTATTCTCATCACTTATCTCTGAATTACGAACAATTGATGATGTCGTGTTTGATTTAATCGCGGTGCTGGACAATGACAACTTCGTACCAGAGATCACACCGTATCTAAATCGTTTGGCCATGATCTTAAAAACTGTAAAGGAACGCGTGGAAATGAAGCAAGATCAGAGAAAAATCTATTATGAAAAGAACCGTAGGAAACTGTATTTCACTCCTGGTCAAAAGATTTGGGTTATGTTACACCCTATCAGCAAAGCCCTTAGAAAGATAACATCGAAATTCATGTCAAAACGTGATGGACCTTATGTAATTTTAACTCAAAGATACCCAGTGTCGTCACTCAAAGATCTCCAAAGACGTTGCCACCTTGGACAACCCTTACACACCAGTTGGGACCTATCATGTTTCTGCTTTAAAACCTTTCACCGAAGTTGAGACCTCTCCAGTTGCTCCTCTAAGATAAAGAAGACCTAAGAAAAGTACTGCTGGTTCCAATGCTGGACGTACCTCAGAAACAGAAGGGGGGGGGGGGAGGATGTAATACCTGTGCGATAGTTGCGTCATTAAACCCACGTGACCTCGCACCCAATGAAATTTAGAAAAAAACATAACTTAATCAGTAACTGTCTTTTTACTTTCCGAACACTATAGTGAGGAAAGTATTGTAATCATGTCAAAAATCCGAATTTGAGATTTTGATGTTTCTATACGTTTCGAGGTCCCCTGAGTCCGTTTTAATTATTTTTATGATGATGTATGTATGTATATGTATGTGTGTGTGTATGTGTGTGAGTGAACACGCTAGCGTCTAAACGCTTTGCTCGAATGAGCTAAAAGTTGGTAGGTATATTGTAAGTCATCGTAGCACGAACCCTATTGATTTTGGTGAATCTAGCACTTATAGTTTTTTTACAGGAATACCAAGAAAATTTCTTTATCATTATGGCCTGCGGGACCAAAATTTTAAAAGTGTGATAGCGTCTAAACGCCTTATTAAACTGAGCAAAAAAATTATACACATGTTATAGGTCACAGTTGCACGAGCTGTATAGATTTTGGTGAATTTAGCAGTTACAGTTTTTTTACAGGGACACAAAGAAAAATTCTTTATCATTATGGCCTATGGGACCAAATTTTTAAAAATGCAATAGTGTGTAAACGCCTTATTCAAGATAGATGAAAATTTATATGAATATTATAAGTCACTGTTGCACTAACTATAAGCATTTTAATGAATCTATCATTTATAGGTTTTTACAGGGACACAACGAAAAATTCTTTATCATTATAATCTATGGGATCAAAGTTCAGGAACGTTAAATTAAGCATCGTGTACTATATGGTGAAAAATACTGAAATACTCTATTGTAATTTTCTCCCTTTTGTTTATTTAACAACTCCTCTCACTTTACTTTATCTACAAAACCGTTGATTACTCAATGTTTGGAATGTCGAATGGAGTCACTCCAGATGTTTTTTTTTCTACCGAAAGGTTCGCAGAGTTGTTGTCTGTGTGATTATTATTTTTTTTAATGTTCTAAAATAAAATTGTAATTTTTTTGTATACTGTATATATTATGTTTGTTTCTTCATTAAACTTTGTCATGTGCTGCAATGGTTGCGGAGTTTTCATCTGAGACTTTATCTTTTTATTCGACGTCGAAAATTAAATTGTTTTTAGGGAAAAGCAAAGAATAATACTGCTCGGCATGGAAATTGCCTCTGACACCATTTCAGCATATTCTTATGTAAAATGATCTCCTGAATCCGAATATGACGCCCATTTTGCCCTATCTCCCAATGTTTTTTAGGAATGGCCTCCTATTTTTATCATTTTTCAGTGATTTTTTGGCTATAAATTTGATTTTTAGGAGGGAGGAGGATTTTTTTAACCGTTAAATATATTCTGGGGGGCTACAGAGTTGTAAAATTCTAAAACATGGACATTTGCGACAAGGGATTTTTTTTTTTTTTTTTTTTTTTTTTTTGGGGGGGGGGGGGGGATTTGCCACTGAAATTATGCATTACATATCTTATATTTTTTTAATCCGTTATTAATGTTATTTTTTAAATTCTATATATTTTTTTGTGTTTAGGTGTTAAATTAATTATTTTTCATTCTTCAACTCAAATTCATGATCATAAAATTATCGAACAGGGAAAGAAATTGAGAGGGGGGTGGCGTATCTAGAAAACGGTGGGTGACTGAGCAAAATGGAAGTCATATTTGGATTCAAGGAGGTCAATTTACATAAGAATCAGCAAGAATGGTATCAGATCTCGGTTTGTTTTTTTTATTTATTTATTTTTTATTTTATTTTTTTGCAGAGCAGTGTAATTAGTCTTATGTCTACATTAAGTGCTCTGCTGAGCTAGCCAGCATATTTCACTATTTTGAGTTGTGATAATGAGCTGTGACCACAAATTAGCCAATAATAACTCTATTACTTTTGAAAGCCTTATTCATAACTAGTATATATACAGATTATCGTTTTATAAGAAAAATAATTGAAAAGAAAATACCCGAAATAATAATTTTTTAGAAAAAATTACCTTATTTAATGAGAGTGATAATAAAAAGTGAGGTGATAGTAAAAATGAAATAAAAAGAAAATGCTATAAACCAATTTAAACTAAATTAAATCCATTCGGAATAAATTTAAAGAGTATTCGAATGCTTGATTTAAAAGAAATTTAAACGACAAGCTCTAATTTTGGAAACCAATTTATTTCATTCACATTTAACTGATTAAACTCATTTCCCACGTCTCTTGCGACGTAAAGGTAAAAGGTAATTATCGGTTATTTCCTGTCTTTATCTTTTTCAGCGAGAAACTAAGGATCTTCAACCTCATTAGTATATTTAATATATTATTTTGAATTGAGATGAACTAAATATTTAGCTATAATATTTCACAGAGATTATTTTTAAGCGTTTATAATGATAATCATTAAAATTATGAATGTGACATAAACATTAAAAGAAGAGAAAAGGGCTAACTGCTTAATGCATGATTTTTTACTTTCTAAAATTCATATCTTTTAGAGAAAGAATTGCTTTGGGGTCAACTTTTTGAAATTGATTTTTTGCTATATTTATATGTTTTGAGGTGACCTTAGGGTGGTGAAACCGAAAATCAAGTTTTTAACGATTAGTCCGCGTGCGTGCCTATGTATGTGTGAGTTTATTATCAGCATAACTCAAGAATAAATCTGTACTGATAAGTATAAAGTATTTAAGCCCAAAAATGTCGATTTTGAGTTAAGTACATAATCAGACTCAGAAAAAAAATTCTAAATCCATGTCATTTAGTCTTTGAGAAAATCCATTGGTAAAAAAAGATTCAAGTATGAAATTTAGCATTAATCTTTGGTATAAAATATTTAATTCAATTTTTTCCCTTTATTAAATGAAGGTTGACAATCACTGAACGGTATAAAGGGTATAAATCAACATAATCCATTTTTCCTAATCGATTCTTCTGATTAGTTTTTAGTTAGTTTAACTTTATTTTTCGTCCCCTGAAAAATCAAGAATATGGACATAAATCCTTTATACTTATCAGTACAGTAATATGAGCAAGAAACTCAAACTGGGTATTCAAAATCCACATCCCATGAGGATGCTACTTGACACTTGTTATTGAAATCGAAAAAATGGTCGTGTACTGGGACATACAAAATTATTCAAATACATTACGGATATGGATAAATTTCCTAGTAAGTGCAGTTCAATAGCACATTTTTACTTCGCACAAAACATAATAAAATTGACATATATTCTTTATATGTGTTACTCTGTAAATATCGAAATCCGTTTTTACGCGTAATTACTTGTAAGAATGTGACTACGAGCATCCGTAATTTCGCATTTTTACTAGTGAAGACGGATTATTACTACGTAAGTTAGGAAAGACACGAATTAAAATTTCAAATCGGCAATTTGCTGAAACTTTCAGTTAGAACCCGTTCTTACTACACATGTAACAGTAACTTCAGGAATAAAGCTAACTTCATATAACGTTGTGTTTGGCATCGAGCTTAAGGTTGGCGCCATATATTTGCTCATTAACCTTTTGAAAGGGGCTCTTACGAAATCCTATGGTGAAGCGTGACAGATGCTGTCACAGCCCCTTTCAAAAGGTTAACATTATTTCTTCTCTAGAGCAGAAAGATTTGGACAAAGTCATTGATGACGTTAAATTTAACACGTCGAGAGTCATGGAGAAGATTCAAACGTAGAATGGAATAATCTAGTAACGAAAGCAAACATAGGATAATTTATTTTGCTTCAAATTTATTACTATCTTAGATGCTAATTTTGATCAAGACTGCCGCTTGGATTGTACAAAGGAGAATAACATTACAGTTGCACTGTCTAAAGCAAACCAGTCCCTAATTAAAAAGTTACAAACAAGAAATTTTTCAGTAATAAAATGCACACACTAGATCAGGGCGCGAAATTTCCGCTCGCCAGTTCGCCATTGGCGAGTGAAATTTTTACTGTTGCGAGTAAAAATTTGGTCTACTTATCGATAGAATTCTTACACGATACGGTGACAGAAAATATTTTTTTTTATAGATTTAAATAGATTTAAATATGGCAAAATCTTGCCATCTTTTAACCTCATATTTAACCTCTCATTTTTAGATTCTCGGAGAGCCGATTCTGTGTATGTGCGGCCCGAGATCGCCCCAGCCTGGGAAAAGAAAAATGCGTAGTGCATACATAAAATTTTGATCTTTTCGGTTGTTTCGTTTCTCCTACTGTTATTTGTCCAAGCAGAGTGAGAATAACCAAAACTAAATGGAAAACTGGTGTACAAACGATAAGTAGACAATAAGACTTCTTCACACACCATAAGTTTCGATTTTATCGAAAAAGTTATTCCGGAATGGCTTTATCAAATGACAACAATGATCAAGTTATACACATCGACATTCCGTCTGATTACAAAAATAAAATGGACGAAAAAGACATTTCTGATGTAAAAAGTTAAATAAATAAATAGGTAGATAAGGAAGTTTAATCTTTCAGAATAAAAATATTTTAACAGGATATTGTTTGACAAAGAGTCCTTCTTTCTTCTTCTTTTCTTCTTTAATGCCTCTTTGCATTTATGTTATTAGCTATTTTAATCTTTTCCAAATCTCAAATACAATACATTCTAATGATTTTTGATTAGACATGAATTATGAGACATGATGATATACGACACACTTTTAATATACATAATTTTAGGCATATTTGTAAAAGCCTTCCAAATAGTTAGGAAAAATTAAAAATACCCAAAATGCGTAAAAAAGAAAAAAAATGGCAACCCTATTTTAGGCGAGTAAAACTTTTGTTTCGGCGTGTGTAATTTGAGTTGAAAATTTCGGGCCCTGCACTAGATAATGTCAACGATAAAGTTTAAAATCTATCCCGAACGTGGACGAAGTAAAAAGTAAGTTGCATTCAGAAACATAATAGCTGTTGTTTTATTAAAGACCAGTAAGGTATAAAAGATATTGTTATGAATCATCTATACATCTGATTAGATTTTGATGTAAACTGTTATGCAAAAATTAATAGTCCATGTAATAATAAATAAATCAAATGTATTTTGCAACGCAATAAATAATCGTTAAACCAATCGTGTTTTATTCTGTACTTAGAAATCAATTTATTTTTTCGGTTGCTTACTGTTACACATATAATAAGAACGAGTTCTAACTGAAAACGTCCGTAAATAGCCGAATTTAAAATTTAATTCGTGTCTTTCCTAACATCCGTACGAATAGCCCGTTGTCACTAGTAAGAACGCGAAATTAATGACGCTCATAGATACTTCACGTTCTTACTAGTAATTACGTGTATAAACGGATTTCGGGTATTTACGGTAAGATATGCACAAAAGCATATTTCAGACAGAATATGAACAGAGTGTCCATCCTTTATAATTTATTCGGAAGCATTGTTAGCCTCGCTTTTTGCTCATACCAACTTTTTTTGAGTATTTTTTTTTTCGTATTTTGTCATAGTTCTATATTAAAAAAAAAATATTCTATTAATAATGTGGTGTGAAATAAAAGCGGAGCAAGAAATGCTTCGGAAAAAAATTTTAAAGTTGGCAACTCTGTATGAAAAGTATTTAACCTTCAATTACAGGGTCACACAAAAATATATTGATATAAATGTATTATATTTAGTGTTATGATATATATGTGTCAGGTTGGAAGTGAATTTGAAATTCTGTAATCCTTTTTACTTTCTGAACATACATATGTAAGGAAAGTATTGTAATCATAACAAAAATCTGACTTTGAGATTTTGGTGTTTTTACATGTTTTCAGGCCCCCTGAGTTCATTTTTGCTATTTTTACGGTGACGTATGTACGGTGACGTAAGTGTGTATGTATGTGAGTGAACACGTTAGCGTTTAAACGCTTTGTTCGAATGAGCTCGAAGTTGGTACGTATGTTAGAGATCACCGTAGCACGAACCTTATTGATTTTGGTGAATCTAGTCCTTTTAGTTTTTTACAGGGACACAAAAAATATTCCTTTATCATTATGGAATAGAAGCCCAATTTTTTAAAATGCTATAGCGTCTAAAGGCTTTATTCGGTCGAGAGGAAATTTTATACACATGTTATAAGTCACCATCGCAGGAACTGTATAGATTTTGATGAATCTAGCACTTATAGTTATTTTTAAAGGGACACAAAGAGAAATTCCTTATCATAATGGCTTATGGGTTTAAATTTTTTAAAGTGGAATAGCGTCTAAATGCCTTATTCGATTGAGCTGAAAATTTATACACGTGTTATATCTCTATGTTGCATGCGCTGCATTGATTTTGGTGAATCTAGCATTTATAGTTTTTTTACAGGAACCAACGAAATTTTTTTTTATTATTAGACGCTATGGTTCTCAAATTCTTTTAAGCAATATTTAAATTCTGATAGCGTCTAAATGCATCCAGTTGAGCTGAAAATTTATGTACGTGTTTTAGATCCCCGTCACACGAACTGTATGAATTTTAGAGAAACTAACAGTCATAATTTTACAGGACACAAAGATTTTTTTTATTATTATTATTATTGTTGTGGCTTACGGGCTCAAATTATTTTAAGCACGATAGCGTCTGAATGCCTTATCCGATTGAGCTGAAAATTTACATACATGTTATAAGTTAACGTCGCACGAATTGTATAGATTTTGGTGGGTCTAGCACTTATATATATATATTTGCAGGGACACAACGAAAATGTCGTTATCATTATGATCTACGGGTTCAAATTATTTGAAGGGAAATGGCACTAAATTAAACAACATGCTATATACAGAAAAATGCTCAAACACTCTAATATAATCTTTTTTTTTCTTTATTTAACGACTTCCCTTACTTTAATTTATTTATGCAACTTTTAATTACTTAATGTTCGGAATGTTGAATGGAGTGACTCCAGATTTTTTGTTGTTGTTCTTTTGTCAATGATTTTTTCAATCAACTATCAAAAATTTCTAATTTCCGTCCTTTCTGAAACTTACTTGATAAGGCTTCGTTTAGAGACATGTCTTTTGAAATTAATATAAGTATGTTGCTGGAAAAGTTTGATCAAGATTGATAAGTTTCAAAGAATGTTGCGTGTGAAAATTGTCTGAATAATTTTAAGTAATGTTGTGTTGCCAAATTGCGCGACTTTTTTATTTAATAGTCACAAAAAATTTGAGAAGTGATGTTTGATATACATTACAAATGATTAATCGTCGATTATGTGCATTAAATATCACTTCTCAAAGTTATTGGTGACTGTTGAATAAAAAAGTCGCGCAATTTGGCAACACTGTTTGGAACATAGACTTAATTTGTGCATTTATTTATTGGAAGTCACGTGATTTTTACTTATTAATAAAAATAATCATAATAAAAGTTCAATTTTCATTTATTATTTTTATGATTTCTCTATCGAAGTTGCAGACTTTTATTCCGGAGTATTGTTAGCTCCGCCTTTTTTCCATATCACTATATTTTTAGGGTAGTTTTCTTATTCAATCGTAGTTACGTAATTATAAAAATTACCCTAAAAATATATATAATGTGAGAAAAAGGGCAATGCTAACTATGGTCTGAAATAAATTATAAGAGTTGACAACTCTGCTTTATAAAGTCACCATCCAATGTTATAGTCAGCCTAATTATTAACCTTTCATGTTGCCTTTTTTTTTTTTTTTTTTTTTTTTTTTTTTTTCCCCCAAAGACCATCATTGAAGATTAGGGTAGGCGTGGGTATTTTCATCTATGGTTTCCTGAAACCAGAGACCGAAATCTCCTCCTTCTTTCAGGACACTTTCAAAAATAATAAGTTTCCAGCATTTTTTGCTACCACTATTTTCCTACAGAAAGATCTATCGTAGTTTACTAAATAATGTGTCGTGAGTAAATAAGATAGACATTGTTGTATAAAAATAGTGGTGGTAATAAAAGGAGAAAATTTTTCGCCACTGAAAATGACCTGGGGAAAAAAAAATTGGAGATTTCGAGCTCTGCCTGAAACCAAACAAATCAACATCAATAACTGTAAATAAAAACAATATATGCACAATACAATTTGTCGAAATAGTCTTAGTTAATTTTAGTAATGAATAAAACTTTAGCTATAATACTAATGAATAATATACGTATCCTGAAAGAATCTTTAGCAAAACAAACGAAATTCGCTTTTCTTTGCGTACAATTGTAGTAATGGAAAATGGGAGAAAAGGTTAATTTGATTTTTTCTTTTCAATGGTTTATTTGTGTAAAATAGCATATTGCGAGTTGAGGTGGTTATTTTTTCTTGCCATAAATTAATTTTATTTCATGTTTCTCTCACAAATATGTATTTTGATCCCCAAATGTCATTTACTTTCGTTACAAAATACAACAACTGCATATGAATAACATTGTGTGTTCAAACAGTTTTTTTTATTTTTATACATGCAATAAAGAGTTCATTTTATATTCAACCCTAGTAATCATGCACATTTTTTTTTTTTTTTTTTTTTTTTATGTGGTGTAATTTGGCTCGCGTGATTTTTCAAACTTTTAAGTACCCCCAATTAAGCGTGTTTTTTGAAAATACGTTTTTAGTTTATAAAGAATATGTTTACTGATTATATAATTTTGGATATTTTAAACTGTCTGTATTTGGTGTGACAAAAAACGAGTTTTGTATTTTTGAAATTTGTGTCGAGTTACCATTTATTATCACAGTATGCAGTAGTTTGCTCTCTCTCTCTCTGTAATCCTTTTTATTTTATTTATTTATATACTTTTAAACAATGTTTTCGATACTTTTTTTTTCTTTCTCCTTCTTATACACGCTTATTTAACCCTTGAATGCCTGATTGCACTGCTCGGCATGAAATATGCCTCTGATACCATTTCAGCATATTCTTATGCAAAATGACCTCCTGAATTCGAATACGCCGCACATTTTGCCCTATCACCCACCGTTTTTTAGGAATAGCCCCCTATTTTTATCATTTTTCGGTGATTTTTATGGCTATAAATTCGATTTTTAGGAGACAGGGATTATTTAAACCGTTAAATATCTTCTGAGAGGCTACAGAGTTACAAAACTCTAAAACATGGACAGTTGCGACAAGGGAAAAATTTTGGGGAGATATGCTACGGAAATTATGCATTACATATCTTATATTTTCTTTTAATCTCTCATTAATATCCTTTTTTAAACTTTATATATTTATGTTTTGTTTTTAGGTGTTAAATTAAATATTTTCCATTCTTCAAATCAAATTCATGTTCATAAAATTATCGAACATGGAAAGAAATTCAGGGAGGGAGGTGGTGTATCTAGAAAACGGTGGGTGACTGAGCAAAATGGATGTCATATTCGGACTCAGGAGGTCATTTTAGGGATGTCAGCAAAAATAGTACCAGATCTCGATTTTTTTTTTTTTTTTCAGAGCAATGTTATTGTTTAATCAATTAAAAATTCATACTTTATTTTAACAATGGTTTACAGTTAAAAAGCCATTTGTTGTCAATCGGTAAACTTGACGCATGAGATCTTCAATATTACTCTAATAATACTTTAGAAGACGAAATTGGATATGTTGCCCAAAAGACAACACATGGCATTTAAGGGTTAACTTGGTATTTTATTAGTTTATTTATATGTGTGGGTCAAATCGCAGAATTCGATTTTCACATACTTCCTATCCTCCGATTGAGCTGAATTTTTGCATACATGCAGGACCTGTTTTCGCAAGCGGCAAATGTGGCATACGCCCGGGCCCCTCATTTTAAAGAGGGTCCCTAAATCAGCTGCCTTTTAAAATTTGAAGCATTTTACATATATACAGAATTGACTTTAACCCTTTCACGCCCAAGGGAAATATTTTTCCCTTCTACAAAAATTGTTATCGATTGTTCAATTATTATTGAATGGATATTTTTTTTTTATTTTTTTTTTTTTACTGGATGTCAAAATAAAACGTATGTCCAAGGCGGCAAATGTGTTTCTGAACGAATAAAAAAAAAAACGTATAGAAAATAGGGACACATAATAAATGTGTTATGTGCAATGTTCACTTGTGCTTCACAAGTAAACGAAATTGTTTCGTAGGATACCATAACTAGCTATTTATTTTACTTTTCTGATAATTTTTATATTACAAAGCAACAAATTTGTATTACAAAGCAATAAATAAAATACCGATATAATAAACCTAACTCTTCGTTTATTTACTTTTATGGTCCATAAATATTTCCCATGAAATTATAGAAAACCTATACACCCTGCTATGTTTTTCTGGTGATATTCTCTTACTTTACACCCACAATAGCTAAAATATTGTGTTGTATTGGCATATTTAGTCTTGAAAATCTTATGGTCCAGAAAGGGTTAAACACCTTGTTATAGAAGGGATCCCTCAGTTGATGATTTTGCCCTGGGCCCCCATTTCTGTGAGTCAGTCACTGCATACATGTATAACTCCGATGGCAGTACAGGATCAAGTAGAAACGGTCTTAGGGACCTAGGATATTGCATAAGAATTACTTGAAGTTTAGTATAACGTATAATAGCAGCCGCATTCGCTGAAATAGAGTTTTTATTACATTTTAAAATAAAATGTACTAAAAACTGTAATCAAATAGCAAACATTTTTTTTTTTTTTATTTTATGTATTATGTTTTTATTGCATAAATTGCTGCAAAACATTTGCTGCAGAACAATGCATATTTTATTTAAAAAAAAAAAAATCTTTAAATTTGTTATTTCGACACTAAAATACGTATGAAATACAAAACTGAAACTCAATTATTACATTTTTTTTTTTTTTTTTTTTTTTTTTCAAATTACGTAAAACTAACAATATCGAATATTTTATCTGTCGCAATGTGGATATACATTTCCACAATATATGTTTCATCAAAAAAAAAAAAAAAAAAACTATTAAAAAAAAAAATAATAATAACTACGAAATTTTGATTTTGAATACAAATGTATGAAAATTTTATACAGAACATTGTAGAAATTATGTAATTTGTATATTTATATTTAAGTTATTGCTGTTTGTGATTATCTTGTTAAACAAAACTGTAAAATTGTATTTTTTAACTTAAAATGCCTCTACAGAGTAATGGTAAATTTCAATTAAAGGATGTTTTTTTTTTTTTTTTTTTTTTTTAAATAAGGAAAAACTAATACAAATCCATCATCGTAGCATATTGAAAAGTTTCCTATGAATACAAATACATTGCAAAAATTTATTGTAATAATCATTTTGAAAAGAAAAAAACTCTGTCAAAGTCGAAAATACTGAAAACTACTTAAAAGGCTAAAAAACGACTTAAAATACAAAATGAAGTAAATGTTGATAAACTAACGATTCTAACACTGTACAACATCTATGTAATATATCTCTAACATGGGCCAATTACGATTAAATTTTGTCGAAACGATATGGCAGTGACGTAAAGTGTTATGTGATTGATCCGCTGAGATCGGATAGATGAAATCATAAATTCGGCTGCTAGATATTTCGGCTGCAAAAATTTAATCTAATACACTTACATTGTTAAAAAAAAAAAGTAAATTTACATGCCTTTTCCCATTTAATTTTTACGGTCAAGACCATTTCTTACCTATAGAACGGGCAAACCCGTATTTTCTGATATGACTTGATATTTTTCGCTACAACAAGGTTCTCAGCAGTCATTTACAACTTTTTAAATAGTAATTTTCATTATTCCTTTGTAGTACATATCTTCGAAAGAAACAAAAATTCCTTTATACATATAATGGTATTCAAAACAGGGAAATTATGGGCAAAACACAAATTGATGTGTATTTGGCCGAAACTTTTTCCAACGGACAAAAACCCGTAAATTTGCTGCAATGTATTTACAGTGTAAAATGCACATTTTCTGAAAGAAGTTGAAAAAATAATAACTTTTTTTGCTGAAACATAGGCTCAAATTCTCGTATTTACTCGTAGAAGTATATTTGAAATAGTTTAAAGCCAGTTAAGCCACGCATTTCATCTTTGGTTATTTGGCAGGACGGTGGTGGCGCCGTCTAATGATCAAAATCTAAATCATCATATTAAGATACAATTTTAATATAACAATAATTTAATTCTAAGAATTTTCAACTTAGCAACGGAAAATTTATTTTCTAAAATTGAAATTATATTGCAAATATCAAAGATCTTTTTTATCATTACAGAAAATGGAAAAAAACTGAAATTATACAGTGAGTGATTTATTTATGAGATTTTTCTGAAAATCATAGGAGGTATGTAAATTACTATTATGCAGATGTTGTGCTTGGGAAAGGCTATTTATAATTAATGCTATGTAGTAAATTTCTACAACATTTGTTGCATTATAATGTTTATTTTACAAAATAATTTAAAATTATTTATTTCGACTGTAAAGCCAGTAGTGTATACTCTAATGCTAAAATAATAACTTAAATGGTGCTATGTGCGAGATTTATCCGGATGATATATCAAAATTGGACTGACTTCTTCGCATTCATCCATTTCTGAGATAATATCTTCACTAACTAAGCTACAGACAGGCACCATATCTTGGGATTTTCGCTTTGTTCAAGCCTCAAAACGTCAAAAGAATGGAAATTGAAAGTTTACAGGAATTTCAAAGTTCCCCATACCTTTGTTATAAAAAAAAACTAAAATATTAAAGGAGAGTAGTTATTTTTCTCACTGTGCGTACTGGGCTCATTTCTGATTCAAATGCAATACATTTCTTATCGGTTTTACAATTTTTTAGATTATAAATTTTCCAATTCATTTAATAATGTTATTAGAATTCCAATTAATAAGATACTCATTTGAAATAATGGATTCGAATTAAATTCAGCATAATAAAATAATTAAAATATACATATATATATTAAAAGTCGTTAGAAAGTCAAAGCTTTGAACCATTTTTATTCTGAATCTTTTATTCCGTTCACATAAAATTTGGCATGTAGGAGCAAATTTAAGTACAGAATAAGAAAATTTTGTGAAATTAGAACATTGTTATTATACATTTAAAAGTTAATAACGGTTTTAATTTGTAGATAACTCTCAAAACTTATTTTATTTATATCTTTACATAAAAGACGTTTTCTCTATAATTAATTCATCTGAATGTCATTTTTTGTGCAATGATTTGAGGCTCAATTTGAAGAGGTAGAGGTATTTACATTACTTTTTTACACAACCGTACAAGATTTCTTTAAATTATTTCAAGCCAAAAATAATCCAGGTTAGAATAATTTCCTTGTTGAAAAATATAAAATTTCTCATTGCTATCCAAAACATGACTTTTTTTTTCATAACTTTAACTACAATATAGAAATTGCATCATAATTTTAAATATACACTACTGGCCACTAAAACTGCTACACCAGAAAGGAAAGCAAATACCAGAATGATATTTACTGGACACATATTTTACAGTGGGAAGAATAATTGATTATGGGAATTTAGAGGTATATATATCCTAAGAAATGAGTAAATAAAACAATGACTTCTTGCATCAATAACAGTACATATCTGCCTAGGCATTTAATCGAACAGCGATTGATTTACATGTACGAGTACAACACTACCTGTAGATTCAACACGATGCCACAGTTTATCTACTATAATTATTGGAGAGTGGTGGCTTCCCTGTAACCTGGCAATTATTGACAAGAAGTTTTCAATTGAGGCGAAATCAGAGAAACAGTAGACATCGACAGAACAGGCTAGAGAAACAGTCGACAACATTCTGTATCAAGGAAGGCCTGGACAACACGAAAAACATTCGTTCGAGTATTGTCCTGCTAAAATGTTGCCCAAAGTCACAGGCCTTAACTTATCAGAAATGTAACGGTCGCTATTCCGAGTATTGGAATTTCAAACAAAAGGTGGTCGAGATGTGCATTCAATGGCACTTCATATCATCACTCCATGTGATGGGCAAATATTATAATCTCGAATGCCAGATGTCTATGTACATTCTTCACGATGGTGCAAAATACGGATGCAGCTATCTTGGTGATGTAAACCGAATTGTGATTCTAATGAAAGGAAACGTCATGCGATTCTTTCGTCTAGGTCCATCGATGATCACACACTGCAGGCACTTCTGTCTGTGATGCAGCTTCTAGGGTAAACGAAGTCGTGGTAACTGTATACTGGCTCCAGAGGGATGGTATGTGTCCTTTCATACACGTCTCGACAACCTCTTGTTTGCATTGCTGGCATTCTGAATAGCAGCCATTACATTTTTTATGGGTTAACACCCGTACTATGCCCCTGGGCATCCATTTTGGTCATCCATAGCGCAACATTAAGCAGGACAGTGCACGGCCGCATGTTGTCTGGACCATTTTTTGATACAGAATGCGTTCGACTGTTATTCTAGTTAGCGCTTTTTTCTGTTTTCGCACCAGCTGAAAACGACAGTTTAATCGTTGCCAAGCGACTGATACGCCACCATTTTCCAGTAATTACAGTCGATAAACTGTAAAATGTGTTGAATCTACATGTGTTGTAGCCGTAGATGTTATCCAATCGCTGTTCGAATCAATGCCGAGGCGGATATGTGCTGTTATTGCTGCCAGAGGTTGCTGAACTATGCACTGATTCCTCAGGATATATACTTCATAATTTCCTGCAAATTTAATCAATTGTTTTTCCTACTGTAATGCATTTACCCAATAAATATCATTCTGTTATTTGCATTCCTTCCTGCTGTAGCAATTTTAATAACCAGTAGTGTACTTACATATTTTTTCTTATCCCATGTATAACATGATAGCATTACTATAAAAATTAACAAAATTCCACACTCACTTGGTTTATATTCAACGTTAGTCGTTCACACAAATTGTTATTTCTAGCGTTTCTTTCGGAATTATTGCATAGCTACAAACATTTCTAATTTATTCAGTAGTAATATTAGTTCTTGTTCTTTTTTCCATATCAGTTACTTAGCACAATAAAAGTGGTCTGGTATGAGGTGGATGTTAATATACTTTTAAAATTTAAAACTCAAATATTATAACTATTTCACCACCTAATTAAAATTTTAATTTACCAGAAGCTAAATTATTATTAGAACCAAATCAATACTATACAATAGTGAAAGCAAAATCATTCAAAGAAAAGTTGCAAAAGAAAATTCATAGTTAACGATCCAGTTTTCATACTTCCCCAGGCAGCAGTACAGTTTTAGTATAGGACCCCATGACTCCTTTTAAATTTTTGTCGCAGTATTGGCGATGACATTTTATTTTTTGTTTTAGCATTAAAAAAAAATAATAATAATAATAATAATTCCTATCCTGATTATACTCTTTTATGAATTCGGTTTTTAGTCAATTTATGATAATAATTCATATTCTGTATATATCTTTAAAGTAGGTTTAAAATAATGCTTGCAAAGTTTCTGAAGAAACAGCTTTTAAAAATATATTTTCCTATAAAATGGTCTCATAGGACAAATGTTATTTTTTCTCATTAGATCGTTAAGCTGAAACCGCGTGCTTAAATATTTTTCATTTATGAACATTTTTTTTTTTTCATCTTTGAGTATTTTATTAATTACAATATATCACTATCGTATCGTTTCGACAAAATATAATCGTAATTGGTCCACGTTAGAGAAATATTATATAGATATTACGGAACAAATTAGGAATGCTGTCAGATATGTTATTTTCATTTTTCCGAAAATTGAGTCTAATGGAAATTTAACCAAAATATTATTACTTATATTAAATTCATTAACAAAAAATCCGGAACTGGCTTGCACGGAAGTGTTCTCCAGTTCGGCTGAATAAAAGAATTCCATACAGATTTTAATGTAAAAATTATTTACCTTGTTGACATTAATGATTTTTATTGCTGTTTTAAGCACTTTAAACCATCCTATAAAGGAGGATCGCGAATTCATGTTACAAACTCTAAGGATTGGTACAGGACACTGTAACAATATTTTTTTTTTTTTTTTTGGAATGTATGAGCGCAAGTGGCGCTCAGATGCGTTATCACAGGAGTATGTGCTCAATTACCTGAATGTCACCTCTGGAACGTGGCTGATTGAAGGCGGTCTATGAATCCCTTGGCTTTCCAGATCTCCCGATTTATCGATCCTCAGTTATTTTTTACGGAGACATCTAAATATCCTTTTTTAGCTGACTCAGAAAAGGATCTCGCTGTTTGAATATCTGCAGCTGCTACACTTTTACGTGAAATATTTGGCATCTTTGCAAGAATATGCCAATCGCTTCGTTGACGCTGCCAAGCATGCATCACTGCAGTGGACAGGATTTCAAAGAATTATTGTAAACATTGTAATTGTCAAAGACGCAGTCAATAGTCAGTGAATCTTTCCTTTTATTCCTTATTCCCTGTGTTTGTGCTTCAACGTTTTATTTGCGTCCATACATTCCTATACAATAAATAATTGCTGCAACGTTTGGTATTAACCTTTAAAGTTTGTATCATGAATTCAGGATCACCCTGTATATGGTGCCCAATTCATAAAATGAATATGTCAAGTTAAAAAAATAAATAAGATTTTTTTTTTTTAGGGATAAACAAAGATGATGAACGTCCAAAAGTCCTGTCATCTCGACCTCACATCTCTCTGCGTCTGCATAATTCTCTACAGTCTCATCTTTGGTCACATCCTGGCAGGAGCATTTACCATCCCAACTCTAGGGGACAAGGAGCATTTTCAGAGAAATATTGCTATGCTACAAGAAGAGGAGAAGCTAATTCGAAATATATGGGATTTAACAACTTATAATGGAACTCTAAATCAGAGCCTCTGGTTTGAAAATGCATCAACTCTGATGAAAGGTTTTGAAATAGAAATCTACAAATCAGTCATGAAAAATTGTTTGAAACTAAATAAAATTACAAGGAATCGCCAGACTTCGCTTTCCAGAATTTTTCTTTATTGTATCATCATCCTCCTCATTATATTAGTAATGATCTGTCTCACGAAATTGCCATTGTCTACGCCACGTACTCCTCCGATTCAAGCTGTCCCCCAGCATTATAACGATGCCGAACTCTAATATTTCTGCTTCTTATTCCCACGATATTTTTGTTGTTGCTTTAAGAAAGATTAAAGTATATCAGATAATAAGATTTCAGACTGCTCGTTTCTGTACTACTATATTCATGTTACTAATTTTTACATTCTTTTCCCAAATAAACAAGCAAGTACTCCTATTTTAATGTAATAAGTACACTGCTCGACATTGAAAATGCAACACCAAGAAGGAATGATAATAACGGAATGAAATTTATTGGACACATACATTATAGTAAGAAGAACAATTGATTAAAATTTCAGGAAATTTGGAGTAATATGTACTGAGAAAACAGTACATAAAGCAGCGACCTCTGTCAGCAATAACAGCACATATCTGCCTAGGCATTGAATCGAACAGCAATTGGATGACATGTACGGGTAGAGCACTTCATGAAGCTTCAACACGATGCCACAATTCATCGATCGAAGTTACTGGTGAGTGGTGGGGGCCAGTCGCTTTTCAGTGATTAAAAAGTCATTTTCAATGGTCGATATCAGGAGAACGCGCTGGCCAGAGCAACAGTCAAACACATTCGGCATCAATGAAGGTCCAGACAATATGGACAACTTGCGGTCGTGCATTGCCCTGCTTAAATGTTGCGCTACGGAGGCCTTGAACATAGGGCAGAGCTATGGGCCTTAACTCGTCAGAAATGTAATGGCCGGTATTCAGAGTGGCGGGAATGAAAACAAGAGGTGACCGGGACGTGTATCCCATGGTACAACATAACATCAATCCAGGTGGTGACTCAGTATGCGGCTACCAAAGTTCTGATTACCCTCAAAACTGCATCACTGATATGGGCGCCATTAATGTGTGATCAACGACGAACCTGGACGCAGGAATGGCGTGAAGTCACTTTTCAGACAAATCACAATCCTGTTTACAGCATCAAGATTACCTTAGCCGTATTTAACGGCATTATGAATAATGCACATTCCCAGCTGGGATTCGACATCATCATACTGTCCATCATTTGCAATGATGTTATGGGTTCCCATTGGATACACGTCTCGATTACTTTATGTTCGTATTCCTGGCACTCTGAACAGCGGCCATTAAATTTCTGATGAGTTAAGGCCCGCCCCTCTGCCCTGTATTCGAGGCCTCCGTTAAGCAAGATAATGCACGACCGCAAGTTGTTTGTATTGTCCGGATCTTCTTTGATACAGAATGTGTTCGACTGTTGCTCTGGCCAGCGCGTTCTCCTGATCTCGCACCAATGAAAATGACTGCTTAATCGTTGAAAAGTGACTGCCCCCCCCACTCACCAGTAACTTCGATCGATGAATTGGGGCATCTTGTTGAAGCCTCATGAAGTGCTCTACCCGTACATGTCATCCAATCGCTGTTCAATTCAATGCCTAGGCAGATATGTGCTGTTATTGCTCACAGAGGTCGCTGCTTTATGTACTGTTATCTCAGTACATTTTACTCCAAATTTCCTGAAATTTTAATCAATTGTTCTTCGTACTATAATGTATGTGTCCAATAAATTTCATTCCGTTATTATCATTCTTTCCTGGTGTTGCATTTTCATTGTCGATGAGTGTATAAAATGAATTTAGACATGCTTAATACATGTCTAAATTTAACTGCATTCTGAAACCTGACATTTTGAGACTAAAGTTTTAAGAAAACAAATAAAACGTATGTATTCCAAGAAATTGATAAGTTAACATAGAACAATTAAATATGTTTAAAAAAATGTTTTAACTTCATTATAAGAAGAAATGTAAGGTATTTCTTCATAATTTCTTTTTAAGAAATGGAATGATAGGGTAGTCAGGATGATGATACTGCAATTTTAATATTTAGCGGCACTAATTTGTAAAACAACAATTTATTAGTTTAATTACAATTTTTCTTTATTATTATTATAAAACGATTGTTTTATTATAAAATTAGTGTATTACAAAAATAAAATTTTCATAACGTCCTGGCAATCTTGAATGACACAAATGTATTCTTAGAAATTGTTAACACAAACCAAAATAATAAAATCCGTTTAAAAAAAATGTTTTAAATTCATTATACGAAGAAATATAAAGTACTTCTAGATTTCTTTACAAGAAACAAAAGCCACAAATATATTCTAAAAATTGTTAACCTAACCCAAAACAAATTAATGGCTTTTAAAAATGTTTTAAATTCATTATAGCAAGAAATAATAGGTATTTATTCTTGATTTCTTTGTAAGAAATGGAACAACAGGGTAACCAGGTGGATACTACAATTTTAATATTTAGCGCCACTAACTTTGTAAAGCATCATTTTATTAGTTTAATTACATTTTTTTTTATTATAAAATGATTGTTTTGTTATAAAATCAATGTATTGCAAAAATAAAACTCTAGTAACCTCCTAGAAACCTTGAATAACACAAATGTATTCTAAGAAAGTGTTAACATAAACCAAAAGAATTAAATACGTTTAAAAATATGTTTTTAATTAATTGCAAAAAGAAACATAAGGTATTTATTCTTGATTTCTTTACAAGAAACGAAAAACGCAAATGTATTCTAATAAATTGTTAACCTAACCCAAAACAATTAAATATGTTTTAAAAAAAGTTTTTAATGAGTGAATATTTCAACAATATACAAGGCTACTTTAAAGCAAACTATTTCTTATATGTCTTCTCTTTAAAAATGAAAGGATAATTTCTGAGTTAAGAGCACATGTGATGATGAAAATTGTCAAAATGGATGCAATTAAAAATATCTAGATAGTTATTATATAATGTATGAAGTTATGCAGTACTTTTAAAACAATATCATTATACAATTCTTCCAAACATTATTTTACAAAATCTTTTTACAAAATTTTTAGACTTAAATTTAATTTTCTTGGGTTCCAAATTTTGGGAATACCTAGTTACTTATAAATTCTCCGTGTGTATTTATTTCATCCAATGCTTTGAAAATTTGTATGATTATTAATCAGTATATTTGTCACAAAACTGGGTATTCGATTTGAAATCAAACAAATAACACTGCTCGGCATGAAAATTGCCCCACCACCATTTTGGCAAATTCTTATGTAAAATGACCTCCTGAATCGGAATATGACGTCCATTTTGCCCTATCACCCACCGTTTTTTAGGTACGGCCCGATGTTTTATCACTTTTCGGTAATTTTATGGGTATAAATTGGATTTTTAGGAAAGGGGGGAGGATTATTTTAAATGTTAAATAACTTCTGAGGGGCTACTGAGCTGGAAAATTATAAAACATGAGCATTTGCAGCAAAGGGACAATTTAGGGGGGGGGGGTGGATTCGCCCCTGAAATTATGTATTACTTTTCTTATATTTTTCTAATTTATTATTAATGTTATTTATTAAACATTATATATATTTTTTCTTGTTTTTAAGTGTTAAATATATTGTTTTTCATTCTCCAAATCAAATTCATGGTCAAAAAATTACGAACAGTGATAAAAATTGGGGCAGGGGGTGGTGTCCGGAGAATACGGTGGGTCACTGAGCAGAATGGTAGTCATATCCGATTCAGGAGGTCATTTTACATAAGAATACGCAAGAATGGTATCAGGGGTCTTTATATTTTTATTTTTTGCGGCGCAGTGCTATTAAGTTTATTACAAACTCTCAAATTCAATCGCAAAAGACTAAAAACCTTAAAAATTTCAAAATTAGATGGTTTTTTTTTTTTTTTTAATTGATTCTGTAATTGAGATATTAAAAAAAAAATAAATACACAGTTGCGTTCAGTTACATACAATAAACTAGCAGTAGAAGGAATGGAGCTTTAAAATAACTTAAAATTGCATGGAGGATTTCGGAAATTTGGCATTATTTTGTACTATTTTTTTTCCCCACATATAGGAAGCTTTCCCATCTCGGTGTTGGTGTTTGAGTATAAGACCGATTGACTACATTACGGTACTAGGCCTGACGGGGATAAAGTGCCTTCCGTGGAGGTCTTTCTAGGGGGTCCTAGCCCATAGTTACGGAAGTTTCGGAGAAAAGCACGGAAAACTTCGAATGACTAGGCCGACGAGCGCGACCTGGGATCGATCCCGGCACCTCACGTCTACTAGCTGTGAGCGAAGAACCGCTTGGCCGCTGGTGAGGCCCCGCCTTTCCATCTCGAAAATCACATTTCATCCTTTAAAAAATGCTTTTTGATTTCGTAGTTGTGCATAGTTTAATAAGAGACAGAATGTAAAACAAAAATAGTTCCTTTCAACATCGTAAAAAGCGCTAACACATTTTCAAGGTACTCAGAAATGTATATTTTATCAATAATACATATTTCATGATACAAATCTTACACTTTACTTTTACCTATAATTATGGGAGAAAATAAACCTACACGAAATTATCGCTTAAAAATTCTTTGTTCCGAGAAACTGAACTCTTACACAACACCCACTTTTGACGCCATTAATTTTGAAATACATATCATAATTATTTTGTTTACAAATGACCATTTGAGCATAAAATTAAAGTCCTTTCATTTTTTTTTTTTTTTTTTTTTTATCCTAAACAAAACACAATCAAAAAAAAATTAATCAATTTTCATCGAAGAGCTGTAATTTCATGTCGCTAATTATGGAAATTATTTCCCTAAAAGTTGAAATTTCATCTTAAGTTATTAAGAAACATTATTTTGGAATCTTTTTAGGAAATTGTAATTAAAAGAAATTATGATACTTTATTTCGTAATTTTATTTTACAAGGAAATGCTTATTTTTTTTTAACTTAAATGTTGTTGTTCTTCGGTATTTAGTATTTTAACTTACAGTCATAGTAAAAATAAAATTGTTGTTTAAATTGACTTAAAATTGAACTCGTATATTTTTCGCGATTATGAAAATTTCCTGAAGAGTGTTTCCAAATTTAGGGACATTTTTACTCAATAATCACCAATAATTTTGAGGAGTGATGTTTGACATCTAGGATGTAATAGCGTCTATGCTCTGCACAGCCAGATTCCTCGTTGGAAGCAACGGGATATATAAATTAGAATGCTGATTCAATGGATGAAGGATTAGCTTAACGTGGTTCAAGATGAATCACGTGACATGCTCCAATAGGTTGCTGGCCCTTTATCGCTATTTTGGCATTTAAAATATCAGTTCGACAAATTAGCATTATTATTAGGTAACATGACGGTCATATGACAGAAATAAATTGTTTTTAAAATAATTTTACACATATTTCACATTTTAATAAATAATAAAATACCTTTTTTTCATCGTTTCCCAACAAAGTTTAAAAGTGTTTATAAAAGAAAATTTAAACTTTTAAAGAGCTAAATTTAACAACAAATAATATTTTTTCAACTATTTTTAAGCATTTTATCGGTTAAAGTTCGACTACACGAAATAAAAAAGAAGTAAAATCAAAATCAAAATGATTTAGAACAAAAGAATATTAAACTACGTAAGTAAACAAAAACATTGGCGGTTGTGACTTATGCGAAGAACAATCTCCAAACCGTTGCCATAGAAATTTACTGAAAATGAGCTGTTACTAAGGGAACCACCGAATACGCAGGTGCAAGGAGAGCACGTCACATGACTCATCATGGACCTTCTCAAGGGTTACCATTTATCACTCTACTTTATATATCTCGTTGGTTGGAAGTACATAAAAAATGCCCAAAAAACTGTACCTTTACGATCCATAGTTTACGAGAAAAACAAAGTATGACGTCACAGCCGGTGCAAGGAAAAAACATACCTTATTGGACACATCAGCAGCAGTATTTGCATATCTTCCCAAACGATAATGTTCAAAACGTACGCTTTGTACAGGTCGTACAGGTACAGTTCTTTGGGCATTTTTTATTTACTCCCAACGAGGAATCTGGCTGTGCAGAGTTTGAACGCTATTTTTGGGACACACTGTATATAAAAGCTGATTACATAGAAAGTGATGTCTCTTCAATTGGCGATAAGGGTGAAAGGTTATTTGCATAAAGGTCAAAATACGACTGCCGCGATCCTATGAGGGAGCGTGAGAATTACATTGAATAACAGAGCGCATGCCTAAGCTCCATCGAAGCACCCAAAGAAGTTTAAGAGTAGGAGGCTAACTATCTAGCTCCCCAAACGTAACTATGTCATGTTATCGTCTGTTACATTAAAACTGTAGCTTAAAACTTTATTTCAAATCGTTGGAATTTTTTTTTTTTTTTTTTTTTTTTTTTGAAAATATGGCACGAATGGTATTATTTTATGTCTCGAACTCTTAATTTTTTATTAGTAGTAATTTTTACTTTCCAAAAAATACACTTTTTATAGGTTGTATATGTTATTTTTTGCCTAAGCCTATTTATTTACTCAACTCTTATACGAAATCTATTTATTGTAGTAATTTAAAAAAGGAATAAAACTTTATAATTACTAGGAGGCTCTGGTCCCTGCTCGCTCCGCTCACCAACCCCCGACGGAGGTTTCGCATCACCCTAACTCCCTTCACTTATTAACCTCTGCGGCGCTCTGCCCACCTATTCGCTGCTTTGCACTGAATAGGAATATTAATAGTGCATAACATAAGACAAAAGCAGAAAAATTTTATAGAAATCCCGATATTCGATGTCAAATTGTTATGCATAATATCTGATACCATTTTTTTTATTATTATTATTATTAAATATTATGCTAAAAATCAGTTTTTTTTTTTTTTTTTTTTTTTTTTTTTTTTTTTTAAGAATAGAAAGAAATTTGTAATATCTAGATTATTTTATGTTACAGCTTTAGTATATAGCAATTTTTAAATTTTTGTCACTATTTGGCGATGATTTTTTTTTTTTTTGTCATAACTGCTTCTTAAATTAAAAAAAAAAAAAAAAAAAAAAAAAAAAAAAAAAGTAGTACTTTTTTTTTTCTAATGCCTATGTACTTTTTATTATTGAAATATTTAGTCAATTTAGGGTAGTATATAATACCCTCTATATATTTTTAATGTACAGCTAGATAATAATTTTACACCTTCGAAAATATCTGAAAATAAAATAAAATATTATTATTATTATTATTTTAATTCGAAAAAATCTCCTACAGCTTCAATTTTTAATTCTCTCCAACTTACTTCTTAAAATAACAAAGGATAAAATCTGCTCGATTCTTTATAAGAGTTTTGGGTGATGAATTTTTTTCTTGCCATAATTAGAAATATGAAATAGTTGACAGAAATGTATAATTCTGTTACGTTAAAAAATTATCAATGCTAAATCAGAAGATGCTGCCATGTCAATTAGAAGATCATGTATAAATGAGTTTGAATTTCAACCTTTTTTATGTCAAAATATTTCCGATGTATTTTAAAATATGCATTAAATAAAAAAGACACTTTAAAGACAAAAGAAATGCAGCCATTTATACAGACACGACATTATTTCATTAATCACAAGAAAAAAAAAGAAAAAAAAACACATAAAAAAATTATAAACAATATAAGAAATTGCTAGTTAGAAAATTGATTTTCATTGAAAATACTTAAAAAAATGCTTTTTATTATTTATTTACAGACGAAAAATTTCTCTGTTACCAACAATAACATTGACATTTAATTGACATTGACCGGGCGTGTAAATTTTGAGTATTTTCCGAAAGAACTTGCTCGTCAATCATTTTAAAACACGTGCTTTAACGGCCCTCTTGACTTACCGTCGCCGGAAGCCTGAGTCAATGTTATCCTATGGGGAAATTTTCTTTACAAATAACTTATTAACTAATACATATATTTAAATTCTGCTTTTGCATTAAGGAAATTCTCAACTGTTAAATTGACGGACCTTTTTTAAAAATATATTTTTTTAATTTTTAATATTTTTTTTTTTTTTTTTTGAAATTGCAAAATGAAAAAAATTCACATATTGAAAATTCGTATTTTGCAGCTTCAAAATAAAATATAAAAAATTATAAAAATAATTTTTTTAAAAAGGTCCGTCAATTTTACAGCTGGGAAATTTCCGAATGGGAAAACAGAATTTAAAAATATGTATTAGTTAATAAGTTATTTGTAAAGAAAAATTTCCCATAGAATAACATTAGCTTCTGCTTCCGGCGGCGGTGAGTGAAGAGGGCCCTTAACCAGATAATTATGTGAAAGTCTGAAACAAAAAATTAATAAATTTTTCATTTAAAAAAAATAAAGAAAGAAATGAAAAGAATGTATGTGGTCTATATTAGCTTCTGGTAGAATTAAATTTCTTTTGCCATTTTAGGTTATGCTTTACTGAGATGAAAATCTTCTGCGTTTACCAGGAGAAATAATTTTTTTAAACAATTTGAACTGCGTGATTTTTTTTTTTTTTTTTTTTTTTTTTTTTATGGGAAAATATAGAATAATGTTTTGTAACGGCCACAAGATACTTTTTTTTTTTTTTTTTTTAACAGGAACAAATCCTTTAAGACGCTTCAAGATTGTGCTTAGAGTCGGATAGCGTATAATACCTTTTATCCATTTCATTCTGTAAATGTCAGAATTTTCTTGTGTATCCTCTGCGGTTTTGTTATCGAGCTTGAACTATTAAATACAACTGATAATCCATCGTAAATATCCTTCCAATGCATTTATTTACGTTACATTGCAACTGAAAAAAAAAAGGGTTTATTTTGCTCAAGATATAGTTCTATAGATTTCCTCATTCATGGTATTGTTGGAGATTTAGTGTTGGAGAATTCATCGCTTTTGTTTCGATTTGGTTCCTCTTCGTGCCATTGAAATGTAAGCATCAGTTTATAACTTAACAGAAAAAGACATCTCAAATGTTTGTGTCGTGTGTTTAACAATTTCATTACTTTTAATCTAAAGACCGCTTTTGTACGAAGTCTGCCTAAAAGAAAAAAGAAAAAAAAAGAAAGAAAAGGGGTGGAGAAATGTAAAATTCTAACTGTATTGATAGGCTGAGACAGAGACAAGAGTAAATAGTCGCACTGATGTAATAGGATGATACATGGAGATGCTAGTTCTAGTAAGTAGTGCTGTGAGACTGGTCAGGCTTGTTGCTTCAGGCGAGTATAGTGAGCTTAAAGTAAGCAAAAGTAGTTTTACAGAATACTGCGGCTGTTAATCAGCGGGCTTTCATTTTAGGACTTATTACAGCACAAAAGAATTTAGGTATGTAAATTTTTATCTTACAGTTACAAAATATATCTAGTCTTCATAAAAGAAATTTCCTTGAGCTCATGTCCATACTGTGATATTTTTACTAAAGATTCTTAAATAATACAATAATATGTATCATTGATACAAATGTATAATGCATTATAATAAAATAACAGTACATAATGAGAAAAATAATCTGGTGAGTCACTCACACGACTTTCTCTAACCCTGAAATTTGATGCTATAAATACAGGTTGCAGATTAATAGGTAAGATAACGAGTACTATATTGTAAACCTGTGTTAAACAATTCAAATTAGGCTTCGGAAGAGTTTTATATCATAATTAGTTCTGTGTGAAGGGGGGCTACCGCCAACCTCAACCCCCCGTTTCTTTAATGCACCTACATTTATATAGAATTTAATTCCGCTATTAAAAAATAATTCTGTTTTTAAAAAATAATTTATTAAAAATATTATTTAAAAAAATTATCTTTTGTGATAATGCAGACGATTTCCATATTAGAGAAGTAGTATAACACCAAATATCCAAAAAAAAAGTCCATTTTATTCACAATATTTAAAAAAAAAAAAAAAAAAAAAAAAAAAAAAAAAAAAAAACGATTTTTTGTTGTTGTTGTTGTTGTTGTTGTTTTCGTTAAATAAAAATCGATAACTTTGTTTTAAATTATCGCAGATCCATGGTTCAAACATTCGTTTTAAAGGTATTGGTGAGCTCTACTGAAAGATACCCATCTTGAAAATTTACTCCCCTCGAGGGGGGACTTGCCCCCCAGGGGGGGAGGCGAGGCTCCTACATACACAAAAAAAATTTCCCAGTTAACTATCTCTATTACAATATATATATATATTCGTTTCATTTGGTTTAGTGCAGTCTATAGACGTTAAACTCTACTTTCCTGCAATTTCCCCCACAGACGTAATGTATTAGAATTCTCTTGATTGTCCCTTTACACAAACCATTAGCTTGATCTTAACGAAAAGCTTACTGTAGCATCCCTATATGATACACATTTGGAATACCAAGTTTGAACTTTCTGCCATAATTTATTTTTGAGATATGCTGATAACAGACAGACACACAGACATACAGACATACACACAGACCATTTGCTAAAAACATGATTTTCGTATTCAGGGGACCTCAAAACGTGTAAATATAACAAAATCTCGCGTTCGAAAATTTGACCCAAAAACTATACTTTCTCTACCTTATGGGTAAGAGAAAGTAATAATAATAAAGGGAGAAAAAAGCCGAAAGTAATTTAACGTTTACTATTTATTCTTATTCCCGTTGTTAAGGGTATTTAACATTTTTATCGGCACGACTGATATAGATTTCCTATAAAAGCTTATATTTCCATTTAATATTTATAAATTCAACTAGATTAGATTTGTTCAATAAAATATATATTAAGCCAATAATTCTTATGGTTTTTGATATATTTTTTACAGATTTGAAATCTTTAAATGCGTTTTCTCTGTTTGTATTTTCTTTTGAATTCATGATCTTTAAAGTGCTTAAACTTCTACAAATATTTCAGAAAAAAAATTAAGATCTACTTTTTTCGGATGCTTAATAGAATCTACTTAAAAGAATTAGGGATGGACTTTGCAATATCTTTAAATATATATATATATATATATATATATATATTAAAAATATAAATATAACAAAGAGGTTTTTTTTTTTTTTTTTTATTTAGTTATTTATTTTTTCAAATTTTTACTTACACACACACTTTTTATTTATTTTTTTTTTTCTCAAAAACCAATTAATAAATTTAAAAACCCATTCCTTATTCTTTTAAACAGGTTCCATTTAACACCCCAAAAAATATTATGTATTTTCTTAAATATCTGTAAAAGTTTAACCCTTTCAGTCGCAGTGTTCCCGCTGATGGAACACCTAATTTTAATTCTCAAGTGCAAAAAATCATCCCGGAAAGTTTTTAGCAAAGATTTACATTCATAACATATAAGAGAAAAAGCCCTTTTTTTTAACCTGAAAATTTAAAATTTCTTTTATTTTAATTTTGTTGGTAAATTCCGGTGGCAGTGTAATTTAAATGATCCGAATTACCCTGCGCCGAAAAAGGGTTAAGCGTTTTAATGATCCTGAATTTACAAAAAAGCGTAACTGAGAAAACGCAATTTACAGATTTCAAATCTGTAAAATATGTATTAAAAACCATAAGAATTGTTGCCTGAATACAAGGTCTGATTATCCAAAAGGCTCAGGAAGCACAAGCTTCCCCTCTAAAATTTAAGACGGGGCCCCATAAGGATTAAAAACATGGTCTTGAAATTTTTGTTTCATATTTTCACTCTAAGATTGAATTTTTTCTGAGAAAGGTTACCTAAAACAAGACAAAACACTCACTATTTCGCGAAAAATCTATTATTTAACCTCAAAAATCTCAATGTTCTTAATTAAAAAGTTGCATGATTTTAATGTTCTGCGTGTAGAAACCACCCAGATGTATGTAAAAAAAGTAAAAATAATAAACACACACTATTTTTTTTGTCTATATAGCATTTTTATATTACAATATGTAACAGGAAAACAAGAGATTTTCCGAAATGAAAGGGGGCCCCGAAATGATGCTGAGCTTCCCCTAGCTTCAAAGCTTAATCGGGCCCTGCCTGAATATATATTTCATTGAACAAACCTAATACAGTTCACTTTATAAATTTTAAATGAAAATAAAAGCTTTTATATAAAACCTACTTTAGTTATACCGTCAAAGGTGCCAAATCACTTTAACTAACATGAAATTCGATTAAGGATATAATCACAATCATATAATCTAAATTCTATATTATTATATTCATTTACTTAAAAATTAGATCAACGAAGGGGAAATAAACACATTGTTACTTAACTTTTGAGAAACAATCAAGCTTAAATAATAAATGCACATCTATATAAATAAAGAGAAGTGTCTGTGTGTGTGTGTCTGTGTATCTGTGTGTCTGTGTGTGTATCTGCGCTCTGGTAATCACACTACTGATCGCAGAGCTTCCAAATTTGGCATATAGGTACCTGGGACCCTGAAGGTGTGCACCTCATCGAGATTTTTTCGAATTTCGAATTTGAATTTTTTAAATTAACGTTTTTTCGATTTTAAATATTGGTTTTAATGCTTCATTTTTCACGGATTTATTGTTTTGCTTCAATCGCCTGCGTATCTTAGCAACGGCTATTACGCAACTTATTTTTATTTAATACATTCATTTAAAGGCGATTTTTTTTTTTTTTTTTTGTTATATTTATTGAAAATAAAATCGTAATGCAGCAGAAAAAATTCAGTATAATTAGTTTTAAATTTAAAAACGTATTTATAACAGTTATGTTTAATTTTTTATAGTAGAACAACTTCTTATTTTTCATTTTGTAATTAATTCCTTTATATTATATTTATTTTTTAATCACATTTTATTTATTTATTTATTTATTTATTTTTTAATTATTGTTACATTGGTCGGAATCAAATCGTAATAAAGTGTAAATAGCATGGGCTATAAAATACATGGTTCAAAACTAAAATATTTAATAGATGCTGAGATACAGTCATCTTTAAAATCGTAGTTCTTAAATCGTAGCAGATCCCTGTCGTCGATAAATATCCAGATTGAAGTGCCCGGAAAAATCTTTCTGCAGGCATGGGAAAACTAGACCTGATACAGTGCGGGCGGGAAAAGAGCTGCCGTAGACAGCGGGTACCCGAAGCGAGGTTTGGAACAATTTCAGTACATTTTCTTTTCTTTTAGTTTTTTTTTTTTTTTTTTTTAGTTAATGTGGTGTAAAAAAATAAATATTAATTCAATTCTTTCGAAAATTCATTTAAATATAGTGACCAGCGAAGCGGGCGTAGCCTGCTAGTTAGATAATATAATAATAATTAAAATTTGCTCTGTCTAATAATAATAAGGGAAAAAGCATTTTAAATAAATCAAATTTTTAATTTTAAATATGTTAAAATGCCATTATGTTAAACTATATGCTTATTGTAATAACAATTCTAATTTTATTTTAAATTTTCATAAAAATGAGTTAAATTTAAATTAGTTTCAACTTAAATATGAAATCGATTTAATTCTGAATGATGATTATTCTTTAAGTTTGTACGATAGACTCTGTCTCTCCTATAGATATAGTAATAAGACATAGATTGATCAGCGAGAGGGAAAAAGTGATACCTTTTTTTCTCGGGAAAAGTCACTCTAATAGCTGCCTTTTCCGAAGTAAATCACACACAGGAATACACACGGATAATTTAGTAAATAAAATTTATGAATAATTTATTTACTAAAGATGAATGAAAAACTCCAGGTACAGTTTCAAAATCATTTTCCTTTTTATTCTTTTTTTTTTTTTAATACTCTCTACTTTCTATTCTCTAATGGCTGATTTTAGAACTTTTTTTCGGCATCAAAATTTTTTGCTCGATAACATGGAGATGACATAGATATAGTATTAAGACATAGATTGATCAGCGAGAGGGAAAAAGTGATACCTTTTTTCTCGGGAAAATTCACTCTAATGGCTGTCTTTCCCCGAGTGAATTACACAGAGGAATACACACGGATAATTTAGTAAATTAAATTTATGAATAATTTATTTACTAAAGGTGAACGAAAAACTCCAGATACAGTTTCAGATTCATTTTTCTTTTTTTTAATACTTTTTAATGGCTGATTTCAGAACTTTTTTTCGGCATCAAAAAATTTTTGCACGATAACATGGGGATGATAGATGATGGGATATATTACTATATCTATAGTCTCTCGGTGCCAGGATATTATTTAATATTTTAAGGCAAAATAATTTTGGTGTTCACTCGTTTTATTTTAGTTTTTCTTTCTTTCTCTCTATTATTATTGTGCCATTTACAATTTAAAAAAAATCTTTTTTTTTATTGTCGTCATTTATTTATTTATTTATTGTCATTAAAACTTAGAAGATTTAACAAGGGACACTCACGAACTGTGGCAGGCTGCTCGGTATCACACTTTACAGATAGTTAAAAGGTATGAAGATATACTCTACTTACCACCAATTTATATCAGCAAACATTACTTCAGAACCATAGATATAGTAATATATATAGATCTATCCATCGATACAGTAATTTATATAGATCTATCACCCCATTGTTATCATGCAAAAATTTTTGATGCCGAAAAAATTTTTTGGCATCAGCCATATAGTGGTATTGAAACCATTGAAACTCGTCAATTGTAATAGAACAGAATTTGATGAATTTCAAAATGTCGAAATATTGCGTCTTTTAATTCTTCTAAGAAATTTATGAAAAGAAATGGATAAGTTATCTTAAAAGTAAATTATATTTCGCTAAATTATGAAAAATATAATTTTTATAATCAGTTGCTTTGTTATTATTATGAAATAAAAACTAGTTTGATTTTTAATGGAATACATTTTTAAAGGTTGATATTTTTAAGATTTTGTATTAGTAAGTAATATGGCCATTAATACTGGCCATTAAAATTGCTACACCAAGAAGGAATAATAATAACGTAATGAAATTTGTTGGACACATACATTATAGTAAGAAGAACAATTGATAAAAATTTCAGGAAATTTGGAGTAATATGTACTGAGAAAACAGTACATAAAGCAGCGACCTTTGTGAGCAATAACAGCACATATCTGTCTAGAACAGTCTGACACAGTATCAGTAGCACATATCAGAGAACAGTAGCACATATCTGTCTATTGAATCGAACAGCGATTGGATGACATGTACGGGTAGAGCACTTCATGAAGTTTTAACACGATGCCACAATTCATCGATTGAAGTTACTGGTGAGTGGTGGGGGCCAGTCGCTTTTCAACAATTAAACAGTCATTTTCGTTGGTGTGAGATCAGGAGAACGCGTTGTCCAGAGCAACAGTCGAACACATTCTGTATCAAAGAAGGTCCGGACAATACAAACAACTTGCGGTCGTGCATTATCTTGCTTAAATTTTGCGCTACGGAGGCCTCGAATACAGGGCAGAGGGGCGGGCCTTAACTGATCATAAATTTAAAGGCCGCTGTTCAGAGTGCCAGGAATAAGAACATGAAGTAATCGAGACGTGTATCCAATAGGAACCCATAACATCATTGCGAATGATGGACAGTATGATGATGTCAAATTCCAGCTGGCAATGTGCATTATTCATAATGCTGTTAAATACGGATAAGGCAATCTTGATGCTGTAAACAGGATTGTTATTTGCCTGAAAAGTGACTTCACGCCATTCCTGCGTCCAGGTTCATCGTTGATCACACATTAACCCTTTGCGGCGCAAGACAATTCGGATCATTTAAATTATACTGCCACCGGAATTCATGAACTAAATTAAACTAAAAGAAATTTTAAATTTTAAGTTTATAAAAACTGGCCTTTTCTAATATCTTATAAACGTAAATTTTTGCTAAAAAATTTCCGGGATGAAATTTTGCAGCTGGATCTTAAATTTTGCGTCCTCGCAGCGAGGACGCCGCGTGTTAAGGGGATAATAGCGTCCGTGATGCAGTTTTAAGGGTAATCAGAATTTTGGTAGCCGCATACCGAGTCACCACCTGGATTAATGGCATGTGGTACCATTGGATACACGTCCCGGTCACCTCTTGTTTTCATTCCCGCCACTCTGAATACCAGCCATTACATTTCTGACGAGTTAAGGCCCATCGCTTTGCCCTATGTTCAAGGCCTCAAAGAGCAACATTTAAGCAGGACAATGCACTACCTCAAGTTGTCCATATTGTCTGGACCTTCATTGATGTCGAATGTGTTCGACTGTTGCTCTGGCCAGCGCGTTCTCCTGATCTCGCACCTATGAAAATGACTGTTTAATCGTTGAAAAGCGACTGGCCTCCGACCACTCACCAGTAACTTCGATCGATGAATTATGGCATCGTGTTAAAACTTCATGAAGTGCTCTACCCGTACATGTCATCCAATCGCTGTTCTATTCAATGCCTAGGCAGATAAGTGCTGTTATTGCTCACAGAGGTCGCTGCTTTATGCACTGTTTTCTCAGTACATATTACTCCAAATTTCCTGAAATTTTAATTAATTGTTCTTCCTACTATAATGTATGTGTCCAACAAATTTCATTCCGTTATTATTATTCCTTCTTGGTGTAGCAATTTTAATGGCCAGTAGTATAGAATTTTCAGAATTCTTTTAAATATATTTAGCAGCGGCGTAGGTAAAGAACGTTAGTTTTAGTATATAAAAAGAGTTTAAATATTAACTGAATTAATAAATATATAAAAGAAAGAAAGAAAGAAAAAGAAAAATGAATTTGAAATTGTATCTGCAGTTTTTCATTCACCTTTAGTACATAAATGATACATAAATTTTATTTTCTAAATTATCTGTGTGTATTCACTCGGAAAAAGACGGCCATATTGTGGACTTTTCTCCGAGTAAAGAGGAATCATTTTTTTCCCCCCAATGATCAATTTATGTCTTATTACTCTATCTATGGATCTATCATCCCCATATTATCGTGCAAAGATTTTTGATGCCGAAAAAAAGCTCTGGAATCAGCCATTAAATGGTATTGAAAAAAAGAAAAAAAAAAAAATGAGTTTGAAAATGTATCTGGAGTTTTTCGTTCACCTTTAGTAAATAAATTATTCATAAATTTTATTTGCTAAGATATCCGTGTATATTCCCATGTGTATTCACTCGGGAAAAGACGGCCATATTCTGGTTTATCGTCGTCTTTTTCCACGTGAAAAGGAATCACTTTTTTCTCCCCAATGATCAATCTATATATTATTACTATATCTATGTTAAGAACAGAAGCATCGGTATTCGAAGTTGGAACTACTTTTTTTTCCATTATTGTGACGTCATTCAATATATCTATTTTCCGTTTCTATTTTTTCCCCCCATCAAACACGCGCTGTTGATTTATTTATTTAAATTGTATTTCGGATTGCTTGCAAGAAAGAATGTTGACGTAAATACTTGTAAGATTCTACCGAAATAGACCTGAAAATATCCACTCGCTGCGTGGCTATTAAAAACTAGTATGTTGTGGCCACCACAAAAGTTTCTTCTATATTTTCCTCTATAAATTAATTCGTAAGTTATTTATCAATTATATTAAAAATATTTACGATAAAGAAAGCAGACGATTTTGATACCAGCAATGTAATCATAATCATTCTATCAGTATTAGTATTAGCTATTTTCTCCATTATTAACTGCTTGGTACGCTCCATCTTACCACGTTATATAATAAAATAGGAATTTAAAAAAAACTATTAAAAATTCTAATTGAAATCTCTCTTATATAAAAACACGTTATTTTTCAAAACTTACAAATAAAACTAATTCTAGAGCAAGAAAAATATGCACGTGCCGATGATTAGAAAATACATTTTAAATAAATAAATCATGGGTGTGTGTGTGGGGGGGGGGCAGTGGCGGATTTAAGGGGGGGGGGCTAGGGGGCTGAAGCTCCCCCCCCAAAACACTGTCATTCATAATTGAATTTTGCAATTGTAAATTTTTTATTGGTCTAGAATAACACTTTGAAAAATCTTAGTCCCCCCCAAAAGTCAAGTTCTGGATCCGCCACTAGGGGGGGGGGAGTAAAACAGATATATTGAATGACGTCATAGTAATGGAAAAAAGTAGTTCCAACTTCGAACACCAATATCTCTGTTCTGAAGTAACATTTGCCGATGTAAATTGATAGTACTTTATTTTTCATACTCTTTAACTACCTGTAAAATATGGTTACGATCGGTGTGCCACAGTTCATGAGTGTCGCTTGTAAGAACATTTGGAAATTTACTAAGTATTTACTATCACTGATTTATCAAACATGTTCCACTTAATAACAAACAAAATTACCGGGTGATCTAGTAGTCAGAACAAACTTTTAAAAAGATATTAATTACTGAGGATCAAATAAAGATAAAAATCTCTTTATTCAGTCCTCTTCTCCCGTAATTAATATGTTAAAAGTATACGATAAATTTCAGGTTTGCGTATTAATATATAGATAATAATAATAAAAGAAAAATAATATCATCAGTATATTTTTTTGAATATGCATAAAGAATGTTTTTATATTGAACAGGGCATGAAAATTATTCACCATTCGGTTACAAGTTTGCCCAAAAGAATAGGAATCTATTAGAGCTATACATAGAAATTGCTGGAGTGCATTTCACGACGACTGATAGTTGTTTCTGAGTAGCATCCGTGTTTATGTATCATCTTCTTATAATACAAAATCCTCGATATTGGTGAGCCAATATACTAAACTCACAACAAGATGTACGGTGTACCTTTTTTAAAAGGAAAAACCAATTAGTGCAAGTTTTTCGCTCTATAAAAGGTACAGTATATTAATCTCTAAGTAAGGAATATCTCTTTGAAAAGATTAATATCTCAGTACAAATTTATCAATGCAAGGGTACGAAATATTAACTCTGAATAAAGTCTTTTTAAAAGATAAATCATTTAATACAAATGGGGAATTTGCACACATGGGGGATTTGAACAAAATTCTATTTTTTTGGTAGTTTTCGGCCCATAAGTTTCAAAAAGTTTATTAAAAATGCAAAAAAAGCTCTCATAAATTTTAAAAATAACTTTAAAAATAACCAAAAATCACGTGACTTCAAAACGCTGCCTGACGTCACACTTTATGATGCTTCAATGTTTACAGTTTGTTAGCCTGGTTAGTAAGCAGCAATTCGTTTTAACTTTCGTAATTATGAATCATTTATGTGATTTCTGAGCATTTATTTTTCATCTTATAATCATTTAATATCATTATCACCATTTTCCATAGTTTTCTTTTCATGGCGGTTGTCTAATGTTTTCGTTTAATAGGACCCTGTGGAATGCTAAAGAATAACTTTTGAGAAGCATTAGCCGTTGCATTGGTGCAAAATGGTACAATACAATATTTATACTATGATTTTTTAATATCTGTCATTATTATAACATACAAAACCTATTTTCCTGAATCAAGAAGCAAAGCAAGGCACGAAATCGAATGTAAACAACGATTACTTCCGTTTGTTGTCATAAAGAGTGACGTCGCGATATATTATACTGCGTTTTCTCGATAGAGTAAATAGTGCGATGTTAAAATTGTTATAAATCAGTCATTAGATTTCAAATTAAGAAAATGTATGTATTTATTTTCTTACCTTTTCATTTTCTATTATATAAGAATAAAATCAGTAAAACATGCAAATTGTCTATTCTTCGTTATACCCTGTCTACCAATAAGTATTTGGACATATTCGAATTTGGATCTTTTGTTAAATATCGAAAACAATTCTGTAGGAATTATCTTGGAACTTTGAGAGTATAAAGAACATGTTAAACCTTGTATATTTCAACAAAAGTTTTATCCTCAAGACGAAATAAGGATTAATAAAAACTTAAACAAATGTCAAAATGTTTTGAATTACCCTGTAAAAAGCAATGAGTGAAATTCGTTTTGGCTGTAGCATTTGATTATGAGAATTCCTCTAATCGCCCTGCTCTGTATGAAAATTGACCCCAACAACATTTTTACAAATTCTTATGTAAAATGACCTCCTGATCCGAATATAAAGCCCATTTCGCCCTATCACCCACCTTTTTCTTTTTTGGGATTGCCCCCTATTTTTATCACTTTTCGGTCATTTTATGGCTATAAATTTGATTTTTAGGTGGGAGAAGGATTAGTTTAACTGTTAAATATCTTCAGAGGGGCTACAGATTTGTAAAATTCTAAAACATGAACGTTTGCGGTAAAGGGAAAATTTAGGGGGGGGGGGGAGAATTGACACTGAAATTATGTATTAAATGTCTTATATTTTTTTAATCTATTATTCTTGCTATTTATTAAACTTTTTTTTTTTTAAGTGTTAAATTAATTCTTTTTTATTCTCCAAATCTAATTCGTAGCCGTAAAATAACCGAACTGTGATAAAATTTGGGGGAAGGGGTGGTGTCCCGAGAAAACGGAGGGCGACTGGGCAAAATGAGAGTCATATTCAGATTCAGGAGGCCATTTTACATAAGAATAAGCAAGAATGGTATCAGAGCTTGAAAAAGATTTTTTTTTTTTTTTTTTTTTTTTTTTTTTTTCTGCAGCACAGTGTTATCTGAACAAAATTTTATGAGGCTTCCACATATATTCAGGTAAATATAACGGTTTCTTTTAAAAAATTGAAATTTATTATTATTACTATTATTATTATTATTATAACAGTTATGGTATTAGACCCAGTGAAAAACCAACTTTAGAAAACTTTACTTATTACATTAGACACAGCATACTGCAATCAGAATGCAAAAATATTAAATATCTTACGAAATATGAACATTTTTACTAAATAATTTTTAACTAGCTTCTAAAAAATTTCATTTGCATAATTTAATAGACAAAAGTATTGAGCAACTTATATGAAAACCACATATAAATATCGTGTAAATTCGAAAAGTTATGAGAAATAGAATGGACAGAATTTCAGTTCTCTTAAAATAAAAGCTTAACTATAAGGGGTTTTATTCACATTTTTATTTTAATTGAATCAATAATACAGGGTTCGATGATTGTAAATAAATATTGATAAACCCCGCTATCATCTCCCTTTTTTTTTTTTTTTTTTTTTTTTTTTCAGGGGAACTGAAATGCTGTTCCTTCTATCTCCTTTAACTTTTTGAATTTAAACGATATTTGTTCAGGGTTTGCATATAAGCAGCTCCCTACTCTTGGCTATTAAATTATGCAAATAAATTTTTTGAAGCTTGCGCATGCGTGGTTAAACATTATTTAGTAAAAATTTTCATATTTCGTAAGATATTTAACATTTTTTTTTTCATTCTAATTTCAGTGTGCTGTGTCTCATGTAGTACACCAAGTTTTCTAAGAATGGCTTTGCACGAGGTCTAATACCATACGTGTTGCAATTAAAAAAGCGGCTTCCTTTTACCACATTTTTTTAAAGAAACCGTTATATCTCAATGAATGTGTATGTGGTAACCTCATAAAAATTTTCACAAATAATTAGAGTCAGTGGCGGCTCGTACCAACTTTCCCAGGTGGGGCCCGATCCATTGCACGACATGTGAAATATATTCATAATTCAAACGAAAAAAGAATAAGTTATTTAATGGGGAAAATTATCTTTATATATATATATATATATATATATTTGGGGTGTTCTGTGTATATTATTATTATTATAATTCATTGTGAATATTATAAAATTTTACAATGTTACAATGTCAAAATTTTTAAACTGAAATTCTTCTACATGCATTTTTTTTTTTTTTTTTTTTACTTTTGTGCATAACAACTCTAAATCTTTTAAGTATAAACGAAAACATTATATATTTAATATATATGTTTCTTGTACGTTTGTTTTTAAAAGCACAGCCAAAATATAAGAAATTAAATTAAAATTAGAAATTTTATAAACGGTACTTTAAAAATGTATACACATTTTTAAAATGTCGAATTTTTAAATTAAAGTGTTTGTGATTTTACTTTTTTATATTCTAGCTTATTTAAAAACAATGATGTAGGACAAACGTATATAAAATTTAAAATCTTTAGGTGATTTTGTAATGTATATCAACATTAAAAATTAAGCCTGTACAGAAAATTTAGTTTAAAATTTTATATTCCTTCAACAACACAAAATTTTATAACTGTCTCAATAAAAAAATTAATGTCTGACATATTATTTCTTTGCAGTTTTTTGCATAATGTCGAGTTAAAAATACGCAAATAAAGACACTTTAAAAATCCATCGCTATATTAAATAAAATCATTTTGTAAAAAAATAGAACGGACTCCAAAAAGCAACTACTATTCAAAAAAAAAAAAAAAAAATGTATGAAATGAAACTAAATTGCGCCTAAAAGTATAAAATAATTCCCTTCGCCAAACAACCTATAACACTACAATTAATCATAACTTTTGAAGTCGGCGCAAAATTAAATAAAATTTAATTAGTTTTTAAAGATTTGTTTTTAGATCGGTAGCAACAAATGCTGTTGTCTCGAATGATCCATTTTCATGTTTCTTTTATTATTTTATCACTGTATACAATTGGTCCATTGATAGCATCTACACAGAACAGTGAACATTCTTCACAATGCGGTATTTGTGTTTCTACAAAGTTAGAATTTCTTTTGCACATTTGGTATAACTTTGATAACTATCATCCTGGATGGCTTTTGGATTTCGCGTTCAAAATGTATTGCAAAAATATACACGCAAGATCTATATTTTCATAATATATTTTGTATGAAGTATTGTTTCATATTCTTGATTACTCTCTTAATATACCTTATCAAATTAATCATGATATCCCAAAGAAATTAAATAT
Source organism: Salticus scenicus (assembly GCA_963930645.1). NCBI lineage: Eukaryota > Metazoa > Arthropoda > Arachnida > Araneae > Salticidae > Salticus > Salticus scenicus. Next base: position 130,636,582 of record OZ005661.1, read on the forward strand.
GTTTGCCAGACAATTTTGCGATTTTTCGTTCACCAAGGACGTCAGATACCAGCATCTTCGCCAACTTTTGATGCTTACGAAATCTTAGTTGTTTTCTTGAATCAAAATAGTTTTCGTCTGCGTTTTGCAGGTGACAATGTGAGATGTGTATTTTTTAAAAGGATTTGATTTTTGTATTGAATAAAAGTATCAATTTTTATTTAATTTTGCGCCGACTTCAAAATTTATGATTAATTGTAGTGTTATAGGTTGTTGGCGAAGGAAATTATTTTATACTTTTAGGCGCAATTTAGTTTCATTTCATACATTTTTTTTTTTTTTTTTTTTTTTTTTTTTTTTGAATAGTAGTTGCTTTTTGGAGTCGGTTCTATTTTTTTACAAAAAGATTTTATTTTTCTCTTTTCAGTGAAAACTTATTCATATAGCAGAACATCAAAAGACGTTCGACGGCAGTTTCACAAATCACAACTTTCAAGAAAAGTGACGTAACTCAAAAAATATTTTATGCCACTGAAAAATACATGAAATGCACCCAATGTGAAAAAAAAAGTTACATCTCCATCTAGAAAGTTATCTACTCGAGAGATAGTTTTGCCAGTTTTATTCTAGTCACGTTATTTTTAAATTGATTTTTCTCAAATACTGCATTTTTAAGTTGTGTCACTTTTCTTGCCTTTATTGGATATGAGCAAAAACCTATCTATTGAATTAACATGCGTTAAGTTAAAAGGTTTTTAGAAATGTAAAGAACGGATAAGCTGTATTCGTAAGCAAAAATTCTCTTAGGCATATATATTGAACTTTACAGTGAACACGTGTCACTCGCTGTGCTAAAAATTGCGCAGCGTAAAGATCAAACAAAGAGCAAAATATGCATTGCAGCTAACGGACAGAAGTTTCAACTTCGATACTTACATACTGCTTTTACCAGTGTAGCTGCATGCGTTCAGCAATTAAAGTGAGAACAGACTTTTGTGAGTATCCTCTAATTTGTTTATATCTCAATGAAATCATAATGAAGCCTATTTCAGGCCAAGATCATTACGACAACAAAAAAAGTATTAAAATTAAATAATCTCTTACGAAGTTATAAGCTAACAAATTTCAACAACAACAACAACAATGAGAAACATGGTTTGTATTTAGAACCTCTTCCTTTATGAAGTCGGTTTAAAATGTCTATGCGTTAATCGATGTGACCGCTTACAATAACCATACTTTGAATTTTACATAGCATAAATTTCACCCGCTACGCTACAACATATGCAAAGTCGTTCAAGTGTGCACAAAATAGAAGGTGAACAAACAAATGCACGTTTTAAGCGTTCTGTTTTTAGCATTAAATTCTAAACTATCTTTTCGTACTAAATCCATGATGCTCTGCAATTTTATAATTTACTTTTTCCCCCTGTTTTGAACTGTTTCCGGGATAGGAACGCTAACTCCACTGTTTCCCACCAGGTAGCGCTGTAGGCGATTGAATCGCGCAGCACATATCCACTTTACTATACCTACATACCACGTTTATGACTATAGCTGAAGCTGTTCAGCAGTTAAAAGAGTCGGGACTGACTTTTTTGGGCACCCTGTAGTTTCTTTTGATCGTAAAGATATTGCAATGGGACCTATTTCAGACCAAGACCTTTACAACAAAACAAAAAGTACCAAACTCGGATTATCTGTTTAGAAGTTATGAGCTAACAAACAAAAATAAAAACAAAAAAACATACGGTTTGAATTGAGAATCTCCTCTTTTTTGAAGTTGGTTAATTAGAGCATCTCTTACGAAGTTATAAGCTTACAAACACCAACAACAACACATTATTGAAAATTAAATTAAAATAAAATACTGGCGTGAGTGCGGTTAATTCGCTCTTATTTCAATTTTGAAATATTATTCAGTTAAATGTAACATATGAAACATAGTAAGTAAAATTTCGCTTACCTGTAAATCTTCTTACCGGAAGATTGTTTTCATCTTATGTCTCAAAGCTTTTATTAAACCTCTCCAGCACAGCACTTTAACTGAAATTGATCACTGATTATTCTGAAAAACAATCTAGAATATTTCAAGATTATACACTGTGGATTTAATATTATATAATGAATGAATTGTGATCTTGTATTTCATCTTGACAATTTATTGAAATATATATCATGTTTTGGAGCGAGCCCGAAGCCCGTCCTTTTTAAGAGAGGCACTTACATACATATACTGAAACGGTTTTACAGAAGCGAAAAAAGATACAGGAGAAGATACATCTACATTAAAAAAAAGCCGCAGGGTGTGACGAGAACGCGGAACAATTGAGTTTAATACATCTACATATCACATACTGAAAATTAGAGTTCTTTAAATGAAAAAGTTTCTAGGTTAATATTAAATATGAATTTCGGAGTCTATAATGTTCTAACATCTCCACTTAGACTCTGAAAGTCCTTTTCTAATTTAATAGTTCGTTTCTATGTTTAACAAACAGAGTTCTGGGTAAAGCCTTAGTGAGGATGTCAGCAATCATAGTTTCTGTAGATTTATAAACCATTTGAATTCTTTTCTCTTTAATGTTTTCACGAAGCAAATGGTATCGTAGATCTATGTGTTTCCTTTTATGATGGTACTTGTCGCTTTCTGCTAATTTGATGCAGGACATATTATCCTCATACAAAGTTATTGGTTCCTCTTGATTTAAATCTAGTTCGTGCAATAAATTCTTAATGTATATTATTTCTTGTGCAGCGTTCGCTGCAGATACATATTCAGCCTCAGCGGAGGACATAGCTATGCAATTTTGTTTCTTTGAGCTCCATTGAATGGGATTTCTTCCTAGCAAAAATAAATTTCCTGCGACTGATCTTTTGTCTGATATATCATTTTCCCAATCTGAATCTGCATATGCCCTCAGGATAGGTTTTTCCTCATTGCTAAATGTTAATTTAAGGTTGATTGTTGTTTTTAGATAGCGTATGACTCTCTTAACCGCCTCCCAATCCTTTGATCTGGGACACTCATTCCTTCTGCTTAGAATCCCCACTGCAGCGCTAATGTCCGGTCGCGATACCGTGGCTATGTAGAGTAGCGCTCCGATAGCTTGTCGGTATTGGGTGTTGTGCGGTAGAAGGTTTTCGTTATCGAATAACTTTATGTAGCCTTGCTCCATGGGAGTATCTGTCGGTTTCGCATTTTCAAGCCCAAATTTGGTTATTAGTTCCATTATTTTGTTCGTTTGGTCGAGCGTTATCGTGCCTTTACTGGGTCTTTCTAAATTTATACCTAGATAATACTTAGCTTCGCCTAAGTCTGTCAACGGATATTCTTCCTTTAATTTGTCTATTAACATGTTTATAATTTTATTTTCACCCGCAATTAATAAATCGTCAACATATACTAGAACATATGTTGTTGAATTATTTTGTTTTCTTTTAAAAAGACATTTATCGTACTGGCTTTGATTGAAACCTAATTTGCATAATGTATCATTTAATTTCTGATTCCAAGCCCTCGCGGCCTGCTTTAACCCATAGATGGCCTTTTTCAACTTACAAACCTTATGCTCTTCGCCTGGTGCAGCATAACCCTCTGGTTGCTGCATATATACATCCTCCTGTAATTCCCCATGTAAGAAAGCCGTCTTAATGTCAACATGTCTTAAACTTAAATTTTTGTACAGGGACATTGCTAGAAAACTTCTTATGGTTGTGTGTGATGCAACAGGTGCAAAGGTTTCATCATAATCAATGCCATATTTTTGGGAAAATCCCTTGGCTACCAACCTTGCTTTATATTTTTCCACTAGTCCCTGATTATTGAATTTTGCCTTAAATGCCCATTTACTACCTATTACTTTAGTTCCTGGTGAGGCTTCTACTAATTCCCATGTGTCGTTTTCCTTAAGTGAGTTTATTTCCTCTAACGTGGCTTTAATCCAATTTTCTTTCTCTATGGGATTTTTCATTTTCATTATATCGTCCCAACATTTCGGTTCTTCAATTCTTTTAATGTTTACTGTGAACGTAAATCTATCAGGTGGTACCCTCCTATTAGAACTTTGCGATCTTCGCGGTAAGTCTTGTGAATTATCTGCCAAACTGCTATCATCTGTGTTTTCTGCTTCCGAATCTATTATCTGCAGTTTTGGTGATAACTTTATGTTATCAGGTCTTTCATCATTGTTTTTTAATGTTTCATTATTTATTATTTCTTTATTTTCATGTTCTATAAATTTTACAGTACGACTTATAATTATGTTTTTACCATTCGTACAGATTCTATACCCTTTACTTCTATTATCATACCCTACAAATATACCTTGCTGGGCGGTATAATCTAATTTTCCCCTGTGTACTTTTTGTACATAAGCATAGGCACGACAACCGAAGGGTTTTAATTTTGACAGGTCAGGTTTTCGACCCGTCCATAATTCATAGGGTGTCGATTCCCACGCGGAAGTCGGGAGTCTATTCTGTAAGTATACAGCGGTATTAATTGCCTCACCCCAGAAAGAATTCGGTAAATTTCCATCTTTTAATAAGCAACGTGCCATCTCACCCAAAGTTCGATTTTTACGCTCAGAAACGCCATTCTGAGGAGCCGAATAGGGGACTGTGAATTGATGGTCTATGCCTAATTTTCCTAAATATTCATCGAATTCTTTTCCGGTGTATTCCCCTCCATTATCTGAGCGGATTGCCTGCAAAGTTCTCCCGAACTTGTTTGAGGTCATTGCTATGTATTGTTTTAATTTTGATAAAACTTCGTCCTTATTTCTTAATAGGTATATAACGGTAAATCGACTAAAGTCATCTATGAACGTCAAAAAACAATACTTTCCACCGACCGTGGGGGTTTTCATCGGCCCGCATAAATCGCTGTGAACCAACTCTAAAACTTTTGTTGCCCTAAATTGAGCCTTTTTGGGATAAGGATTGTCAGTTAACTTAGATAATATGCAAGTTTCGCATACACTATCATGTTTGCAATCATCTAGTTTTATCCCTGTTGCCATGTTTTTGTTTACTAACTGTTTTATATGATTAACATTTCTATGACCCAATTTAACATGCCATTTGTCTATGCAGTTTTTATTTTCGCATGTTTTCACAATGTTTATGGTGTGTGTTGTATCTGAATTTATTTTATATTCATATAAATTATTATTGATATACCCTTCAATACATGTTTCGCCTTCATGCATTATTTTGCATGATCTATCTTTAAGTACTGCTATACACCCATTTTCTGTTGCCCCTTTCACAGATATGAGATTTGTCTCAATATCCGGTACATACAAGACATTTTTTAACAGTATGGTGTTTTGTGTATTATTTGAATTTATGGTATGTAATTTTACCGATCCATGTCCAAGCGATTTTATTTCCTGCCCATTCGCGATTGTGACGTACGAGGAGCTAGGATAGAATTCATAAAATTTACTTTTATCGTTACTTACATGTGTCGAACACCCTGAGTCAATATACCAATTATCTGATTTCATACCCATATATAATGTAAATACCTTATTTGATTTATTTTTATCAGTTGCCGAAGTCTGTGTTTTGTCTGCGTTATCTCTATCATGGGAGCACATTGCAGATCTAAAGGGCTGTCGGTTGTTATTATATCTAGCGTTCTGTCTAGACCTGGCATTATTTTTCTTTTTTAGAATCCAACACTCATCAATATTATGGTTATTGCGTTTACAAAATTTACAAAATTTCACATTTTCATTTTTTGTTTTAGTCATAATCTTTAAAGCCGACATATTGTTTTGTTGTTTATTTTCTTCTCTTTTTAAATGTTCATCAATTAGTTTTGTTCGGATAAATTCCGGAGAGAGGTCTGCTTCGTCTCTAGTCTCCAAAGAGGTTATTAGCACGTCGTAGGATGGAGGCAACGAACATAGTAATAGAGCTGACAGATGCTCATCACTTATATTTTCTCCGATCGCAATTAATTTATCTCGCGTTTGATATATTTTTGTAATGTGTTCTGTCATGTCGCCTCCCTCAACTAGTTTGATAGAATATAGTTTACGTAGGAGAAAGAGTTTACTTGAGAGTGATGACCTTTCATGTATTTTTTTAAGAGCTTCCCAGCATGCGCGAGCGGTGGAGAGATTTTTTACGTAAATGATTTGATCATTATCAACTAATAAGTTGATAATTGCACGCGCTCTACGATCCTTAGACCTCCATGTATCAGTTATCGGCGTTGGAGGCTCATCACTTATAACAATGAATAAATCATCTTTTTGTAACAAATTTTCGACTTTAAATTTCCAGCCGTCATAATTGTTTGCATTTAGCGCCTCAATATTAGTTTCCTTAAATAAGTTCATTTTGTTTATTTAATTTATTTCTCCAAAATAGTCTGTTTGAAAATATAACAGTTTGTTTTAATTCGTTAATATATAGGTATATAAATAGACAGTTATTTTTTTTTTCTAAAATAGTTCATCAGTGTTCATAATTTATTTCACCAGGAATAGTTTATTAGAAAAACAGTTTATCAACTATTTCTTTTTTATGATTCTATTTTGAAATCAGTCTTTCATAATCTATTAAGAATTAAATTAAAATAAAATACTGGCGTGAGTACGGTTAATTCGCTCTTATTTCAATTTTGAAATATTATTCAGTTAAATGTAACATATGAAACATAGATGTAGGTAAGTAAAATTTCGCTTACCTGTAAATCTTCTTACCGGAAGATTGTTTTCATCTTATGTCTCAAAGCTTTTATTAAACCTCTCCACCACAGCACTTTAACTGGAATTGATCACTGATTATTCTGAAAAACAATCTAGAATATTTCAAGATTATACACTGTGGATTTAATATTATATAATGAATGAATTGTGATCTTGTATTTCATCTTGACTATTTATTGAAATATATATCGTGTTTTGGAGCGAGCCCGAAGCCCGTCCTTTTTAAGAGAGGCACTTACATACATATACTGACACGGTTTTACAGAAGCGAAAAAAGATACAGGAGAAGATACACCTACATTAAAAAAAAGCCGCAGGGTGTGACGAGAACGCGGAACAATTGAGTTTAATACATCTACATATCACATACTGAAAATTAGAGTTCTTTAAATGAAAAAGTTTCTAGGTTAATATTAAATATGAATTTCGGAGTCTATAATGTTCTAACACACATAGCTCGAATTAAGAACACCCTCCTTTCTGAAGTTGGTTGAAAACGACTTTGCGCTAATCGATGTGACCGTTTACAGTAACAGAACTTTGAACCACAGAGTATACGTGTCATCCGCTACGCTGTAAAGTGGGCAACATAGTTCAAGTGTGCACAGTGTAGGAAATTGCGAACAAACAACTGCACGTTTCAAGCGCTCTATTTTTAGCAATAATGTCTAAAAACTGTCTTTTCGTAGTAAATCGATGATGCTCTATAACTTCGTAATTAACTTTTCTCCCATCTTGAACCGTTTTTGAGATATGAGCGCTAATTCCACTGTTTTTCACCAGATGGCGCTTTATTTTCTGTAGATTGTAAAGATATTACAATGGGACCTACTTCAGACCATGATCTTTACAACAAAACAAAAAATATTAAGTAACCGTATTTTGAACTATATAGCGTATGTCTCACCAGCTACGCTACAACGTGTGCAATGTAGCTCAAGTGTGCATAGTGTAAGAAATTGCGAACCAACAAATGCACGTTTTTAGCATCGTATTTTTAGCATCAATGTCTAAACTATCTTTTCATACTAAATCGATGATGCTCTGCAATTTTATAATTCACTTTTTCCCCTGTCTTGAACCGTTTCCGAGATAGGAACGCTAGCATGAATGTCTAAACAATCTTTTTGTACTAAATCAATGATACTCTTCAACTTTGTAATTCACTTTTTTCTCTAGAACCGTTTTCGAGATAGGAACACTAACTCCTCTATTTTCCAAAAGGTGGCGCTGCAAGCAGTTTAACCTTGTACTGCATGGCCACTTTGCTATACTTACATACCATTTTTATCACTATAGCTGCAGCCGTTTAGCAGTTAAAAGAGTTGGGACTGATTTTTTTGGGCACCCTGTATTTCCTTTAGATCTTAAAGATATTACAATGGGACCTATTTCAGACCAAGACCTTTTCAACAAAACAAAAAGTATCAAAATCGGAGTATCCGTTCAGAAGTTATGAGGTAACAAACATAAAAAAAAAAAAACATATGGTTTGAATTGAGAACCTTCCTTCTTTTTTGAAGCCGGTTAAAAAAAAAATCTCAAAAGTCTCCTCTTTTTCACTATCAGTAGAAAAATAAATAAAAAGTACTGTGAAAGTCGCCAAATTCTTTCCACAATCCCTATGGTTAATGTATTTTAAAGGAGACAGTTATTTTTCATTAAACTACGTTACATGGGCCAATTCGCCAAGTGCCCCTAACACTTTAAAAGTATGGGAATATTAACATTGATAAAGCTCTACTTCGCCAAATGTGTTAACCCGTTGTTCCATGCGCAAAGCAATAAATACTATACTAATTAATGCGCGAGATCGGACACAAATCAAAGTGCCCAAACGGCTGAACTCCGAGTAGGAACTAGCTGTAATTCGGTAAAAAAAAAAAAAAAAAAAAAAAGCGCACAAAGGGACAAGCAAACTTTATGTGCGAGAAGAATAAGAGGAAATTGGATGCACGCTTTTAACTTGATAGATGCATTTTTACAAGCGTTAGAATTAAAAAAATAAAAAGAAAGGAAGATGTAGGGGAGACCCGTGTACTTAGGGCCATCATGTACCTAGGGCCACCCCACTTTATTTGAATAATATTTAATTTTAAGTTTCAATACTCAATTGGCCGAGTAACAATACCAACTGCTACTTTTACAACTACTTTGGAACTTTTGAGGAAAGAGTTTTGACAAGTTACATGTAGAAAACGAATTTACATGATCTGAAGTAAAATTTTGCAGCTCATCTCTTTTGCTATTTTACAAAGGCAAATCAAGTATTTTTTTTTCATTTCTAGTGTATAATTTTGCTTGTTATATTGAGTAATAAATGAGATATTTAATTAGTTCCCTCTGCCTGTGGATTTTTTAGTGGAAGGCATTTTGAATGAAGTTATCAAAACTTGTACCTAGGGCCACATCGCTGCCTTGTACCTAGGGCCAGTGTGTTTGGGCCTTTTAACACTTTCTCGACCGCATGTTTTTGTCTTTTTGACAGTAAAGTCCGCCTGTGGGCGTTTTTCTCATAAGTTACAAAAGAAAATTTTCCATATTCACATTTATATTACAAATGGATATGCATTATAATCATACTCTCTCTCTAATCGAAGTATTTGCATCCATAGTATAGTGATTGTACAAATATGAATATTGTGTATATTTTTTAGAAACAAATAACATGCAAATTGCAAAAGAAACGCCCACTGGTAGAGTTTCATATTTTCAAATGACGTGAATCTACGTCAGCGGTCGAGAAAATGTTAAGAAACACAGTACAGCTTATAGTAATTGGATGCTGGCAAACCCTGGTAAACCAATCACTATATATGACGTTGCTGAAAGTGTTGGCAAGTCCTATCCGTCGGCCTTTGCTCCTGTAAATATTCTATCAGGCTTTCGTGTGCCCGGCATATAGTCAATAAATCAAAACACATTCAGTGAGGAAGAATATTTAAGTTCAAATGTGACTGAAAGACAAGACCCCTCCATAAATTAAAAAAAAAAAAATTTTTTCCAGGAAAAAAGTGAACCAACAATGATAGAATTGGATGTCTCTGTTTCGTGTCCTGTTGAAATTTCGAAACCTTCAACATCTAACATATTTTCGTGTGTTATGCTCTAGCAGGTACGAACCTAACCAAAACCTTTACCCAAAGCAAAACCTAGAAATCAAAGAGACACTCCAGAAAAAAAAAAAAAAAAAAAAGAAAAAAGAAAGAAAGAAATTGAAGAAAAGAAAGGAAAAAAAAAAAAAAAAAAAAAAAAAAAAAAAAAAAAAAAACATCTGTTAGACTATCATTCCCCCAAAAAATGAAACATTTCGTGTTTTAAATTAAGGCAACAACATGATAATTATTATATGATAAATAAATATATTACTTGATATTGTTTCTTTTATAAAATACATATTCATATGCTTATTTTCTATTCATTACAAAGGGAAATCTAAATTTGAGAGAGTGGCCCTAGGTACAATGAGGTCTGGCCCCAGGTACAATGAGGGTGTTGTACCTAGGGCCACTAGTGAAGTTTTTTTAAAAAGCTTCTATTTGTCGAAATTTATTATTTTAGGTATTTATATTAATCCCAATTGGAAGTAATTAGTTCTAAAGATATGTACATATCAGTTTGATAATTTTGAACAGGTCAAGGGCTCTGTTTTGGGGCATTGAAAAAAAGCGGCCCTAGGTACACGGGTCTCCCCTATACTTGATTTTTAATAGAGAGAAAAATTCAAGCGTGGCCAGGTCCAGGTGCCCTCAATGACGAACCGCCACTGATTAGAGTAATCCTTATAATCATATACTACAGTAAAAATGCATTTCAAGCATTACTTTTTACAGGTGATCCAAAACATTTTTATTTTTTTTTTTCCATTTTCCTCTTTAAGATAAACATTTTGCTGAAATATATGAATAGGTATAACATGTTCTTTATACTCCAAAAGTTTCAAGATAATTCATAAAAAAAATTTTAGATATTTGACAAAACGTCTAAATTCGAATATGTATATACTGTAGAAGGTAAAGTACATTTTGAAATAATTGACATCTCTTTGAAAGGATAAATCTTTGAGTACAAATTTATCGCTATAGATAATGCAATGTTTTAACGCCTGATTAATGTACACCTATTTTTAAAACACAAATAATTTAGTAAAAGTTTTTCGGTATACAAGATATAGTGCATTAACCTCTAAATTGCTGCATACCATCCCTACTTGTCAGCCGATATGTACCTAATTTGAGTCTTTCATAATGGGCTAGTTGCACATGAAGTTATGGGAGGTTATACACAATATATGCTAAGATATAATCGTCCCGTTAAGTCCGGTTTTCACTGACGGCTCTTTCGAGCGGCGCTATTCAGAATCCTTTGATGTGGTCAGCCGGGCTCAAAACCCTCGAACGTGGTTGGAAGTCCCTGGTTCTAACCCCCAGATGAGATAATTGAGGGGCCAGAGGCATATATTTTTGTCAATTTTGCATGTTTTCCTTTGAAGTAACTGCGCAATCTGATAACAAAGGTTACAACTGATGACAAGACATTTGGCTCTTTGTGTCGGGAGCGAGATTAATGGTTTTTTGAACCTGGAAGCTCCAACTCCAGTGGAAACCGCCCTTAATTGGACGAAATTGCAGCACATCAACGCCACTTGTTCGATAATATATGCCAAAAGATAGTCAGCGCAAATTTATGTCAATATAAACTTTTGTAAAAATCTCTTCATTATTTCTTGAGATACACCGCTCAACAAATAAAATTATAGTAATACACAGACATGTATTTTTTAAAGTGGGAAAGCTGTGTTCAAGGATATCTCAAAAATCCATCAAAAACCAGAAGTAGAAAAACTTCGTAAATCCAGAAAAAATTCAAAAATTTTCAAAATACTTTCTTCTTGTGTGCAGAGAGAGAAAGAGAGAGAGAGGGGGAGGAGGATAAAAATGAATTTTAAATTATTGTAGAGATACTATATACAGCAACTAAATGTTTACAATCAATTATTTAAACTTGATAGAGCATAGTTAAAAAAATATTTAATTCAAATACCAAATAACTTTTTAATTTAAGTATGCTTAAGAATGAAGTAAGTAATATGAAGATATTACTTACAAACTTTGAATAAATACCATAAAATACCAAAAAATACCATAAAACACCAAAGTTTGTAAGTAATATTTTTTACAACGCCAGTTTTGTGGTGCTTTTTTATTAATATGAAGATAAGCTCGAAATTAACATTGATCCTTTGGTCCAGGACCACAAAAATATTCAACGGTATAAATTCTAGTAATCCACCGGACCAGCGAAGCTTTTAAATTTTTTTGAGTTTTTTTACTTTTCTCTAAAGTTGCCCGTAAATCTGTCACAGAATAGTATATTATAACAAAAGTAAGTATACTTCTGCATAATTGCCAATATCACCTATTCTCTGTTCATGACTTTTCATTTAATTTCTCTCTCATAGCCTTTTATTATTACTTTTAATTCTTAATAGTAAATACGTGACATTGTTTATTAAAGTATAAAGTTTTCATTTATATAAGACTTCATTTGTATTTTTTAATTAAGTAATTTATAAAAAGTTATCATATTTGACTTGTAAGTTCATAAAAAAAAAAAAAAAAAAAATGTCTTAGTAAAACAAACAATTGACAAATTTTTAAATATTTCTTAAAATACAAGAGAATGGAAGAACAGACCAGTCAAAGTATGTACGGACCAGTAACTTTATATTCTTAACTTCTACCCCTGTTAAGTATATTTTTTTAACACGATATCTATTATTTATGGCTGAATATCACATAAGTGTGCATTTTGGATTTTTTTAAACTTTTTTTTCAAACTTTGTATTTTATTTGAATTTTTTAAAATAAGTTCGTAAGTACATATTAAATAAATTCTGAGTTTGACAGAGATCGATCATAATTTTTTAAAATTTTATTGAAATTTTTCAATAAAAATTTATAATTTTAATTATCTTATAAAATCAAAATTACCATTTAAATTTTTTTTTTTTTTTGTGGTTAAGATTCATTAAAAAATACAAGACTTAGGCTTTTCTAAAAAGTTCTTCCCATTTTAAAAAATAAAATAAAATAAAATAAACCCAAAATTTTTAAATTTAAAAAAATAAATAAATAAATAAATAAATTTAACTTTAATTTTTTATAAATATAAATTATATCAATGGGAAATATCATAGACTGCATACCTCTTGACTATGAACTGGAAATAATTAGTTTACTTGCATTAAATTTTTAATTATAGCATTTAAAGATGTCAAAAAATGATGTCACTGAAATGACTGGTTTGTCACTGAAATGACAATGTTTGTCACTGAAACGACTGTTTGTGACTGAAATGACAATATTTGTCAAAATGACTATTTTTCACTGAAATAACATTGTTTGTCAATGAAATAGGACCATATAATATTAAACTAGTTGGCATAGGTGGACTCTGCTCAGTTCCCCATCATATTTATGTTCTCATAAATTTCTAGTGCGAGACATATTATAATCATGTTAAAAGAAATGAATTTGACCAAAGCTTGATATTTTGACAGAATGAAATCCCCACCTAATAGGCTATCCACCGTTCACTTCGATATATATATCTTATTCTAATCTATTAATTTATTTTATCAGGGTCAATTCCGTTGTTTAGTTTTCATCCTACTATTTCCAATGCAATAATCCTCAAAATTCATATTTATATGAAAAATTTACAATTTCGCTATGTTGATAAAATCGTAAATTACGAATGATTTACGAAATTTTCCTATTAGAATATTTGTATTCAATCATGCTCAAACAAATATCATAAATGTAATTTTGAAGTTGTCTAATGTATTTACGATCCTCAAAATGGAAAGTTATGCTCAATTTTGCCTTATTCTGACATGTTAATAAATCGTAAATTCCAAATAACTTACGAATTTTTTAAATTGGAAAAATCGTATCTATGATATTCATGCCAGTATCCTAAATAATATTTCGAAACTGGTTTGACATCTTTACGATGAAAATATCCCTCAAGATTGACGTTTATGTGAAATTTTGCTCTATTCAGCCATGTTAAGAAATTCGTAAATTTCCAATAACTTACGAAATCTTTATATTGGAAAATTCATAGTCATTAATACTCATGCCAGTGTCCTAAATAATATTTCAAAAGTAGTCTGACATCTTTACGATGAAAATATCTCTCAAAATTGACGTTTATGTGAAATTTTGCTCTATATTGCCATGTTAAAAAATTCGTAAATTTCCAATAACTTGCGAAATTTCCAAAGTAGCATAATTATAGTTACTGATGTTCATTCCGGCATCAAAACTGATATTTTAAAACTGGTCTGACATTTTTACAGTAAAAAGTTTCCATTAAATGCACGTTTAAGTGAATTTTTGTCCTATTCTCCCATGTTAAGAAAATCGTAAATTTCTAATAACTTACGAAGTTTTTAAATTCGAGTGTTGCAAATGAATAGGGTTCTTACCAGTGTCGAAAGTAATATTTTAAAACTGATCTGACCTCTCTGCGATCATTTGTTCGTGAGATATCGTGTTAAGAGACTAACAAACTAACGGACTAACACACTAACGGACTGACATACTAACGGACTGACACACTGACACACTAACAGAAAATCTACAGACAGACACCATAGAAATTTTGTCATTTTCGGATTCCTCACACCTGAAAACGTGTAGAAAAGTCAAAAAACCGACGTCGAAAATTTTCACGATTACCTAAGTTCCCCATACCTATAGTATGATGGGGAACTAAAATGGGACATATTAGAACAATAGAGAAAAGATTGTTAAGGGAAAAGAAAGAGCAATAATGAGAATATCAAGCAATTTCATTGTATTAAAATCCTTGTAGTTACAAGTTTAATGATTAACTGAATTAAATTCAGGAAAAGCATTTTGAACATTATTAAAATCTTCATCCTGAAGTTTAAAATATCTATTTGAAGCAGGTTCAGGTGAATTCCTAATTTTGCACAGAATATGTGGCACTTGAATTTCATGGACACCCTCTTTCTCAGGCCATGCAAACTTATTTTTTCTGCATCTTGCCATAAATGACACAAGTAAAATATTTTGAGTAACATTCTCAATGACACCTTAAAGGGGAAAAAAAAAAATTAAAAGTTTGCTTTTTTAATTGTATCTTAATATTAATGTCGTATGTAATTTTTTTATATTTACCTGGATACCGGAAAGTACTTTAAATATTTAAATATAAAGCTTATCCTACACCAACAAATCTTTTAACTCAAAATAAAAAATTATTTAAATCCACGGCTTACAAAATAGTAAATCTGCAACAAATGTCATTTTCGTGACGTCACAAAAATGACCGTCACGAAAATGACAAATCGTCAATAATTCGTTCTGTACTGAAAAACATGCTTTCACTAAGCCGATATCGTCACATTTTCTTCTTCTGGTCGTCATTCTATATTAAAATAAAACTTTGTTCTAAATTTTATAATAATATTTTTTTTATTTTTTATGCATCTCGAAAATGACAAGCAATAAAAATACGCACAGCATGTAAACAATAAAAATAATGTTAACTCTTACCTGTTTTTAATTTTCTTGAGATTTCTTTTCCCCACATATCGTCAATGTTGATTTCTGATCTTAAACTTTTAAAAAAGTGAATGGTGGCACCATCCCTTGATGATATATGAAGTTATTTGCACGCGTCACGAAAATGACGTCAAGACTTGCATAAAAGCATTTTAATTACTCATGCATGAAAATTAACGTAATTAAAAAGAAAAAAAAAGATTTCCTTTGAAAACAAATAGTTTTTTTTACAATAATTAACAATTATTCTAATTATCATTTTATTTTTCTTAGTAAAAAACATACTTTGTATGTAAACATTTGGTCTTGGAGACAGTCACGAAAATGACGATTTTAAGGTTTAAAATTTTCTAAAAAAATACTGAAATTGCTATAAACTCACATTTTATGATTGGATGCTTTTTTAAAAAGGTACTTCTAAAGAATAATAATAAAATTTTACAATTTCTTTGCTTAAAATTAATAATAAAGACCTGAAACACTAAAATGCACATTTATGTGATATTCAGCCTTATAGCTAATAATTAACATGCTGCACATGAACAACAAGTTGATTTTGAATTGAGAATAGCATACACTATCTAATAATTTAATTTTATGCTATTTTTGTTTAAATTTGTTCTGAAAAAATTAGTATCACATGTTTAATAACTAAAAGAATCAACTTTTTGTTACATATACTGGGTGGTTATAATTAAACTTTCCATATAAACAGCATCCTATAGCGCAAACGGGTGAACGGAATGCAACGAAATTTGGTATATAGACTATACACGAGAGATGCGCTCACGGAATTTCGAAAAAGAAATTTTAGTTCCAAAATCTCCACAGAGGGCGCTTTTCCGGAAAAACTTTAAATTTAACACAATAAACGACCAAAACGGAATGCAGAAACAATATTAACATTTAATGACTAGTTTCTGGATTACCTTATCATCGAACCACATTAAGTAAAGATAAGGGGGGAAAATAACAGTATGCTGTTTGAGAAAAAAAAAAAAAAGTTCAGTTTGCAGAAACAAGAACAGATTGGAACAGAAATTGCTACACCAGAAAGAAAAGTAAATAACAGAATGATATTTACTAGACACTTACATTATAGTGGAAAGAACACTTGATTATGGGAATTTAGAGGTATATATCCTGAGAAATGAGAAAATAAACTAGCGACCTCTGGCAGCAATAATAGCACATATCCGCCTAGGAATTCAATAGAACAGCGTCTGGATTACACGTACGAGTACAACACTACCTGTAGATTAAACACGATGCCACAGTTTATCTACAATAATTATTGGATAGTGGTGGCATACCTGTCGCCAAACAATTATTGACTAAAAGTTTTTGATTGGTGCGAGATTAGGAGAATACGCTGGCCAGAGTAACAATCTAACACATTCTGTATCAAGAAAGTGTTGTGATATTTAATCTCAGAACATTCTTTTATTGACTTTCGTTTTTCTTGTTCCGGACTTTCTTTTTTGTTTTTTGCTTCCCGCCAACTGATTGTTTTGGTGCACCTGCCACATCACGTGACGATGTGTCGCGACTCTCTACGAGTACACTGTAATACTTTTTTTTTCAATCATGTAACTTTCGTTATTCGGAACTGACGTTCCATTTTCTTATTCTATTTAATCATAATATTTTTCTTTTGTCTAAGATGAATAAATAAAAGGGTAAAACATCTAGGCATTCTTTCATTACGCAGCAACATGTGAATTATCCTAAATAATAATTGATATACATATTATGTAAGATAGCAGAGTCTAATCTACATTCATTATAGGAAAAGAAGTTGCAGCGCTTTAATACTGAAGTCATCTAAAATATATATTCATGTATTTTCTCATCTAATTCAAGTGTACGATCTGATGATAAATTAAGAGGTTTTTTCTTCACCAATGGAATACACGATTACCTGTGACAACCCAGGTAAGTCAAAACTTTATTTAATTATATGACTTGTTTTTTACAAAGAATTATTAGTAAGAATTATTTGTTATAAAATATATTTAAAATAACTAATTTGAGGAAGCTGCGAACTCATGCATTCATTTATATAGTATTCTTCCAATAGATTATGAGACTGAGATTTTGAATTGAAAATTTAGATTTATTCTTAACAAAAGTTTTTCATTGCACATTGGAAGAAATTGCTACATTTAAAATAATAAAATAAAAAATGAAAATGTAAGCGAAAATATTTGTTTTTGTTTCTTCAAAACTGAAGTGACACTAAATCGAAAGTATTGAAAAGTACTTATTTTTATGAAAACTATTTAATTTTATTTTCTTCTTCAAGTACTATTTATCGAAACTGTGTTGATTCAAAATATTAAATGAATATTTACGAATTGAACAAATATTAACAAAACTATTACAAAAATTTTGTTTAAGTATGTCAGCAACAAAAGATATACAAATTGAACCGCTGAACTCCACAAATTATAATGTGTGGAAGTTTCGTATCGAAATGTACTTGCAAAAAGAGGATCTTTTTACAGTCATTACTGACGATCCTCCCAACCCAATAACCGATCAGTGGCGTTCAAAAAATAGAAAAGCCAGAGCTATTATAAATTTACTTATTGATAATGAACAGATAGTGTACGTTATGAATCTAGATACAGCACGAGAGTGCTGGAATGCTCTGCGCCAAGTCCACGAAAGATCATCGCTTTCCAGTAAGCTTTTCTTACTTAGGAAACTTTATTCCATAAAATTAATTGAAGGTGGTGATGTTAACCAACATATAGCTGATATATATAAAACACGCGACAGACTCACCGCCATAGGTGAAGTCATAGATGAATCGCACCTAGCTGCATTAATGCTATGCTCACTCCCTCCTTCGTATGACGTTCTCATAACAAGTCTCGAATCGAGAGACGAAGCCCAATTGACACCTGAATACATACGAAACAAATTAGCTGATGAATATGCCAAAAGGCTTGAAAACAAAACTATTCAAAATTCAGCGTTAAAAGTCCAATACCATAACAAATCGGAGAAATTCTGCAAATACTGCAGGAAAAGCAATCATAATACAGAAGATTGCTATAAGTTGAAAAATAAAAATAATTCTGCTGTTAAAAGTCACAGTAAAAATTTCAACAAAAAACCCAACTTCAGATCCAACATATGCTCTCAGAACAATGAGAAGCCAGATAGCGCTCAAATTGCAGAGGGGAGCAATAAACCAAAAGCTGATAAATTGTATTCTTTTTATGTTGGAGATAAAACTGTAAATTGGGTGGTTGATTCAGGGTCGTCTTCACATATCTGCAATGATAAACTAAAATTTCGCGAACTTAAAAATAACGTTTCTAACGTCACTATCGCGAACGGCACGCAGCTAAAATCTTTGGGTTCCGGTACTGTGGATTTGTATACCGTAAATTCGGAAAACACACAGAACAAAATAACACTTAAAAATGTTCTTTATGTCCCTGAAATAGAAACTAATTTAATTTCTATAAAAAGAGCAACAGAGAATGGCTGTATCGCTGTATTTGATGATAAAACCTGTAAAATTGTAAATCAGGGTAATACATGTATTGAGGGATATGTGAAAAATAACTTATATGAATGTCAATTAAATTATTCTGAAAACAAACACACAGCGAACATTGTAATACAAACTTGTGATAACGAAAATTGCATAAACAAGTGGCATGTGAAACTTGGCCACAGAAACACTAACCACATTAAAGATTTAGTTAACAAGGACATGGCTGTGGGTATAAAATTAAATGATTGCAAACATAATACTGAATGTAAAACATGCATAATGTCAAAATTAACTGATTCACCTTACCCCAAAGCTGCACAATTTAGAGCCTCCGTACCACTCGAACTGGTCCACACAGACTTATGTGGCCCTATGAAAACCCTCACTGTAGGTGGAAAATATTACTTTCTTACATTTATAGACGACTACAGTCGTTATACTATTATATATTTGCTAAGAAATAAGTTTGAGGTATTTTCTAAGTTAAAGGAATATGTGGCTATGACCGCAAACAAATTTGGCCGAAAAGTGCAAGCAATTCGCTCCGATAACGGGGGTGAATACACTACTATGGAAGTAAATGAATTTTTGAATAAAGAAGGAATTGAGCACCAGTTTACCGTTCCTTACTCTAGTGCTCAGAACGGCGTGGCAGAACGTAAAAATCGTACGCTGACCGAAATGGCTCGCTGTCTGCTTAAAGACAGTAATTTACCGAATTCCTTTTGGGGGGAAGCCGTAAATACTGCAAATTACATACAAAATAGGCTCCCGACCTCCTCATGCGACTCAACTCCTTACGAAAAATGGACCGGCCGTAAACCCGATTTATCAAACATAAAAACATTCGGATGTCGCGCATACGCATATGTACATAAAATACATAGGGGAAAACTGGATAGCACCGCTCAAGAAGGAATCTTTGTGGGATATGATAATCGTAGCAAAGGCTACAGAATTTGCACAAATAATAAAAATGTAATAATTAGCAGAACTGTAAAATTCTTGGAGGATGAAAATAGAGAATCCCACAATAATGAAACATCACAAATCGAGAATGAAAATTCAAATGATGAAATTCCGGTGTCCAAATTACCAATATTAGATACTGATATAAATATAGATATAGCGGGCGATAACGATAGTCCGGATGACACGCAAACTCTGCCGCGACGATCACAACGATTAAATAAAGGTGTTCCGCCCGACAGATTTGCATTTGCAGTAAATGACAAAAGAATTGATGAGCCTAAGTGTTTTGATGATATACTAAAAATTCAAAACCCAGCTGAAAAAGAAAATTGGCTGAATGCCACACTCGACGAAATGAATTCACTCAGACAAAACAATACTTGGGAACTTGTTGACGCTCAACCAGGGACCAAAGTAGTAGGGTGTAAGTGGGCGTTCAAGGCCAAATACAATAGCCAAGGACAAGTCGAGAAATATGAAGCCAGGCTTGTTGCCAAGGGTTTTTCTCAAAAATACGGGGTGGACTATGACGAAACTTTTGCACCAGTTGCATCGCATACCACTCTAAGAAGTTTCTTGACCATGTCACTATATAAAAATTTGAATCTAAGGCATGTAGATATCAAAACTGCTTTCCTACATGGAAATTTGCAAGAAGATGTATACATGCATCAACCCGAGGGTTATGTTATCCAGGGCGAAGAAAATAAAATATGTAAGTTAAAGAAAGCGATATATGGCTTGAAACAAGCCGCTAGAGCTTGGAATTTGAAAATTAATGAAACATTGTGTAAATTAGGATTTAAACAAAGTCAACATGACAAGTGTTTATATATCCGTAACAAAGATAACACAGAAACTTACATTCTTGTGTATGTTGATGACCTGCTTATAGCTGGTAAAAATCACAATATTGACATACTAATTAATCAACTTAGGGAAGAATATCCATTAACCGACCTTGGGGAAGCCAAATATTACCTCGGCATAAATATAGAAAGACCTTGTAAAGGGGTAATTACGCTTGATCAAAATAATAAAATACGAGACATTGTAACCAAATTTGGGCTAGATAACGCACGGCCCTCTGACACACCGATGGAACCAGGGTATATAAAATTAACTGATAATGACAATCTCTTACCAAACAACACAATGTACAGACAGGCTATAGGCGCGTTACTTTACATTTCTACAGTATCGCGACCTGATATAAGTGTTGCCGTTGGCATCTTAAGCCGTAGAAACGAAAATCCTAGAGCGAAAGACTGGGAGGCAGTTAAAAGGGTTATTAGATATTTGAAAAATACCCAAGATATTAAATTAAAACTTTGTAACTCTGGTGAACCTGTTCTTAGAGCATATTCGGATTCGGATTGGGCCAATGATCCAAATGATAGAAAGTCCATCTCTGGAAATTTATTTAAGATAGGAAAAAATCCAATATTTTGGACTTCGAAGAAACAGTCCTGTGTGTCCATGTCTTCAGCAGAGGCTGAGTACGTCGCAGCCGCGAGTGCTGCACTTGAAATACAGTGGCTCAACAAACTACTGGATGATTTAAATTTGCCGTAACAATGTCCTATAGTGTTGTACCAGGACAACCAATCTACCATCAAGATTGCTGAAAACGATAAGTTCCAGTCCAAAACAAAACACTTACAGCTGAGATATCATCTTCTGCGAAACCTAATACAAGAAGGCCTAATCAAGCTTCAATACAAACCTACCAAAGAAATGACCGCCGATACCCTTACAAAAGCTCTGCCAAAAACTGATTTTAATAGACATAGAAATGCATTAATGAACAATTGAAAAATTTCTGAGCTTAAGAGGGGGTGTTGTGATATTTAATCTCAGAACATTCTTTTATTGACTTTCGTTTTTCTTGTTCCGGACTTTCTTTTTTGTTTTTTGCTTCCCGCCAACTGATTGTTTTGGTGCACCTGCCACATCACGTGACGATGTGTCGCGACTCTCTACGAGTACACTGTAATACTTTTTTTTTCAATCATGTAACTTTCGTTATTCGGAACTGACGTTCCATTTTCTTATTCTATTTAATCATAATATTTTTCTTTTGTCTAAGATGAATAAATAAAAGGGCAAAACATCTAGGCATTCTTTCATTACGCAGCAACATGTGAATTATCCTAAATAATAATTGATATACATATTATGTAAGATAGCAGAGTCTAATCTACATTCATTATAGGAAAAGAAGTTGCAGCGCTTTAATACTGAAGTCATCTAAAATATATATTCATGTATTTTCTCATCTAATTCAAGTGTACGATCTGATGATAAATTAAGAGGTTTTTTCTTCACCAATGGAATACACGATTACCTGTGACAACCCAGGTAAGTCAAAACTTTATTTAATTATATGACTTGTTTTTTACAAAGAATTATTAGTAAGAATTATTTGTTATAAAATATATTTAAAATAACTAATTTGAGGAAACTGCGAACTCATGCATTCATTTATATAGTATTCTTCCAATAGAAAGACCCGGACAACAAGGAATACATTCGTTCGAGCATTGCCCTGTTTAAATGTTGCTCAAAGGCACGGGCCTTAACTTACCAGTCATGAAATGGTCGCTATTCAGAGTATCGGAATTTCAAACGAAGGTGATGGATATGTGTATTCAATGGCACCTCATATCAGTACTCCGTGTGATAGGCAAATATGATGATGTCGAATGCCAGCTGTGTATGTTCATTCTCTACGATGCTGCAAAATACAGATGAGGCTATGTTGGTGTTGTAAACCGAATTGTGATTCTATGGAAAGACGACGTCATGTCATTCCTTCGTCTAGGTTACAGACCCTTAAATAAAATAATAGGCCGGCTAATCACCGCCATTTTTTTGCCTTTGAAGAGGACAGCATTCCCGCTTGGCGTCCTTATCGCTTCCCTAATGATTTTAAGAAATCTTGATCTGAAGCTAACCCGGTCAAGATAAGAACAATAAGCAACAATAATATTCCAAAAACACATTTTTTTCACAGTACATTCTCAGGATGTCATTTTATTCTGAAGATATCCTATGGATGTACTGGGGTAAGATGTGTTGTTAGGGCGGTTTCTGTTTCTTTTACAAAATGTCGCCAAAACTGAAATACACAGTAATAGAAGGTCTGTGAACACTTTATATTCACTTCTTGAATGATTATAGCAGTTTATCGCTAAACAAACTTCCATATAATAGTTTACTTAGCTAAAATTATGAAATATAATAAAACAAGTTACTCTAAAGTAACGTAAGACGATTAAAAAAAAAAAAAAATGTCGTTTGTTTATCAGAGAAACGCGCTGGGTACATGTGGCAACCCTAAGGCAACAAAATGCTTGATGCGCCAGCTCGTATATATAGAAGCCTTAGTCTAGGTCCGTCGATGACCACACACTGCAGGCGTTCCTGTCTGTGATGCAGCTTCTAGGGTAGGCGAAGTCATAGTAGCCGCATGCTGGCTCCCACAAGGAGTAATGGCATGTGCCATTTCCTACACGTCTCGATCACCTTTTATTTGCATTGCTGGCTTTCTGAATCCTTACATTTCTTATGTGTTAAGGCCAGCACTCTGACCCATATTCTAGGCATACATATCGCAACATTAAGCAGGACAGTGCACGACCATATGTTGTCTGGACCTTTTTTTGATAAAGAATGTGTTCGACGGTTATTCTAACTAGCGCGTTTTTCTGTTCTGGCACAAACTGTAAACGTCAAGTCGACTGTTGCCAAGCGACTGATACGCCACCACTCTCCAGTAATTACAGTCGATATACTATAAGATCGTGTTGAATCTACATGGAGCCGTTCATGTCATCCAATCGCTGTTCCAATCAATACCTAGGCGGATATGTGCTATTTTTGTTGCCAGAGTTTGCTACTCTATGTACTAATTTCTCATGATATATACTTCATAATTTCCTGCAAAGTTAATCAATTGTTCTTCCTTCTGTAATGCATTTGTCCAATAAGTATCATTCTATTTGCATTCCTTCTTGCTGTAGCAATTTTAACATCCAGTAGTGTAGTTACTTGCATAATTTTTCTTATTTTATGTATAATATGATAGCATTACTATAAGAATTAACGAAATTCCAGACTCACTTGGTTTATATTCATCGTTAGTCGTGCACATGAATTGGTTATTTCTAGCGTTTCTTTCGAAAGTATTGTATAGCTACAAATGTTTCTAATTTATTCAGTAGAAATGTTAGTACTCGCTCTTTTTAGTTCTCCATCATGCTATAGGTATGGGGAACTTAGGTAATCGTGAAAATTTTTAGTTCCCCATCATACTATAGGTATGGGGAACTTAGGTAATCGTGAAAATTTTTAGTTCCGCATCATACTATAGGTATGGGGAACTTAGGTAATCGTGAAAATTTTCGACCTCGGTTTTTTGACTTTTTTCCACGTTTTCAGGTGTGAGGAATCGGAAAATGACAAAAGTTGTATGGTGTCTGTCTGTAGGGTGTCTATTAGTGTCTTAGTGGGTTAGTGTGTTAGTGTGTTAGTCCGTTAGTCCGTTAGTCTATGTACACGATATCTCAAGAACAAATTGTCGCAGAGGTCAGATCAGTTTTAAAATATTACTTTCGACACTGGCAAGAACCCTATTCATTTGCAACATTCGAATTTAAAAACTTCAGCAGTTATTCGAAAATTACGATTTTCTTAACATGGGAAAATAGGACAAAAATTCACTTACATGTGCATTAAATGGAAACTTTTTACTGTAAAAATGTCAGACCAGTTTTAAAATATCGGTTTTGATTCGAAATGGACATCAGTAACTATAAATATGCTACTTTGAAAATTTCGCAAGTTATTGGATATTTACGAATTTCTTAGCATGGCAGTATAGGGCAAAATTTCACATAAACGTCAATTTTGAGAGATATTTTCATCGTAAAGATGTCAGACTACTTTTGAAATATTATTTAGGACACTGGCATGAGTATTAATGACTATGAATTTTCCAATATAAAAATTTCGTAAGTTATTGGAAATTTACGAATTTCTTAACATGGCACAATTGAGCAAAATTTCACATAAATGTAAATCTTGAGGGATATTTTCATCGTAAAGATGCCAAACCACTTTCTAAATATTATTTAGGATACTGGCATGAATACCATAGAGTATGATTTTTCCAATTTAAAAAATTTTTAAGTTATTTGGAATTTACGATTTACTTAAAATGGCAGAATAAGGCAAAATTGAACATAAACGTCCATTTTAAGGATCATAAATATAACAGACAATTTCAAAATAACATTTATGATACTTGTATGAACATGATTGACTACAAATATTCTAATAGGAAAATTTCGCAAGTTATTCGAAATTTAAGATTTTATCAACATAGCAAAATGGGGAGATATTTCTTAAAAATACACATTTTTAGGAAAGTTGCATTGGAAATATTAGCATGAAAGTAAACTACGAATTGATCCCAATAAAATAAATTAATAGATTAGAATAAGATATCGAACTGAATGGTGGGTAGCCTATTAGGCGAGGATTTCGTTCTGTCACTGTGTCAAGTGTTTGGTCGAATACCTTTCTCTTAACATGTATATAATAAGTCCTATACAAGAAATTTATGAGAACATATATATGATGGGGAACTGAGCAGTGCCCACCTATGCCAACTAGTTTAACACGCTTTTATTAGCTTCACCTGTATGTATGTTTGTATGTATAATGTATGTTTGTAACCGCTCTGGGAGCAAACAAAAAATCTATATTGTAAAAAAAGACTTTCCCTACGTGAACGCTGTGGCTGTAAGGTAAAGCTCCGCGCTACGAACCTAAAGGTCTAGCGTTCGAGCCCAGTCAGGGGAGATTTTTTAAAAATGATTTTTGTTTAATTCTAAATTATTTTAATTAAAGATTTAAATGTATGTAAATATTATGGTGTGTCACTCACACGATTTTCTCTTACCCTGCATTTTAATACTAAGATAGATATTTTGTGCTTTTTAGTTCACATTTCTATAAAAGCGTGTTCTTTAATTTTTTAAAACTATAATATTATTTTAACACGCTTTTATTAGCTTCACCTGTATGTATGCTTGTAACCGCCCTGGGAGCAAACAAAAAATCCATATTGTAAAAAAAGACTTTTCCTACGTGAACGCTGTGGCTGTGAGGTAAAGCTCCGGGCTACGAACCTAAAGGTCTAACGTTCGAGCCCAGTCATTGGAGATTTTCTTTTTAATTATTTTTGTTTAATTCTAAATTATTTATTAATTTAAAAGCCGGCAAATATTATGGTGTGTTACTCACACGACATTCTCCTACCCTGCACTATAATACTACATAGATATTTTGTGCTTTTTAGTTCACATTTCAGTAAAAGCATGTTCTTTAATTTTTAAAAGTATAATTTTATTTTCATGTCATTTTCTTAGTAGAATATTTTTTCCAATATGTGATTGCCTTTAAATAAGAAGAAAAATACTCTTCAATAAAAGTGGTGTGGTATAAGGCGGATATTAACCCCATTAACTGCTCCGGATGCGTATTATACGTTTTTCTGAAGTACGTTCATTGAAGTACGTATTGTGCTGCGACCAGTGAAGCTACTTGCACGGTTTGACCAGAGCCTCCTTAAGTAGATGCCTTCCACGCGCGGCGAATCTCAATGTTAAATTAGGCAACATTTAAAAAACAAAACTAACGCTAGGTGACAGCACCTACGCAGAGCAACAATTTTCTTCTGTTTCATAGACAAGTTACATTTTTCATCTAAAAATCTAGCTATTAATTTCAATTTAAAGTCCAAAATTGTGATGTGAAAGTGCTTTATCGTAAATATTTTCAATAAAATATTCAAATATTTGTATTTTAAAAAGTATAGGGTATAATTTTCTTCGAAAGTGGACAAGACCTATTTTAGCTTTTCAACTAATTGAATTACAACGTATCAAATAAATAACACATTTTTTTTTTTTTTTAATATACTATTAATTAAAAAACGAAATTTAAAATTAAATAAGGAAAAACATGGCATATCTATCACGCGATTAAATTATTTTTTATATATTTATTCAATAAAAATTTCAATTTTTTTTTAAATTTAGATACCAGATGAAAGTTTTGTTTATATAAATTAAAATCTCTGAACTTTAAATGAGTTTCAGTTCAGAATGAATAATTTATAATGATAAATTATTAAAATCATGTCTTATTATTATTATTTTTTATTTATTTATTTATTTATTTATTTTTTTTTTTTTGGTCATGTCCTTTACGTTACATTTTTACCTTATTAGGTGTGAATTATTTTTTTTAAATCGAAAATTTTATATTATTTATAAGAAAAATAGACCAGCACGTTAACGAGATAAGTTAACATTCAACAATAAAAATTGGAGAAGAAAACAATCTGTTGTCTAGTCCGTCACAAAAAATAAATAAATAACCATTAAGATTTAAATTTTTAAAATTAAGGATTTCTTGAGTATAAGTTTTCTCTCGCACAAAGTTTTTTTTTTTTTTTTTTTTTTTTAATTCAAGATTTTATTAGCTCCACCAGTTCCGAGAGGGTATGCTTACGAAACTGATAGACATTTTCGAAATAAAATTGTGTTATATTTACATGTTTTGAGGTCTCCTGAAACGAAATATAATGTTTTTAGCGGTTGGTCTGTGCGCGTCGATTTGCCTATCTTGGATATACTTGGAAAATGCTGAAAGTGTATTTCATTTTGTGTTAGGTGTTTTTCATATAAGACTAAATTTAAATGCACAATCTGATGTGCACATAGTTTATTGAATACAGGGCTATCCAAAATTAAGCTAAACGTTCTTTTCTGTAGAATGTAATTGACGGAAGTGCTTTGGTACACTTTTTTATGTCGACGAATACTGTAGAAGAAGGAAAATTAATTTTTCGAACCTATAATGTAAACAAAGTATTTTTTTTTTTTTGAAGTTCTATTTTCAACTCAGGTTTTTGAATAAAGTCACGTTTTGAGGTTCCCTGAATACAAAAAACTTTTTTTTTTTTTTTTTTAGTTTTTAGCGATTGATTTATATGCATATTTATTATCAGAATAACTTAAAAACAAACAAATGAAGGAAATTCACAATTGTATTTTAAAACTCGTATTAGGTTTCAATTTGAAAAATTTGATAAAGATTGGCAAATTTAAGGACAAATTAATAACATCCTTGAAATATTTTTACTTCCATTACCCTACTACCGTAGGTAATGAAAGTATTGTGTTCGGTCCAAAAATTCGACATCGAGTTTTCCCCTGATTTATATTTAGCCAGTATATGTGTTTGTGTGTATATATATGTGAGTGTATGGATGTGGGGATATTTTTCATTTTTCTGATAATTTTTCAAATCAGTACTCATGATATTTAATTTTTACATGAATTTTTAATTCCATATTCCATTTCTGTGGTAAAAGGTTAATAAAAGTAATGTTTTGAATCTTAAAACTTAATATTTTTAAAAAGAACAAAAGTAGAAATAAAAATTTTCTATTTTTTCTTTTCAAGATTCCCAACACTTTTGTTTCGATTTAACTGAAATAATCAAATTTTTATACGCATTTACACAAGTCTTTAAAAAACAGTGGTATTAAAAAAATATAAATCAATCTTGTTCCTATATTGGAGTATTTTATAGTTTTATTCATAAGTTACTAATGTAATTTATGAATAAAACTATAAAATACTACAATATAGAGTTACTTCAAAGTAACTAAGAACAAGTTATTTTTCTGTATTCCTACATCAATAAATAAAAATTTCATTTCATTTTGTAATAAGCATAACTATTTTTATTTGTTAAATCTAACTTACTAACAGAGAGGTGTCAACCCTTCGAATTTTTATATCATAATTTCTTTTAAATTTATCTTCGTCTTAATCACACAATTTACGATAATAAAGAAAAATAATATTTTTTGTGAAAAATATTATTGATATTCAAAAATCCGGAGGGTTGGTAATTTTGCATTAATTATTTATGCAGTTTACATACCTTGTCTGGAAATATTTGGAAGCAATTTTTTACGCTGAATTGCATTGCTTGGTATTTCGTGGAAACATATATTTTCACGGCTACAGTCTGATTTACAAAATGGAACGACGCAATACACCATATTATAAAAAAAAACTCTCACATTTGTTAAATTAATAAAACATAAACCAGAACTCAATTGAAGCTCAATTGCATCGCGCTCGCGGGAAATAAACATAACTTTACGTATGGTATCAAGCGCCATCTACTGGCTATGTTCTTCTTGTACTGTTGCCAAGTTTTCGAGCGACTCGCTAGGCATCTACTTAAGGAGGCTCTGGTTTGACAAAGCAATGAAACAACCTTGAAAGTGATCTTGACAGTATTGTCAAAAACTTTTCTCATTTCGGAGTTGAAAGAGACCGCCGGCACTTTGAAACGAATCTCGTAAATGGACAATATTCCTGTGACGTCACAGTAGGTAAAATCGCCGAACACGTGGCCGATATTTTGTAAGCAAATTAGATTCAAGATGCCATTTTATTGTTACGCATAACATTTTCCTAAATATTTCTCCAGTGAAACTTATTAATCAGATATGTGTTCAAACAAGAACAAAAGAGAAATGTAAACAACTGAATCGAATGATAAAGTTAAGACTATTCCATATCGTAAAATTGCAGAACATTTTATGTATACACACACACACACACACATATATATAGATATCAAAGCTTAATTAATTAGAATTTCAATCATTTTAATAAAGGGATCTATTAAATGGAGCATCCATTTAAATGTGTTAACATCGCCACAGTTCACATGGCAACTTTTAATATTACATATGTTGATTAATATTAAAGTGTATGACAAAAACTGGATTAAGAACAAAACAAAGGTATCACTATATCACTCTTACTTCAATTTCATATAATCTGTAACTCTTATAAATAATATTGCAAGATAAAAATTTGCAAGCCACAATGCTTTGCTATGGTAGAGTTGAGGATTGTTTTCCTAACCAGCTGATGTTCTTGTAGCATCGAACCCAAAGTGGGAATATGGTACATTTTCGTCGGCAGGTAAGGGGTGAATCATATTACAGAATAAATTAGAAATGTTCGCAGATATGTTATTTTCATTTTTCCAAAAATTGAGTCTGGGGAAAGTTTAGCCAAAATAATGTTATTTATATTAAATTCATTAGCAAAAAATCCGAAAACAGCTTGAACTGTGTTGTGTGCGTGAAGTGCTCTGTATTTCGTCTGAATAAAAGGATTTCATACAGATAGATTTTAATGCAAATATTATTTGCTTTGTTTTGGTCATTACGGATATTTATTGTTGTTTAACACTTTCAGTCACAGTGTTCCCGCTGATGGAACACATAATTTTAATTCTCAAGTGCAAAATCTCATCCCGGAAATTTTTTAGCAAAAATTTACATTTATAACATAGCAGAAAAGGCCCTTTTTTTAACGTGAAAATTTAAAATTTCTTCTATTTTAATTATGTTCGTGAATTCCGGTGGCAGTGTAATTTAAATGACCCGAATTACCTTGCGCCGCAAAGGGTTAAAATACTCCGGAATAAATTGAAATGTTGGGATCTATGCAACGTTTACCAGTTTTTGTTGTCGATAATGTTTACTTATAAAGTGATTTATTTATTAAATTAAATATTATTTGAATTTAATAAGGTTTACTTACAGATGTTTCAAACCGAAAATTTCTCGAAAAGGAACAATGCTAATTTTTTATTTTTCAAATATTTATGATCAGCTATGTGTCTAAAAGCCCTTTTTAAAATTAGTTTAGTAATTTTTAAAATAAATTAAGTAGTGAACGTTAAAGGGTTAAGCACTTTAAACCAGCCTATAAAGGAGGATCGAGAATTAATGGTATAAACTCTAAAGATTGGTACAGGACACTCTAAGAATCGTTTATTGCACAGGAATGTATGAGCACAAGTGACGCGGAAATGCGCAAAGTGTATGTGCTCAATTACTTGAATGCCACCTCTAGAACGTGATTGATTGGAGGTGGTCTATGAATCCCTTGGTTATCCAAATCTTCCGATTTATCGATCCTCAAGTATTTTTTACGGAGACATCTAAAAAACCTTTTTTATGTGAGTCAAATAAGGATCTCATTGTTTGAATATACGCAGCTGCTGCACGTCTACGTGAAATACCCGGCATCTATGCAAGAATATGCCAATCGCTTCGTTGACGCTGTCAAGCATATATTACTGCTGTGAACCAGGGTTGCCAAATTTGGCCTTTTCTTTATTCAATAGTCACCAATAATTTTTATTTGTAGTGTTTGACTAATCACTTCAAAGATTGATAGTGTATTATGTATATCAAATGTCACTTCTCAAAATTATTGGTGATTATTGAATTAAAAAAAATTTGGTAACCCTGCTGTGGACACGATTTCAAAAATTAATTGTGAACGTTGTAGTGGTCAACCACGCAGTCAATAAACAATTTGTTTTTCCTTCTATCACTTATTTCGTGTGATTGTGCTTCAATATTTTATTTGTGTCCATACATTCCTGTACAATAAATAATTGTTGCAATGCAACGTTTCGTATTAAACTTTAAAGTTTGTGTCATGAATTCGGAATCACTCTGTGTATGGTGTCTAATTCATCAAATGAATATGTCAAGTGTAAAAAATAAAGTAAGATTTTTCTTTTTTTATTATTTTTCAGGGATAAACGAAGATGATAAAATTCCAGAAAGGCAATCATATCTCTGGCAATGGTAAATATAGACTCTATTGCCATCCCAACCTCACGTCTCTCTGCCTCAACATAATTCTCTATAGTCTCATCTTCGATCACATCCTGGCAGGAACAATTAGCATTCCAACTCTAAAGGACGGCAAGCATTTTCAGAATAATACTGATATACGACAAGAAGAGGAGAAGCTAATTGAAAACATTTGCCAATTAACAAATAAAAACTTATCTCTAAATCAGAGCATCTGGTTTGAAAATGTGACAACTCTGATGAAATGTTTTGAAAGAAAAATCTACAAATCTGTCATGAAAACTTATTTGGGTCTAAATAATACAGCAAAGGTTCGTCCGACGTCACTTTCCCAAATTCTTCTGTATTGTATCGTCATTCTTATCATCCTTTTAGTCATGATCTATCTCATGAAATTGCATATGTCAAGATCACGTGTTCCCCCAATTCGCACTGTCGCCCAGTATTATAACAATGCAGAACGCTAATATTCCAACTCCTTATTTCCATAATATTTGTGTTGTTGCTTTAAGAAAGATTTTAGTGCATCAGATTATACGATTTGCGACTACTCGTTTTTGTACTGCTATATTTATGTTTCCAATTTTTACACTCTTTTCCCAAATAAACAAGCAAGTACTCATATTTGAAAGTGATAAATCTGAAATGTATTTGACATGGAAATTGATTTACAGCACTTCTACATTTAACTACATTACTGCTGAGAAAATTGAAGACCATGTTTTCCTAATTTTAGCTTACGCAACACCTGCTCTGTTGAAGCAAGCTCATGCACGCAAAAGGACTTCTTTCCAGTGTTGTCAGATTGGGGATTTTTCTCCCATTTTGTTTAATTTTTGGCATACTTGCCAACCATCTCATTATGAACCGTACAATTTTTAATACCCGCCTTTTTTCTTCGCACCAGTAATTTTTTAGAGTAATTTTAGTTTTATTTAATAGTAACAGCATTTGGAGAGAATAACTCTAAAAATATAGTGGCATGAGAAAAGGGGCGTTTTTTCAGGAGACACTAACAATTGTACGGTTATTAATGAGATGGTTGGCAAGTATGTTTTTGGGCTTCAGGAGACTTTTTTGGGGACCGAATTTTACTGGGGAATTTCGAAGGGATTTTTAAAATTTTTGGGGAGAATGCTGGGAAATTTTTCAACTCTTTTGTCTTAGACTATGTAATCTACGTGATAAGTTTAGAGCGTTGTCAATTGTAGAAATTTATCCCAACTCATAGGGACTTTTAACAGTTTTCTTCAGCATGTAGGGTCCTTTTGAAGGTACCCCTTCAGAGGAAGTCCTCGGGATATCCTAAGGATGAAAGTAAATCCTACGTACATCATAAGCACTGAAATATTTTATGCAAGTTTAAAATTTTTCTATAACTGGTAATTTTTTTTTTTTTTCCCCCTTTCGTGGGGACTCTTTTAAAAAATGAGCTTTACTTGGGGAACAATTAAGGCTAAAATCTGTTAAATATTTAAAAACTTTTTTTAAAACCAGATTAGGGAAAATTTGAAAGCCTATTTTGGAGATTAACTGTCGACCACCTGATGACACTGCTTCTTTCCCTCCTAACAAACTTTCCATGTAGAGTAGTAACTTTCCATGTATACTTTCCATGTAAATGAGCTCTTGCGAGCTAGATATGTTATTTTCTTCTTTTTAATCATACTTTTTATTTTACATTAAATGTTGTTATGTCCATAAGGCTGGTTGTTATTTATAGTCTTAGAGTCATTTCTTTAGACAATTTTAGATTTCAGTCAGAATGAAACTTAGAGATTTAATAACAATTAGATACAGTCGGTAACAAAAGTGTCCGAACACTAGCAAGAATTCCTATGTAAGAAAAGTACGCTTCATACGGTTTCGTTAAATAAATCCTTGTGGAATCCTGTTCTTAGTCAGTGTAAGAATATGATTCGATAAGGATTTATTTAACAAAACCGTATGAAGTGTACTTTTTTCACATAGGAATTTTTGCTAGTGTTCGGACACTTTTGTTACCGACTGTACTGTTTATACAGCTACTTTCGATTTCAAGTTTTAGAAAATTGGTACAATTGGTTTTGGTTATGAACTACCAAAAGCCAGATACAACTGCATTCTAAAACATGACATCGAGACTGAACTGAAAAAAAAAAAAAAAAAAAAAAAGACTGTTGTATTCTAAGAAATCGGCAATTTAACCTAGAACACTTGAATATTGTTAAAAAAATATTTTAAATTCATGATTAATATATATATATATAAGGAATTTCTTCTTGATTTCTTTATAAGAAATGGAATAGTAGCCAGGAGGATACTACAGTTTTAATATTTAGCGCCACTAATTTTGTAAAGCATGAATCTATTAGTTTTAAAACATTTTATTATTATTATTATTATTATTTATTATTATTATTATTATTATAAAGTTAATGTTATTAAATATAATAAAATAAATAAAAATTAATGAATTATAAAATTAACAAACATTATTATAAAACTAATTATATTAAAAAATTAGTGTTGTACAAAAATAAAATTCTAGTAACCTCCTGGCAATCTTGGATAACACAAATGTATTCTAAGGAAGTGTTAACATGAATCAAAACAATTAAATGCGTTTAAAGGAAATGTTTTAAATTCATTGTAAGAAGAAAGATAAGACATTTCTTCTTGATTTCTTTACAAAAAACAAAAAACACAAATATATTCTAAGAAACTGTTCAACTAAAATATAATTAAAAAAAAAAAAAATATTGTGTTTTAAAAAATGTTTAAAAATCAATACAAGAAGAAATATAAGGTATTTCTTCTTGATTTCTTTATAAGAATTGAATAACAGGGTAACCAGGTGGATACTACAATTTTAATATTTAGCGCCACTAATTTTGTAAAGCATCAATCTATTAGTTTAAAAACATTTTATTATTTATTATTATTATTATTATTATTATAAAATTAATGTTATTAAAAATTATAAAATTAATAAAAATTAATAAATTACAAAATTAACAAACATTATTATAAAATTAATTATATTAAAAAATTAGTGTTGTACAAAAATAAAATTCTAGTAACCTCTTGGGAATCTTGGATAACACAAATGTATTCTAAGGAAGTGTTAACATGAATCAAAACAATTAAATGCGTTTAAAGGAAATGTTTTAAACTCATTGTAAGAAGAAAGATAAGACATTTCTTCTTGATTTCTTTACAAAAAACAAAAAACACAAATATATTCAAAAAAACTGTTCACCTAAAATATAATTTTAAAAAAATATATATATTGTGTTGTAAAAAATGTTTAAAAATCAATACAAGAAGAAATATAAGGTATTTCTTCTTGATTTCTTTATAAGAATTGAATAACAGGGTAACCAGGTGGATACTACAATTTTAATATTTAGCGCCACTAATTTTGTAAAGCTTCAATCTATTAGTTTAATTACAAATATTTTTTATTACATTAGAAGAAGATTGTTACATAAACCAAAACAATTAAATATGTTTAAAGAAAACGTTTTAAGCTCATTGTAAGAAGAAAGATAAAGTATGATTCCTTTACAAGAAACGAAAACCCAAATATATTCTAAAAAATTGTTAACTTAAGGGGACTCTCCGAAAGCCGAAGCCAATGTTATTCTATGGGAAATTTTGCCCCATTATAATTGATTAACTAATATATATTTTTAAATTTCCTTTACACTTTCCGAAAATTCACAACTATTAAAAAATTTATCGCTTTTTAAAAATTGATTTTTTTTTTTTTTTTTTTTTTAAGATTTCCTTTTTAAGCTCAAAAAGGAGAAATTTCACACTGGGAAAATTCGCTTTTTAGAACCTCAAAATAAAATATTAAAAATTTAAAAAAATAATTTTTAGAAAGCGATAAATTGTTTAATAGTTGTGAAATTTCTGAATGTGAAAACGGAATTAAAAAATATGTATTAGTTAATGAATTTTAATGGGGCGAAATTCTCCATAGAATAACATTGGCTCTGGCTTCTGGGGATGTTAAGTGGAGAGACCCCTTAACCCAAAACGATTAAATATATTTTAAAAACTGTTTATAATGAGGGAGTCTTTCAACAATATGCAAGGTTACTGTAAAGCAATCTATTACTTGTATGTTTTCTCTTTAAAAATGAAAGGATGTAATACTCAAAACCACATCTCCTAGCCCAGATCATTCTGTTGGGTTGTTTTCCCAGCGAAAGCCCATGACGAAACGCTTACATAGTAACGTTCGGCATCTGAAACCAGGTGACCCTTGCACCCAATGAGATTTAGTAATAAATTTTGTCAGTCGGTCAGTGATGCCAGATTGGGGATTTTTGAGTCTTCTAGGGACAATTTTGGGGATCAAATGTTTGTAGAGACTTTTTTTGGGGAATTCTAAAGATCTTGGGGACAAATCTGGGAAGTTCTTAACTTTCTGTCAATGTTGGCAACGTAATGATTTATCCCTACGACCAGGGATTTTCAATAGCTTTATTGTTATTTGAGGATTTTTTTCAAAAATTGCCTTCATTTGGGGAAAAATCTGAGCTTAAATCCACTTAAATCTGCTTTTTTTTTTTTTGAAAAAATATTTATTTTCCCAATTTAGTAGAAATCATGTTGGGGATTTTTTTCGAAAAACCCCCCTGATTTGGGGAAATTTGAAGACCTGTTTGGGGAAATAATTTTTGACCATCTGGCATCACTGCAGTCGGTATCAGTCACTGTAAAATGTAGCGTTGTTTTGACAGCGCTATTCATGCTATTATTTAAAATGTGATCCATGTACTCTGTAAATATTGTGTTTCTGTTTTCAT
This sequence comes from Salticus scenicus, assembly GCA_963930645.1. Taxonomy (NCBI): domain Eukaryota; kingdom Metazoa; phylum Arthropoda; class Arachnida; order Araneae; family Salticidae; genus Salticus; species Salticus scenicus. Next base: position 130,672,962 of record OZ005661.1, read on the forward strand.
TAAATTTTATCATGTGCTACAGTCGTTGGAGAATTATTGTGTCCCATTCTTCCCTGTTGTTGTTTTGATTTAAAATTGGTTTTATGGGAAAATAAAATAGTAAATCTTTTGTTTATTTTTCGATCACTATTAAGTTAAGCTAGCCTCCATCAACATAGGGCTACTTTAAAGCAGTCTATTACTTATATGTCTTCTCTTTAAAAAGGAAAGGATAATTTTAGAGTTAAGGTAACAAGTGACTATGAAAAGTGTGCAATTAAAAATATCCATATAGTTATTATATAATGTATGAATTTATACAGTAATTTTAAAATAATATCATTATACAGTTCTTCAAACGATATTTAAAATCTTACAATATTTTTAGACTTTTTTTTTTTTTTCTTTCTTGTGTTTCAAATTTTAGAAAAAATTAGTCACTTATAAATGCTCTGTGCGCATTTATTTTCATCCAATGCTTTGAAAAATTTTTATGACTATTAATCAGTACATTTGACACAAAACTGGATATTCGATTTGAAATCGAGCAGTTTTACTGCTCGGCATAAAAATCGCCCCCAACACCATGTTCGCAAATTCGTATGTAAAATGACATCCTGAATCCGAATATGACGCCCATTTTGCCGTCACCTACCGTCTTTTAAGGACGTCCCCCTATTTTTATCCCTTTCAGGCAATTTTATGGTCATACATTTGATTTGTAGGGGGAGAAAGGAATATTTTAGCTGTTAAATCTGTACTGATAAGTATAAAGGATTTAAGTCCATATTCTTGATTTTTCAGGAGACGAAAAATAAAGTTAAACTAACTAAAAACAAAGCAGAAGAATCGATTAGGAAAAAGGGATTTCATTGACTTATACCCTTTATACCATTCAGTGGTTGTCAATCTTCATTTAATAACGGGAAAAAATTGAATTAAATATTTTATACCATACATGAATGGTAAATTTCTGACTTGAACCTTTTTTACCAATGGATTTTCTCAAAGACTAAATATGACATAGACTTAACCCTTTGCGGCGCAAGACAATTCGTGTCATTTAAATTATACTGCCACCGGAATTCATAAACTGAATTAAACTAAAAGAAATTTTAAATTTCAAGGTTAAAAAAACCGGCCTTCTCTGCTATGTTATAAACGTAAATTTTTGCTAAAAATTTTCCGGGATGAATTTTTGCATCTGGATCTTAAATTTTGCGTCCTCGCAGCGAGGACAGCGCGCGTTAAGAGGTTAAATCCTTTATACCAGTCGATTGAGATTTTTTTTTTTTTTCTGACTATGTACTTAACTCAAAATCGACATTTTTGGACTTAAATCCTTTATACTTATCAGTACAGAAATATCGTCGAAATGACTACAGTATTGGACACATTTGCAGCAAGAGTAAATTAAAGGGGGAGTGATTTGCCACTGAAATTATATATTAAATTTAGTATATTTTATTAATCAATATTATTATTTATTATACATTATATATATATATATATATATTAAGCGTTAAACTATTTTCTTTCCATTCTCCAAATCAAATTCATGGCCATAAAATTCCCGAACAGAGATAAAAATGGGGGAAGAGGATGGAATCCCGAGAAAACGGTGGGTGATTGGGCAAAATGGGTGTCATATTCGAATTTAGGAAGTCATTTTACATATGAATCAGCAAGAATGGTATCAGGGCTCTTTTTTTTTTCCTTAATTTTATTACGAACTTTCAAATTCAATCGCATAAGACTAAAATTTATAAAAAATCAAAATTTACATTTTAGTTGTTGTTTGCAATTGATTCTGTAATTGAGATATTAAAAAAAGTTAAATACACATATGTGTTCGGTTACATGCATACAAAAAACTCGCAGAAAAAGAGATGGAATTTTAAAATAATTTAGATTTGCATGGAGGATTTTGAAAATGGGCATTATTTCATACTATTTTTACTCACATATAAGAAGCCTTTCCATCTCAAGAATTACATTTCATTCTTTAAAACATGCTTTATGCATAAAACTGTTAGATTCCGTAGTTGTACATAGTTTAATAAACGATAGAATGTAAAAAACTAAAATAGTTCATTTCAACATCGTAAATAAGCGCTAACACATTCTCCAGGTACTCTGAAACGCACATTTTATGAAAAATACATATTTCATGATATAAATTTTACACTTTACTTTTACCATTAATTATGGTAGAAAAATTACCGCTTAAAAAAATATGTTCCGTGAAACAAAACTCTTACGCAACACCCACTCTCAACGCCATTAATTTTGAAATGTATATGATAATTATTTTGTTTACAAATGACCATTTAAGCATAAAATTAAACACACAGGTCCTTTCATTTTTTATCCTAAACGAAGCACAATCAAAAAAGAAATTAATCAGTTTTCATCGAAGAGCTGTAATTTCATGCCGCTAATTATGGAAATTATTTCCCTAAAAGTTGAAATTTTATCCTATGTTATTAAGAAATATTAGTTAGGATTTTTTTTTTTTTTTTTTTTTTTTTTAGGAAATTGTAATTAGAAAAAATTATAATACTTAATTTTATCATTTTAATTTTGAAAAGGAACGTTTATCTTTTAACTTAAATGTTGTTGTTTTTCGGTGTTTAGCCTTTTATTAACTTACAATCGTATAGTGAAAAAAAAATTGCTGTTTAAATTAACTTAAAATTTATTATTGTTATACTATGATAATTAATGATTGTTATTGTGGTTTGTACAAACCTCTATAGTTTGTACTGTGAATTCGGAACCACCCTGTACAATTCATCAAATGAATATGTAAAATTTAAAAAATAAATTATATTTGTGGCGATTATGAGAAATTTCCCGAAGAGTGTTGCCAAATTTAGGGACATTTTTACTCAATAATCACCAAAACCTTTGAGGAGAGATGTTTAATACACAGTCAGCAGAAAAAGTATCCGAGCACTAGCCAATAATTTCGATATCAAAAAATTACACTTAATACTGCTTTGTTAAAATTCCTTATCGAATCATATTCTTAGACTGACTAAGAACATGACTCGACAAGGATTTCTTTAACAAAGCAGTATCAAGTGCACTTTTTTAGACACGGATTATTGGTAAAGCTCGGATACATTTGCTGCCGGCTGTATGTACAGCCGGCAGCAAAATTATTTGATCGCTAGCAATAATTCCCATATAAAAAATACACTTAAAACTGCTTTCTTAAATAAATTCTAATTTAATCATGTTTTTAGACTGACTAAGAGCATAAATCGACAAGGATGTATTTAGCAAAGTAGTAGTAGTAGGTGTGCATTTTTCATACGGGAATTATTGCCAGCGCTGGAATAATTTTCTGCCGACTGTAAAACCTGATTACATAGAAAGCGATGACACTTCAACTGACGATAGGGAGTTCCAGGTTATTTGCATAACAAAATACGACTGCAGCGATCCTGTGGGGGAGAGTGAGAATTACACTGAGTGCATGCCTAAGCAGTGATGCCAGATTAGGGATTTTGTCCCCATTTTGGGGATTTTTGAGACTTCTGGGGACAATTTTGGTGACCGAATGTTTGTGGGGACTTTTTTGGGGAATTCAAAAATTTTTGGGGACAAATCTGGGGAGTTCTTCAACTTTCTGTCAATGTTGGCAACGTAATGATTTATCCCTACGACCAGGGATTTTCAATAGCTTTATTGTTATTTGGGGTTTTTTTTCAAAAATTGCCTCTATTTGGGGAAAAATCTGCGCTTAAATCCACTTAAATCTGCTTGATATTTCTTTTTGAAAAATTTTTTATTTTCCCTTTTTAGTAGAAATTAAGTTGGTGATTTTTTCGAAAAAACCCCCTGATTTGGGGAAATTTTAAGACCTGTTTGGGGAAATAATTTTCGACCATCTGGCATCACTGTGCCTAAGCTCCATCGAAGGAACCAAAGAAATTTAAGAGTAGGAGGCTAACTAACACCTCAAACTTAAATACGTCGTGTCGTCGTCTGTTACATTAAAATTGTAACATTGTAACTTTATTTCAAAGCGTTGAAAAATTGTTTTTTATTGAAAATATGGGTATGAATGGTATGTATTTTCTTTCCTAAACCCTTATTATAACTTAATTTTTTATTATTAGTGATTTTTACTTTGCAAACAATACATTTTTGTATGTTGTATTGTTTCGTCATATGTTATTTATTCATTAAGCCTATTTTTTTTATTCAACTCCTATACGAAATGTATTTATTGCAGTAATTTAAAAAGGAAATAAAACTTTATAATCACGGGGGCTATGCCCCTTAGTGGTAGGGAACTGTTTATCAAAAATATGGATATATATGAGGATACGGATAAGGAACTCTGTCCCCTAGTGATTATAAAATTTTTATCTTTTTTAAGCCTACTTACTTATTTAACTCTAATAGGAAAACTATTTATTGCAGTAATTTAGAAAGGAAATAAAACTTTATAATCACTAGGTGGTTCTGCCCCATGTTCACTCCGCTCATCAACCCCCAAAGGAGACTTTGCCTCCCCCCGACTCGCGTCACTTACCCATGTGGCGCTCCGCCCGCCTTTTCGATGGCTTACATTTCACTAAATAGGAATATTAATAGTGTGTAACACAAGACAAAAGCAGAAAAATTTTGTAGAAGTCCCATACAGTCGGCAGCAAAAGTATCCGAGCACTAGCAAAAATTCCTATCTAAAATAAGTACACTTAATACTGTTTTGCTGTATAAATCTTTGTCGAATCCTGTTCTCAGACTGAACGGGATTCGACAAGAATTTATTTAACAAAACTGTATTAAGTGTACCTTTCTTATACAGGAATTTTTGCTGGTGCTCGGATACTTTTGCTGCTGACTGTATTTAATGTCAAATTGAAATGCACAATATTTAATATAATTTTTTTTTAATGTAATATTATGCTAAAAATTAGCTCTTTTTTTTTTTTTTTTTAAGAATAGAAATAAATTTGTGCTGGTATTAGAGGAGAAATTTTCTCATCACTAAAATTGTCCTAATATATATATATATAACTTTGCCTAAAACCAAGCAAATTAACATCAATAACTGTAATTAAGAGCTTTATGCGCAAAATACAATTTGTCCAGATATCTCAGTTAATTTTAGTAGTGAATAAAACTTTACGTAAAATACTAATAAATAATATACGTATCCCGAAAGACTCTTTATCAAAACAAACAAAGTTCGCTTTTCTTTGTGTACACTTGTAGTAATGGAAATTGAGACAAAAGGTTAATTTGATTTTTTTTTTTTTTTTTTTTTTTTTCAATGGTACAGTCGGTAACAAAAGTGTCCGAACACTAGCAAAAATTCCTATATAAAAAAAGTACACTTCAAACGGTTTTGTTAAATAAATCCTTGTCGAATCCTGTTCTTAGTCCGTGTAAGACCATGATTCGATAAGGATTTATTTAACAAAACCGTATGAAGTGTATTTTTTTAACATAGGAATTTTTTCTAGTGTTCGGACACTTTTGTTACCGACTGTATATTTGTGTAAAATAGCATGTTGCGTGTTGAGGTGGTTATTTTTTCTTGTCATAAATTAGTTTTATTTCATGATTCACTCGCAAGTATATATTTTGATCCCCAAATGTCATTTAAAGTCTTTAGTTACGACTTAGAATAACTGCATATGAATAATATTGTGTATTCAAACAGTTTGTCTGTTATTATATATGCTGATAAAGAGTTCATTTTGTATTCAACCTTAGTAATCATACACCAAGTTTTTTTTTTTTTTTTTTTTTTTTTTGCTTTGCGTGATTTTTCAAACTTTTAAGTACCCCCAATTAAGCGAGTTTTTTGAAAATACCTTTTTAGTTTATAAAGAATATGTTTACTGATTATATAATTTTGGATATTCTAAATTGACTGTATTTGATATGACAAAGAACACGTTTTGTATTTTTGAAATTGGTGTCGAGTTCCACTTATTATCATAGTATGCAGTAGTTTGCTCTCTAATACTTTTTATTTTATTTATTCATATATTTTTAAACTATTTTTTCTATTTTTTTTTTCTTTCTCTTTATAACACGCTTTTATTTAACTTGGTATTTTATTAGTTTATTTACGTATGTGGTCAAATTGCAGAATTCAATTTTAACATATTTCCTATCATCCTATTGAGCTGAAATTTTGCATACATGCAGGACCTGTTTTCGCAAGCGGCAAATGTGGCATACACCCGGGCCCTCATTTTAAAGAGGGCCCCTAAATCAGCTGCCTTTTGAAATTTGAAGCATTTTACATATATACAGAATTGACTTTAAACACCTTGTTATAGAAAGGGGTCCCTCAGTTGATGATTTTGCCCTGGGCCCCCACTTCTGTGACTCAGTCTCTGCATACATGAATAACTCCGATGACAATACATGCCCGAGTAGAAACGGTCTTATAGGAGTGGACCTAAAATCCTGGATCTCCAGATCCTATTGAGCTGAAACTTTGCATGCATGTATAACTTCGATTAAAATACATGCTCAAATAGTAACGGATTTACTCATGGAGCTAAAGGGGCCCAGGGTTACCGAATCCAGAATTTGTTTCGAATTTTAACACACTTCTTATCGTCAGATAGATTAGAAATTTTGCATGCATGTATAATTTCGCCGATATTGCATGCTTAACCCTTTAACGTTCACTACTTAATTTATTTTAAAAATTACTAATCTAATTTTAAAAATGGCTTTTAGACACATAGCTGATCATAAATATTTAAAAAATAAAAAATTAGCATTGTTCCTTTTCGAGAAATTTTCGGTTTGAAACATCTGCAAGTAAACCTTATTAAATTCAAATGATATTTAATATATTAATCACTTTATAAGAAAATATTATCGACAACAAAAACTCGTAAAAGTTGCATAGATCCCAACATTTCAATTTATTCCGGAGTATTTTAACCCTTTGCGGTGCAAGGTAATTAGGACCATTTAAATTACACTGCCACCGGAATTTACGAACATAATTAAACTATAAGAAATTTTAAATTTTCACGTTAAAAAAAGGGCCATTTCTGCTATGTTATAGATGTAAATTTTTGCTAAAAAATTTCCGGGATGAGTTTTTGCACTTGAGAATTAAAAATTAGGTGTTCCATCAGCGGGAAGACTGCGACTGAAAGGGTTAAGCAGTAAAAGAATTACTTGAAGTTTAGTATAACGTATAATAGTAGCCGCCTTCACTTTATTACATTTTAAAATAAAATGTACTATAAACTCTGATCAAATAGCAATTTTTTTTTTATTTATGTATTATGTTTTTATTGCATAAATTGCTGCAAAACATTTGCTGCAGAACAATGCATATCTTATTAAAAAAAAAATCTTCAAAATTGTTATTTCGACAATAAAATGCGTATGAAATACAAAGCTGAAACTCAATTACTACTTTCTTTTGCAAATTATGTAAAACTAACAATTTAGAATATTTTATCTGTCGCAATTAAACACATTTCCACAATATAGGGGAGACCGGAACACAGTGGACCACATCTACACTCTTAATTTGTTTTCACAATAAACAGAAAAGCAATGTACTTGAAAAAAATTGGGGACAATCTCTAAGCCTTTCTTAACATGTCTTAAGTTTTTTATAACAATATTTTCAATACATTATGAACGAAAAAATAAATTGTGAGCACTTACAAAGTGGACCACTGTGCCCCATCACTGGGGTACAGTAGACCAGCCTCTTTTGTTTTTATTAAATTGATATAAATTACTTTTTTTTTTTTCCTGTAAAATTAGTTTCTTATACTATTCTAGTCTAAATAACATAATTCAAGCATTTTCATGAAATAAAATGGCCAAAATTAAATTAAAATAAACAATTAAAAAATAAAATTTCAGTAAGAAAATTTATTAAGTTAAAATAGAAATTGTTTTTTATTCTTTTATTAATATTATATAAATATAAAAAAAAAATTTATTCAGATATTAATGAATATTATACTACTAATTTTCAAATGTTTAATTTTTTTTTTTTTTTTTTCGAGATATAATTAATTTATATTTGTGGGATAAATTTAACTAAAATACATTAAGCTACTTCCTTTGCTTTTCACATGTGATCTCTAAAAACAACAATAATAATAAATTATTCCTACTATTTATTAAATTAGATATTTTTTCTTTCATTAATACTATATAATTCAAAGAGTTAATAAATTTAGATATTGATAATAATTATATTACTGTTCAAATATTTATTCTTTTCAGAAATTTATTATAGTTTTTATTTTATTATAAAATTAAGATATTTATTACTTTGGGATATTAATACATTACATTATATTTGTATCTATAAATTTAACTAAAACAAATATAAGTATTAAATCTAGTTTGTACTTTTACGCACACTGGAAGGTGGTCCACTGTGCCCCGTGCCAGAGTAAAACAAATAATAATAATAAAATAATATATAGACTATAAATATGCTAATAATTTTTAGGAATTTAAAAAGAGCAATATCTTGCCTTCCTTTAACAGCTATATAGTATCTATAGTCACTAGTTCAATCTTTATAAAATTTTAAAAACTTCAATGTGGAAATGTTACTTTGAGCAGCTCAAAACATAAAAACTGCTCAAAATGGTTATCTTACTAATTTCTCATGTTTTTTTTTTTTTTTTTTTTTTTTTTTTTTTGGGGGGGGGGCTGCATATAGCTAGTACCATGTTGCCATATATGAGTATCCATATGAACTAAAAGAGTTGAATATTAATAGATTTAAATAGGGGTGGTCCACTGTACCCCTAAGTCCTCTGTGCCCCGTCCTCCAATATGTTTAATTGTAAAGAAATACTATTCGAAAAATAATAATAAACTCCGAAATTTTGATTTTAAATAAAAATTTATGAAAATTTTATACAGGACATTGTAAAAATTATAATTTGTACATTTATATTGAATTTAATGCAGTTTATAATTATCTTGTTTAAAAAAAAATTTACCTTAAAATGCCTCTATACAGAGTAATGATAATTTCAATTAAAGTTTTTCTTTCTTTCTTTTTTTTTTTTTTTTTGAAATAATGCAAAACTAATAAATCTACCACACCGCAGCATATTGAAAAGTTTCCTATGAATATAAATACATTGCAAAAATTTTGAAGTAATGATTATTTTGAAAAGAAAAAACTTTGTGAAAGTCGAAAATACGGAAAATTACTTAAAAAGCTAGAAAACGGCTTAAAATACAGAATGCAGTAAATGTTAATAAACTAACGATTCTAACACTGTACAACATCTATGTAATATATCTCTAACATGGGCCAATTACGATTAGATTTTGTCGAAACGATATGGCAGTGACGTAAAGTGTTATTTGATTGATCAACTGAGATCGGATTTATCAAATCATAAATTCGGCTGCTAGATATTTCGGCTGCAAAAATTTAATTTAATACACTTACACTGTTTAAATAAATAAATAAATAAATTAATTAACGTGCTTTCACCCATTTAATTTTTACGGTCAATACCCTGTCTTATCTATAAAACGGGCAAATCCGTATTTTCTTTTACATGACTTGATAGTTTTTGCTATACCACAGGGTTCTCAGCAGTCATTTACCACTTTTTAAATAGTAATTTTCATTAATCCTTTGTATTGCATATCTTCGAAAGAAACAAAATTTGCTTTATATATAAAATGGTGTTCAAACTAGGGAAATTATGGGTAAAACATTAATTGATGTGTATTTGGCCGAAACTTTGCTGACGGGCAAAAACCCGTAAATTTGCTGCAATGTCTTTACAGTGTAAAATGCACATTTTCTGGAAAATTTTTGAAAAAATATTAATTTTGTCTGCTGAAACATATGCTCAAATTCTCGTATTTAGAAGTATATTTGAAAGAGTTTAAAGCCAGTTAAGCCTTGCATTTCATCTTTAGTTTTTTGGCGGGACGGTGGTGGCGCATTCTGTTGGTCAAAAACTAAATCATCATATTAAGATACAATATTAATATTACAATAATTTAATTTAATTCTAAGACTTTTTAACTTTGCAGCGGAAAATTTATTTTCTAAAATTGAAATTATATTGCAAATATCAAAGATCTCTTTTATTATTACAGAAAATGGAAAAAACTTAAATTTACAGTGAGTGATTTAATTTAACCCTTTCAGGACCATAAGATTTCCAAGACTAAATATGCCAATACAACACAATATTTTAGCTATTGTGGGTGTAAAGTAAGAGAATATCACCAGAAAAACATAGCAGGGTGTATAGGTTTCCTATAATTTCATGGGAAATATTTTCCCTATGGACCATAAAAGTAAATAAACGAAGAGTTAGGTTGATTATATCGGTATTTTATTTATTGCTTTGTAATACAAATTTATTGCTTTGTAATATAAAAATTATCAGAAAAGTAAAATAAATAGCTAGTTATGGTATTCTACGAAACAATTTCGTTTACTTGTGAAGCACAAGTGGACATTGCCCATAACACATTTATTATGTGTCCTATTTTCTATGCGTTTTTTTTTTTTTTTTTTTTATTCGTTCAGAAACACATTTGCTGCCTTGGACATACGTTTTATTTTGACATTCAGTAAAAAAAAAAATATCGATTCAATAATAATTGAACAGTCGATAACGATTTTTGTAGAAGGGAAAAATATTTCCCTTGGGCGTGAAAGGGTTGAGAGATTTTTCTGAAAATCATAGGAGTTATGTAAGTACTATCATGCAGATGCTCTCCTCTGGAAAGATTAGTTATAATTAATACTATTTAGTAAATTTCTACAAAATTTGTTGCATCATAATGTTTATTTTACAAAATAATTTAAAATTATTTATTTCGGCTCTAAAGCCCACAGTGTATACTTTAATGCAAGAATAACAATTAAAATGGTGCCTATGTTCGAAATTTATCCGGATGATATATCAAAACTGGTCTGACTTCTTGACATTCATCCATTTCAAAGACAATATCTAACACAAACTAACTAAGCTACAGGCAGGCACCATATCTTGGGATTTTCGGTTTATTCAAGTCTCAAAACGTCAAAAGAATGGAAATTGAAAGTTTATAGGAATTTCAAAGTTCCCCCTACCTTTGTTATGACAGAAAACTAAAATATTAAAGGAGAATAGTTATTTTACTCACTGTGCGTACTGGGCTCATTTCTGATTCAAATGCAATACATTTCTTATCTGTTTTATAGTTTTTTAGATTATAAATTTTCCAATTCATTTAATAAAATTATTAGATTTGCAGTTAATAAGATACTCATTTCAAATAATGTATTCGAATTAAATTCAGCATAATAAAATAATTTTTTTTAAGAGAAATATTAAAAACCGTTAGAAAGTCAAAGCTTAGAACCATTTTAATTCTGAATCTTTTATTCCGTTCATATAAAATTTGGAATGTAGGAGTAAATTTAACTACAGAATAAGAAAATTTTGTGAAATTAAGACATTGTTACTATAAATTCAAAAGTTAATAAAAGTTTTAATTTGTAGGTAACTCTCAAAACTTAATTTACTTATATCTTTAAACAAAAGGCGTTTTTCCTATAATTAATTCGTCTGAATGTCCTTTTTTGTGCAATGATTTGAGGCTGAATTTGGAGAGGTAGAAGTATTTACATTGCTTTTTTACAAAACCGTACAAGATGTCCTTAAGTTATTCAAGCCAAAAATAATCCAAGTTTGAGTAATTTCCTTTGTGAAAAATATAGAATTTCTCATTGCAATCAAAACCATGATTTTTTTTCGTAACTTTAACTGTAATATAGAAATTGCGTCATAATTTTAAATATACACAACTGGCCACTAAAACTGCTACACCAGAAATGAATGCAAATAACAGAATGATATTTACTGGACATATATATTACAGTGGAAAGAATAATTGATTATGGAAATATAGATGTATATATCCTGAGAAAGGAGTAAATAAAACAGTGACATCTTACAGCAATAACAGCATATATCCGCCTAGTCATTTAATCGAGCAGCGATTGGATTACATGGACGAGGAGAACAAGAGTACCTGTAGATTCAACACGATGCCACAGTTTATCTATTATAACTATTGGAGAGTGGTTGCATGCCTGTCACCTGGCAATTATTGACAAGACGTTTTCAATTAGTGCGAAATCAGAAAAACACGCTGGCTAGAGTATAAGTCGACCAAATTCTGTATCAAGGAAGATCCGGACAACTCGAAAAACATTCTTTCGAGCACTGTCCTGCTTAAATATTGCCCAAAGCCACCGGCCTTAACTCATCAAAAATGTAATTGTCGCTATTCAGAATATTACAATTTCAAACAAAAGGTGATCGAGATGTGCATTCAATGGCATCTCATACCATCACTCCATGTGATGGGCAAATATGATGATCTCTATTGTCTGCTGCCTATGTTCATTCTCCACGATGCTGAAAAATACTCATGTGGCAATACTGATCATGTAAGCCGAATTGTGCTTCTATGATAAAACAACGTCATGCCATTCCTAGGTCCATCGATGATCACGCACTGCAAGCGCTTCTGTCTTTGATGCAGCTTCGAGGCTAGGCGAATTCGTGGTAGCTGCATACTGGCTCCAGAGGGTTGGTATCTGCCACTTTATACACGTCGCAACCACTTTTTGTTTGCATTGCTGGCATTCTGAATAGCAGCCATTACATTTCTTATGGATTAAAGTCCGTATTCTGCCCCATATTCTAGGCCTCCATAGCGCAACATTAAGCATGACAGTGCACGACCGCATGTTGCTTGTACCTTTTTTGATACAGAATGTGTTTGACTGTTATTCTAACTTGCGCGTTTTTCTGTTCTTGCACCAACTTAAAAAACAGCTCAATCGTTGCCAAGCGACTGATACGCCACCACTCTCTAGTAATTACAGTCGATAAACTGTACGATGTGTTGAACCTACATGGAGTGTTGTAGTCGTAGATGTTATCCAATCGCTGTTAGAATCAATGCCTAGGCGGAAATGTGCTGTTGTTGCTGCCAGAGGTTTCTGCTCTATGCACTCATTTCTCAGGATATATACTTCATAATTTCCTGAAAATTTCCATTAAATACGAAGAAAAATACTCTTCAATAAAAGTGGTGTGGTATAAAGTAGATATTAATACTATTACAGAATATATTAGAAATGTTGGCAGGTATGTTATTTTCATTTTTCCAAAAATTGAGTCTGATGAAAATTTAGCCAAAATAATGTTATTTATATTAAATGAATTAACAAAAAAAAAAACCTCAACATAGACAAAAGAAAACTACAAGAAAGCAATTTTTTCTCTCCATTCTTCCTCTTTGAAAATGAAGCTCATTGATGGAACACGGGTGCAGAACTCATACCACTATCAATGTAAGAAAATTTTCTACTTCTTAAACCAACAATATTATAAGTAGAGAAATTTCTTAAACGAATACCGGTACAAGTTCTGCGCCCGTGTTCCATCTCTGAAAGTTATATAGATAGCTTTTTGTTCGGTTTCTTCCCGCATAATTAAAATTAAAATAGAATTTAAGATGTCCAACACGAAGGTAAAAAATCTGCTGTGAAACAACCACATGACTTACATTGCTTACTATTACATGCATTTTTTGGAGATAATATGATCAAAAGACACAAAATTGACCTAACAAATTAGACACCTAAAAATTTCCTGGTAAGAAAAAGGTTAAGCACATGTAAAGATATATAAAATATATTTACATAGCGAATTTAAAAATAGTAAGAAGAAAAAAAATTGGTTTAGCCATTTTTCGAAACATTAATTTCCGTCATCTAAAACTGACCTACCTAATTACGGTGATTGTTAATTTTACTTTAATAACCACGTAATACATAAGAAATGGATTTATGAACAATTCACAAGAAAATCATTAGAGCCGTTTTTGAGGTACAGACTTTTGCCAAAACGTGGCATACTCAATTGTTGACCGGAAAACAATAATTACATACAAAAGAATATTTAAAAGGCAGTTAATATGAGAAGATGGAAAAAAATCTTAGTAGTTTTATCTTAAAAAATCTTAAAAGTTTTATTTACTCCTTTCTCAGGATATATACATCTATATTTCCATAATCAATTATTCTTTCCACTGTAATATATGTGTCCAGTAAATATCATTCTGTTATTTGCATGCATTTCTGGTGTAGCAGTTTTAGTAGCCAACAGCTGTTTTTAAAGGAACGCACTTGCGAGGCCTGAAATTGAACTATTTATGCAGGACGCCTATCAATTTTTCTGAACTAACCAACTATATCATTCGAAAGGACATCTAATAGAGTGTTTATATAGCAACTTAGAAGAAAATCTTTTGAGCCGTTTTGAGATACAGACTTACGGTACCACTTCCGGTTTCCGATGTCCCGCTTTTCCAATTTTCACCAACATTTGGAAAATTCACCTGTACACCAGACCTGTCTCAATTCTAACGTTTCGTAGTTCTACCTTTATTATTTTCATAGATATGATAGTCAGAAGATTCCCCACACACACACTGACCAATTGCCAAAAACTACTTTTTTGGACTCAGGAAACCTTAAAACATGTAAATCAGGTGAAAACTCGACATCGAATTTTCGAACCGAATATATTACTTCCATTACCTACGGTAGTGTCGGGTAATGGAAGTAAAAATACTGTAAATAAAAACGAATTAGTACTGTTATAAAGTGCTTCATAATCTGTGTGAACCGCATGATTTTTCCTTTCTTGTTTAATATTACCCAAATCCAGATATTCTGTCTAATAATAAAATAGTTCTTGGCCTAATAAAAACGCTAACTGAGAAAGCAGGAGTGGGAAAATGATTGTTTGATTAAATAGAGATAGGTTATTACGAAGTTAATAATGTCTTTTTTTAGCCATTTTATGGCCAGAGACGCTTTTGTCCCATCTTTATGCTTCCTACTTTAGTACTAAACATATTTCCAGATCGCCTATTGCATACATTATCGCTGCTTGAAAAATCATTACCATAATAAATAGTATGTTTTAGAAGTGATGACAGATAATTTTCTAGAAAAATTACAGTCTTTCACGTAAGATTTTTATCAATGCCAGAAAAATTATTTTTCCTTGTTCAAAACTTATTTCGGAGTCAGTCAGTATGTAACTTTTTAAATTCTGTTTTTTTTTTTTTTTTTTTTTTTTCCAAGTCCGATATATGCTTTTATTTTAATAATAGTTGCCAACATCTTGATTTATTCTGGAGTACTTTTTGCGCCGCCTTTATTTTGCATCACTTTATTTTTAGAATAATTTTCTCCAATATATAACTACGATAAAATAAGAAAATATTACCTACTGTTAAAAAAAAAAAAAAAATGGTATGAAATAGAGGCGGAGCTAAAATTACTCCGGAATAAATAAAAATATGGGCCAGAATTTAAGATAAAATACGTTTATTGTTTCATAGGGGTAACTTGAGTTCTATGGCTATGGTTCTATCATTGGGTGAGGGACAAAAGTTTTCAAATTATACGGAGCGTAGGTACGTTCTTAGATTTTCCATTTGTAAAGGAAAAAAAAAACTGATACATCAGATTTATACTTTTCTTCTTTAACATTGACTGTTAAAAACAATTTTTCAGAGCTCCGAGTATTGCGCAATACTATTTGTGAATTCTCCCCCTCCCATCGAACTATGTCACGTGACTCTTTCAAAAAAAGAGAACTATGATTAACTTTTGTTTTAGTTAGAAGTGTGGTATTGCGGTGTGCAAATATGTAGCAGGGGGCTCTCTAGCCAATTAACCAAAAATGTTAAAATTAATCAGTTTCATTTCTTTTGTAAATAGTTATTTCTTTTGTGTGCTGTGTATCATCGTAATGTGTCCGTGAAATTAAAAATTATGTTTTAAGTGTGACAATGAGTCAAGTCATCTTCTTTATAAATCTTAAGAACATTCTATTCTGTATTCGTTGTTTAAAGTGGCATCCCAACGTTGGGCCGAATGACTAAGTGATGTCGGCGGCTAAAGAATGGAAAATAATTACAGATAAGTAAATTTTAATATTTATTTGATGATTGTTTGAACAGGAACTAAAGGACCTTGGGCATTGCACAGAGTGTGTTAATAAATTAACACTTGAAAATATTGATTATCCTAATCAATGTATACACATTTCTTAGAATCTTTATTCTATATGTTTAGTAGAGTATTTCGATCATCCGGATCTTAACGAATTTTAGATCGCCCAGATCTTATTATATTTGCATACCAGTTTCCTTTAGTCCCTGGAAGTTATTTTTTGATTCATATTTATTGATATATTAAGAATTTTGATAATTAAACAAGAATGTAGAATGCTATTTATTAAGAAATAAGTTGAAATAATGGTGTATTGATATTTAATAAAATATATTCTAATATAATTCTAACATAGAAAAAATAAATTAGGGAAATCATAGCATCGAGTTGCTTAGAATAAATTAAGAACAACATTTCTGTTTTTCGGCGCCATTGCGTTTTGCAAGAAAATAAACAAGTGAACTTTCATTATTATTGCGTAATCGCTTTCAGTAAAAGCGAAAAGAAAAAAGTTTGGTTTACTTTATATGATTTATTATGACACTTTAAAAGATTAAATAAAGGTTGTTGTATAAATATTTTAATCTTATTGAATAGATTTATTTCTGATAAATGATCATAGAATAAATATTATTTTCTCTTGAACACATTTACGAATTATAAAATAATAAGCAACTCATAATACATAATAATAATAATGAAAGAATGATTAAACAATTTTTTGTTGTTGTTGAATAAAACGAATTTTACACAGATTTGTTTATAATAAAGATATATTAAATAGACATCTTGTTTATTTTGTTGAATTGATAATTATATTTTTATCATTTGCATTAAAAATAAAATTTTGGTGGAATCTGTACATCAATTTGAAATATCTTGTATTTTCAATTACTCAGAAATGTTTCAGGAAGAGTATTTCTTATTTACTTTCAAATAATTATTTGAAAATGAAAATAGGGGTTAAAGAGTTATTATTTCCTTTACATGTCCTTTATTACTTTAGTTCTTGAATTTATTTATTGAATAAATTGGTTAATTTAAGTTGTTTAACATATACCAATAATATATATATATATATATTAGTGATCTCTGTGATTTATATAAAATATTTTGGGCTATGTACGTTCGCGTACTGCACATTTTTAGATATATTTTAAATTATTAAAATTCAGTTTAATCATGTCTTATATGGCTAGAAGAAAAAAACAAGATCTAATTGAATTAGCGGGCGAATTAGATATAAAAATAGATGAAAATTTAAAACTTTTAGACATTAGAAATGCTATAGTGGAAAGTCCAGATTATGATGCTGAATTCACAAAAGAATGTTTGAATCGTATCATACGGGATAGGAAAGAAAAAGATTTTGCGCTGAAAGAAAAAGAATATAAAAGGTTATTTGAACTAGAGAAAACCAAATTACAAGCACAAGCTAGTGCTGCTCCTGATGCAGTATTACCTACCATGGCCCTTTCTTCCGTAGACACAAGCATGCCAAAATTAGAAATAAGCAAATTAATCCCAAATTTCGATCCGAAAACAGCTGATATAACCTTATATTTAGATTTATTTGAAAAACAATTAACATTTTTGAAGGTACCAAAACCAAAGTGGGTCGTATATCTTGTAGGCCTTTTGCCAACTGATGTCGCCAAACTAATTGCAAAAGAATCAGTTGATGATGCTCAGAATTATGATAATGTTAAGGAAATTCTCTTAAAACGTTTTAAATTAAGTGCTGAGAAGTTTCGACAACTTTTTGCCCAACACCGTAAATGTCCAGAAAGTACATGGCGAGATTTTTATTTTGATTTGCAAAACTATTTTGATGGGTGGCTTAAAGAATCTAAAGTTTCATCGTTGGAAGAGTTAAAAGATTTATGAAGAACTTAGACTAGTAAGAAATAAAAATGTTAGAAAGGAATCCCCGAAATTCCCACATCGAAATACTTCCCAAAATTCAAGAAATCACCCCCAAAATTCTAAAACTGCGTCATCGAGAGATTATACGAAAAATGAAGATTGACCACGTGTTAGTTGCTATGGTTGTGGCAAACCAGGTGTTATTAAGGCTAAGTGCTCCGCCTGTTCCCCCTCTTCTAGGAAAAGTTCAGCTGAGTTCAAAACTATTCACCTTCAGTCATTATCTATCGAAGAACCTCAGTCGACACTTATAAGAGTAAAAATTAATGGAATAAATGGAATAGTGTGTGCTGACACTGGAGCCAGTCACACTATAGCTGTTGAAACATTATATCACCTCTTAACAAAACGAGGTGTAGAATTTGAGAAAACTTGTATGAATGTAACGTTAGCTGATGGTCTCCAAAAAGAAACTGAAATCTATTCAGCCGAAGTAGATGTACAAATTGAAGGACGATCTTTCCGAACAACTTTGTTTGCGTTACCTACTGCAAAGAATAACAGAACATTGTTGGGAAATGATTTTTTGCGTACTGCTGGAATCGTTTTGGATATTCGAAGTAATATATGGTATTACCATGATAATCCAAAGCAGAAATTTGATTTTAGTGAAGATGATTTCAGGCCGTCTGAAAATCCAGTATATTCTGCTGAAGTTAACGAGCTTATGTTAAAAGAAAATGAAGGAGCCCATCTTTCTGATGAACAAAGGTCAGAACTGAATAATTTATTGAATGAATATGAAGATATCTTTGAACCAGGGGAAGAACCGACTAACAAAGTTCAACACTATATTGACACTGCAAGTAGGTTACTCACAAAGGCCGAAAGAAACTACTCTACGGCTGAAAGAGAGGCCTTAGCCATCGTATGGGCTTTGGACAAGTTTCGTGCATATATTGACGGTCAAGAAGTCACTGTAGCAACCGACCATCAACCTCTTAGATGGTTAATGAACTTAAAGTCTCCAACAGGTCGCCTCGCGCGATGGGCACTACAGGTACAATCCTTCAACCTGAAGATAGAATACGTGCCTGGTAAGGCTAATGTTGTTGCTGATATGTTGTCCAGACCCTTCTGTCCACACGAAGAAGGAAAATGTGAAATTTGTTCAATTTCAATAGATATCCCTCCGCGAAGTCCAAGAGAAATACGAGAAGAACAATTAAAAGATGAAGATATAAAGAAAATTATCGAGTCTTTGGAAAGTATAGATAAGAATGAAGATTTCGCTAACTGGAGTAGTCGTGGTTACTTGATGAATCAAGGCGTTTTATATAGATATTCTCCCGAAACAGAATCAGAAGAAGTGCAATTAGTAGTCCCGGTTCCCGGTTCAAGAGCGAGAAAGAGTGTTAAAAGAGCATCATGATGCACCCTCAGCTGGACATTACGGAATTGAAAGAACATTCGATAGAATCGCAAAGCGGTACTACTGGACTGGTATGCGAAGATATATTACAGAATATATTAAGAATTGCCCCGATTGCTGTCGTTATAAACCTAGTAACCAGAAGCCATCTGGATTATTACAAACACCGATCTATAATCAACGATTTGAATCCCTTTCAATTGATTTATTCGGCCCTTTACCTAAAAGCAATGAAAAGAAATGGATCTTCATCATAGAAGATTGTGCCACCAAATGGGTGGAACTATTTGCATTAACTTCCGCAACTGCTAAAGAGTGTGCGATCACTCTAATAGAGGAAGTGTTCCTTAGGTATGGTTTGCCTAGAAGGGTAATAAGCGACAACGGGCCGCAGTTCGTAAGTGCTGTAATGCAACAAGTTTGTTACATCCTGGGAATCGCACAAACCCTAACTCCGGTTTATCATCCACAGGCAAACCCTGTGGAAAGGAAGAACAGAGATCTAAAACCCCGTCTGGCCATGTTGGTTGGGAATGATCATACTACCTGGAGTGAGAAGCTACCAACAATTAGATTTGCCCTTAACACAGCAAAATGTGATTCAACTGGCCAGACCGCTGCATATCTCATGTTTGGACGAGAACTACGTACTACCGATGATATTGCGCATGATTTCCGGAGTGTTGTTCACAATGATAATTTCGTTCCCGAAATAACACCGTACTTGAAGAAATTTGCCAATTTCACGAAACAAGTACGAGATCGAATTGAGGAAAGACAAGACCAGCATAAACGCTATGCAGACAGAAAATTTAAAAAGGCTCCTTCTCTCAAGCAAGGTGACAAGGTATGGGTTAATACCCACCCCATTAGTGATTCTAGTAAAAATCGAACTTCCAAATTCATGCCGAGGCGCGATGGCCCTTATACAATTTTATCACAGAGATCACCAGTTTCGTATACATTAAGTACTATAGATAATCCTTTTACTCCCATAGGGAATTACCATGTATCCGCTCTTCAGCCATATACAGGTCAGGACACTACTCCTGTTCGTCCGATCCAAAGGAGAGGTCGACCGACGAGGACTACAACCTCAACTAGTAGAAAAGATAGTCAACCACGAGAACGGTTGCCCAAACGCCCTGTTGTGCCCACCAGGAAGCAACCCCCCAGAAAAGCAAGCTGTATACCGAGGACGACGTACACAGCTTGAGGGGAAGTCTGTAAAGGAAAAAAAAAACTGATACATCAGATTTATACTTTTCTTCTTTAACATTGACTGTTAAAAACAATTTTTCAGAGCTCCGAGTATTGCGCAATACTATTTGTGAATTCTCCAACTCCCATCTATGTCACGTGACTCTTTCAAAAAAAGAGAACTATGATTAACTTTTGTTTTAGTTAGAAGCGTGGTATTGCGGTGTGCAAATATGTAGCAGGGGGCTCTCTAGCCGATTAACCAAAAATGTTAAAATTAATCAGTTTCATTTCTTTTGTAAATAGTTATTTCTTTTGTGTGCTGTGTATCATCGTAATGTGTCCGTGAAATTAAAAATTATGTTTTAAGTGTGACAATGAGTCAAGTCATCTTCTTTATAAATCTTAAGAACATTCTATTCTGCATTCGTTGTTTAAACATTTACTAATAAATGTTAAAATGCATTTAGACACCATATATGACCTATAGTTTACGCATTATTACCAACATTTAAAATTAAGAAAGTTGAAAGTTGAGTTAAAATTCCTGTCCCCTTAAAAATAAATAAGTAAATATAATCACACGGCTAGACTCCATCGACACAGCGTCGATCGAGTCTGGCCGTGATATAATAAATAGCGAAGTTTTGGATTCTATAGCTTTATTCAATGTTTTTAACTTATTCCCTTTCCCCTTAACAAAATGAAATGAGATAAAATCCTGTAAATTAATAAATTTTATTACAGTATTAAATACTTATTATGCCATTCATTATATAGGTACGGTTTGTATTAAGAAAACACTTTTCTAACATTACCTCTCTTAAGAGATAATATATAGTATTTAGGTATGATTCTTTAAAACATTGAACCCCGCCTACTTTATCGTATCTTTCCATTCAACAATTTTGTGATTATATATTCTACAAAATAAGTAGAATACATGTATTAGCATTTAAAATATAGCATTCTTTAAAATAAATAATTTTTTTAACAGAAAAACATATGTATAGAGGAAAATCATCCAAAATAAAATTTAAAAAAAATCTCAAGCATATATTTGTAGAAATAATTCGCATTTACATAATAAAGACTCAGAAGAAAATCAAATAAATTTTGAGATAAATAATATCAGTTGATTGCAGGGAAGAAAATATTATTCATTGGATTTAGATCTTATTTTATTTTTATTTATTTATTTTCTTTTACTTCTCACCTGTCACAATTTTTTTACAGTAGTACAGGGATGGAACACGGGCGCAGAATTCATACCGGAATTTGCTTAAGAAATTTCTCTATGTATAATATCGTTGATTTAACAAGTAGAAAAATTTCATACATTGATAGTGGTATGAATTCTGCGCCCGTGTTCCATGCCTGGTAGTAATATTTTGTAAAATAATTATCTCGATGATTTCAAATTTAAAACTGTTAACACAAACATATTACCATCAACATTTATAAGGAAATGCAATTTACAATCTAAATAGGCTATGGTGAAAATTTGTTTGACAAATATGCTCTAGCGATCGTGAGCAAAACATTCACAAACCACTGAAACTGTTAGTTTAAAAAGATTTTGCCAAAAATGTACATTTTATTATGTAAGTATTGATCAAACAATTTATATTGACGCAAATTGATTAAAAAAAAAGAAAGAAAGAAAGAAAAATGATCAAATGAAATATTAAAATTGTAAAGGATAACTACAATACTACATGTTTAATGCAGTCTTCTATTTCTCAGAATTACATATATGCCAATATTTTCAATTTCTTCGACGCATTGCTTATAGTCACTATTTTTTTTTCAATGCTAGTCTTTTAAAAAGTAATTTTTTTTCCAATATATAATCACTTTTAAATAAATAAATATATATATATTCTTGGAAAAAGGTGATAATGAACTTGTCAGAAACTTGTCAGTCTTGTGATAATGAACTTCTCAGTTTGGTTTGATAACTGGTTCAGAATAATACAAAGGAGGCGTGGTAAAATAATTTACCACACCTTTCCAACTTACAAATTGAAATTGTTAATGATAAATATCCTGATTTTATAAAAAATTAAACTTTTAATTACTTTCCACTAATAAGCTTAATGAATATTATTTTCATATCATACTGAATCTCAAACGTATTTTAACACTCTCGCATGTTTTTGTCTCTCTAATAGTAAATTCCACCTGTGGGCGTTATTATTTAAAGCTATCATATTTCAGAACAAGGATTTCTGTACCCATATTTATGCTACAAATGAATAAACATTATAATTATACTCTTTCTAGTTAAAGCATTTGTATACATAATATTTTGATTGTACAAATATAAATATTCGTAATATTCCTAAGAAATAGAGTAAAATATAAATTGCAAAAGAAACATTCGTTGGCGTAGTTACAGATTTCCAAATGACATGAATCTACGTCAGTGGTGGCGAAAGTTTTAACATAACATTGGAAGAATATCATTACAATTACATTACCATTGCCATAATGATGAATTACCATTTACGTATCATTACAGAAACATTCCTAAAAAATTACCATTGCTGTTACATTGCCATTCGCTATAATCATAATGCAAAATTACCATTACCATACCATTAAAGAACAATTATTATTATTACTATTTCAGTCGGTACAGTTGTCGAATTTTTATAGGTCACTCTTAATTAGTGCTAGAGGCCTATTTCAGTCGGTTTATTGAATGGGGATTTATTGAATGAAGTCCCCCCCAAGGCCCAAATTTGACATGAGTCCCCCCCAGGCCCAACTTTGACATGAGTCCCCCCCCCCAGGTACCCCTATTTCAGTCGGTACAGCGTTGTCGAATTTTTATAATACACTCTTAATAGTGCTAAGGGCCTATTTCAGTCGGTTTATTGAATGGGGATTTATTGAATGAAGTCCCCCCAAGGCACAACTTTGACATGAGTCCCCCCAAGGCACAACTTTGACATGAGTCCCCCCCCCCCAGGCCCAACTTTGACATGAGTCCCCCCCAAGGCCCAACTTTGACATGAGTCCCCCCCAAGGCACACCTTTGACATGAGTCCCCCCCAAGGCACACATCCCCCTCATTGGGAAAAAGAGAAAACACGTTGTTTTGCGGCTATAAGACAGTTTGGACCTCCAACGTTATTTGTTACAATATCTGCAGCTGAAACACATTGGTTTGATTTAATGAAAACTTTATCATGGAATTTAGATTGTCACGAATTAACTAAAGAAGAATTTGTCGATATTAACAAGTTTAGCAGTAGGCCTCTGGCACTAAATTAAAATATGTCAATGTCAGATTTTCATGTTTTAAGTAATGAAATAATGTCGTGTCTGTATAATTTTTTTATGTTTTATTTTATTTTATTTACTTATTTTTAAAATTGTATTTTAAGAACAAAAAAAAGAAAATTCTTAATCATAATATCATTTGAAGAATATTAATCTCAAAAATTACTGGGGTGAAAAAATAGGCGGGATTAACAATACAGAATATAACTACGGTTTATTTATCAGCATATTGGCAAATATGCAACAAAAATTGTATATGAATATGATTAGACTGACTTTTACTGCAGGTTGAATTGCATTTCATTTTTATGATTACCACTAATATTTTTTTCGATTAGTAATTACCAATATAGGTAGAAATAGTTCTGGGCAGAAATGAAATATTTTGAGTATGTCCTTCAATTAGAGAATGTGTGCATAAAACAAAAATTCTTCCCGTTATCTTGTACAGATCTGGGAGTTCAATAAATTATTTTTATTGACATAAAGGAGAACTATTACAATCTGTAAAAATCACAAAATATTAAAACACTTACTAATACCACTATTATTATTATATTAAAGTTTTTTTTATATTATTTATTCGCACAAGTTACATTAATTTTAAATGTTTTGATTATGTTTGATTCCAACACCTCTGCAAAGTAACTCCGTGTGCGTTACCGCGCAGAGTGATTAGATAATTAGATATGCGAGTCTGGGTTATTGTGCTAAAACTTAACTTTTTCAATCCCGAATTCTTATAAGGGGAAAAAAAAAACATAAAGAGGTTTAATTTTTTTTTTTTTTTTTTTTAGTTTACACTTACACTTTATAAGACACATAACACGGGAAAAATAGAGGGGTATCTGGAAAAGCCTCAATATACTAACTATACTAAGATAGTGACATTTTTCTTGAATTAAGTCTTTTACTCAGGCCTCGAGACAACTTTAGGTTTCAGAAGCATACTTGTCAACATATTAACAAGGAAACATTCAAAAGGTGTCATCTTCAAAGAATATCGAAAAAAATATATGCGATTCTACTCTTCATAAAACACTAGAAAATGAAAAAAATATCGGCTGAAATTAATTACAGCGACCACAAAAAATTATGAAAATCAAGCGTTTTTGGCGATTTAGCGCTATTAGGCGATAAGTTCGCTAGCACCGAGATTGCCGTGTACAAACAGAACCGTCTTTTGCTTCTCCGCCAAGTACTCAAAATCAATTGCCTAACAGTGTGAAATCGCCAAACATGCTTAATTTTGATTTTTTTTTTTTTTTTTTTTTTTTTTTTGGTCGCTGTAATTCATTTTAGCCGGTAAATTGTTCACTTTCTGGTGTTTTATGAAGAGTAGAATCACATATATTTTTTTCAATATTTTTTGAAGACGACACCTTTTGAATGTATCCTTGTAAGTAATATTCCGTAGTATTGTTAGCCCCTCCTTCTTTTTTACACCAGTATCTTATTAGTGTATTTTTCTTCTTATTTAATCTTAATTGCTTTTGGAGAATATTAATCTAAAAATTTACTGGTGTGAGAAAAAGGGCAGGACTAACAACACTACGGAATATTAATTAGGATATTGGCAAGTATGAAGAAGGATTACATATTATTATCATAGTTTAATTACATACGTAATAACAGGTATTATTTAAAAAAAGTTCTTTGATATATAAATGAAATGCTGTGGAGAGTAACAGCCTAAAATATTACATATCTCTACCTCAGTTTAAAACTTAAAAATAAAACTTTAAGTAAAAATTACAATTTTTAACAGTAGTTCTATAGTGGAGACTTAAAATTCATAAAATAAAAATGTATTCTTGCAAAGATATGCCGTAAAGAAATGAAAATGTCAGCACTTAGAAAATTCTAGAGAAAAATATAGATATTTCTCTTTTACAAGAAATGAAAATCAGCATATATAGTTACGCTCATCAGTGAATGACTCTGTCGCGCTTTAAGCTTAAGAGATAGACTTAAGAGATTTCCTTGGACACTGCCTGTGTGAGAACACAAGTTGCCACCTAACTTTCATACTTTAGTTAATTTTAAAAAATCTAACTGTCCGATTGATAAGCTGTTTAATCCGACGGATTAAAAAAAAATCGCCCCTTTCACTTGGTACCTTATTTGTACCGAATTTTTGATTAGATTTTTTTTAATTAATTAAAATATGAAAATGACAGTTTAAAAAAATACATTTAAATTTAAAATGGTTGCCATTTTTTTTTTTAAACATATGAAATGGAATATGCTTTCACGTGAAAAAAAAAAAAAAATGTATATATATATATATATATATATACACTGCTCGACATTGAAAATGCAACACCAAGAAGGAATGATAATTACGGAATGAAATTTGTTAGACACATACATAATAGTTGGAAGAACAATTGATTAAAATTTCAGGAAATTTGGAGTAATATGTACTGAGAAAACAGTACATAAAACAGCGACCTCTGTGAGCAATAACGGCACATATCTGCCTAGGCATTGAATCGAACAGCGATTTGATGACATGTACGGGTAGAGCACTTCATGAAGTTTTAACACGATGCCACAATTCATCGATCGAAGTTACTGGTGAGTGGTGGGGGGACCGTCGCTTTTCAATGATTAAACAGTCATTTTCATTGGTGCGAGATCAGGAGAACGCGCTGGCCAGAACACATTCTGTATCAAAGAAGGTCCGGACAATACAAACAACTTGCGGTCGTGCATTATCTTGCTTAAATTTTGCGCTACGAAGGCCTCGAATACAGGGCAGAGGGGCGAGCTTAATTCATCAGAAATTTAATGGCCGCTGTTCAGTGTGCCAGGAATACGAACATGAAGTAATCGAGAGGTGTATCCAATGGGAACCCATAACATCATTGCAAATGATGAACAGTATGATGATGTCGAATCCCAGCTGGCAATGTGCATTATTCATAATGCCGTTAAATATGGATAAGGCAATCTTGATGCTGTAAACAGGATTGTGATATGTCTGAAAAGTGACTTCACGCCATTCCTGCGTCCAGGTTCATCGTTGATCACACATTAATGGCGCCCATATCAGTGATGCAGTTTTGAGGGTAATCAGAATTTTGGTAGCCGCATACTGAGTCACCACCTGGATTGATGGCATGTTGTACCATTGGATACACGTACCGGTCACCTCTTGTTTTCATTCCCGCCACTCTGAATACCAGCCATTACATTTCTGACGAGTTAAGGCCCATAGCTCTGCCCTATGTTCAAGGCCTCCGAAGCACAACATTTAAACAGGACAATGCACGACAGCAAGTTGTCCATATTGTCTGAACCTTCATTAATGCCGAATGCGTTCGACTGTTGCGCTGGCCAGCGCGTTCTCCTGATCTCGCACCAATGAATATGACTGTTTAATCGTTGAAAAAGCGACTGGCCCCCACCACTCACCAGTAACTTCGATCGATGAATTGTGGCATCGTGTTGAAGCTTCATGAAGTGCTCTATCCGTACATGTCATCCAATCGTTGTTTGATTCAATGCCTAGGCAGATATGTGCTGTTATTGCTCACAGAGGTCTCTGCTTTATGTACTGTTTTCTCAGTACATATTACTACAAATTTAATGAAATTTTAATCAATTGTTCTTCCTACTATTATGTATGTGTCCAACAAATTTCATTCCGTTATTATCATTCCTTTTTGGTGTTGCATTTTCAATGTCGAGCAGTGTATATATATATATATATATATATATATATATATATAACATTAAATTCGCTCATGCATATGAAAAAAAATGACGTTTATAAAATAATAATAATTTCAAATTTTATAGATAACGAAGAGATAAATAGAGTACGAAAATTTCGCACGGGCTTGCTAGCAAATGAATTATTTGAAGAGAGAATTAAATAAAATGAAATGACCATTTTTCAACTGGCACCTTAGTCCCCATACAACTAACTAGTTTTTAAATAATACAAATATTTTAAAAAGCATGCATGACCAATATTCTTAGTTATTAGTTTTTGTATAAATATTCTTTAAGCCATAAATTTCAAAGGCCTTGAAAGCTATTTAAAATATTTTAATTGTTTAAAAATTTCCATTTATTGTAAATGAGTTGCATCAAATGATCAAAACTGAGTTTTTAATATATTTACTAGTTTCCAGGAGACTTCAATGTGAAAATTAGGTTAGCCGTTGTCTGTTTATCAGTGTTTGTTACCAGTACATACTTGCCAAACATCTCATTAATAACCGTACAATTGCTAACGCCCCTTGAAAAAACGTCCCTTTTCTCACACCACTATATTTTTAGAGCAATTCTCTCCAAATGTTGTTACAATTAAATAAGACTAAAATTACTCTAAAAAATTATTGGTGTAAAAAAAAGGCGGTAACTAAAAATTGTACGGTTCATAATGAGATGGTTGGCAAGTATGCCAGTATAATTCAATAAAATGTCTTTGTAAAAAAATAGAACCGACTCCAAAAAGCGACTATTATTCAAACAAACTGCAAAGAAAATTAGTATAAAATGAAACTGTAAATTGCGCCTAAAAGTATCAAATAAATTCCTTCGCGAAACAACATAAACATTTTTTTTTTTTTTTTTTCACAGATTTGGTTTTAGACCGATAGCTACAAACGCTATTGTTTTGAATGAGACTCATTATCGAATTCAAATTTTAAGAATACCTATATTCGATATTTATATACTAAATTTTAAATAAATTAGTATTCAACAAAATTGATTCTACAAATCTTCATCTAATCAAAAATTTCGTATTAAAAACAAATAGAATCATTTATGTTTCTTTTCAATAATAAAAGGTAAGAAAAACTTACCTTCCTTCATCTGTGTTGTTCGAGGGATGAAATATTCGTTCCTAATTCTATAATAAGTGGAAACTTTCACTCATAGAACAGTCATTTTCTTTAAATAAACGCATTTTATCTGGTAAATACACAATCACAAATTATTAAAGACATAATACTGATAGAATTACATAAATACTTAACGCGCGCTAACAATACACAATATTTACATTTAGAAACTTAGAACATTCTTCTTCTTGCTATCGAACGCACAATTCCTCTCGTGCGCGCAGGCGCAGACGATCGGATTACAAAAAGTTGAAGTGGAAGTAGCGATTTTCGCAACACACTCCCACCTTTGAGTTTCCAGGATTTTTAGAGAAACTCAAACTTCACTTTTGGCTTTAACAAACGTCCATATTTGGATCGTTTTTCAAGTGGAACAGTCTCTATAGGAATGTCCTTTACAGAACTTTTGTCAACTGGCTCAGTACACTGTAAAAAAAATAACTATTACCAGCTGCAAGAAACTCTCTATGATTGGAGAAAATAATTATTTTCTCCAATCACAGAGAGTTTCTTGCAGCTGGTAATAGTTATTTTTTTACAGTGTAGGTTCAGTCACTGGAACAGACTCAGTTGGAGGAGTCACTGGAACAGATTCAGTTGGAACAGTCACTGGAACAAAGTTATTTTCAGGAGGTTGGATATTCGACTTAGATATTCGTGATGAAAAAAGTAAATCTGCACAACTTTTAGGAGTTACTTCTAGAGGAATTAATCTAAGCACTGGACGGAAAAATTCACCACCTTTCATTTTCACTTTTACTAGTCGAACATGGCCATCTTTAGATGGACAGAGTTCAATAACTTTACCGAGAGGCCAGTCAATTTTCTTGATGTTCTCACTGGATACTATAACGATATCACCAATTTGGATGGGTCGTTGATTTTTAGTAAATTTCGAAGATTGCCTTAAATGCCCTAAATATTCAATTCGAAACCTTTTTCGTAAATCTTTTATTCGCTGTCTATAGGCATATCTTTTATTGAGAGATGATGAATCTAAAACATCAAG
This sequence comes from Salticus scenicus, assembly GCA_963930645.1. Lineage (NCBI taxonomy): Eukaryota > Metazoa > Arthropoda > Arachnida > Araneae > Salticidae > Salticus > Salticus scenicus. The sequence goes on from OZ005661.1 coordinate 130,702,655, forward strand.
ATCGGGAATGCCTGATTCTTTAATATCCCGTAAAAACATAGCAGGAGTAAGCGGAGTTAGATCATTAACATCTTCGGAGAGGTAAGTTAAAGGACGTTGGTTAACAATGCCTTCAGTATCACAAATAACAGTATTCATTTCTTCTAAATTCAACGAACTTCTTCCTAAGACTTTTCGAAGAATTCCCTTGATTATACCAATCAAACGTTCCCACCACCAACCCCACCACGGTGCAGATGGAGGGTTGAACTTCCAAATGATCTTCTGAGCTTCACTGTATTGAGAAATGGTATCCCAATTGATTTTCTTAAGTAAATTTTCCGCACCAACGAAATTTGAGCCATTATCACAGTAAATTATTGTGGGTCTTCCTCTTCGAGCTATGAATCTTCGGAGAGCCTGTAGAAAATTTTCAGTCGACATGGATGTAGCTATCTCTAAATGCAAGGCTCGGTAGACGGCACAAGTGAAGATGACTATCCAGACTTTTTGACCTCCTCGAAGAATTAGAGGACCAATTCTAGGACCAATTAGAGGACCGAAGAATTAGAGGACCAATTCTCTAATCAATTCCTATGACCTCAAACACTGCTGCTTCTTTTATTCTGTCAACTGGGAGAGGTGCTTCTATGATGGGCTTTGGTCTAGCATCATATCTTTTGCAGCGTACACAATTTCTGATAACTTTTCTTACTGTCTTCCGATACTTTAAAATCCAAAAATCTTCTCTTAAATTATTCATTAGGATCTGGACACCAGCATGATTCAAATTTAAATGCCTGGTTCGGATGAGTTTTTCTACCACTGGATGATTGGATGGCAATATTATCGGATATCGGAAACTTTGTGTATCTTCTCTCATGATGATTCTAGTCTTCATTTTCATAAGTTCATTTGTATCCATAAAACAGTTAAGGGATTTCAGGCGTTTATCTTCAGGACCCGAGAATGATTCTTTTTGTACATTTTTCAACATAACAGTTTCAGCATCATTTATATCTTCTGAAGTTAAGAATCCAAAAATTCGATGTGAAGGTTCAACTTTACAATTATTAAAAAATCTGTAAATCCAAGCAGTGATTCTTAACAATTTATTGTATGACGAAATACGGTTATAAAGCTTCTCACTTGAATCTTCATGATTTGTAGCACTAATTACTGTTTTCTTCTTCTCGGAGTACACTATATCGAAGTCAGGAAGAGCATTAGATCTTGGCCATTCTTGTCTTGGCTTCCTCAACCATTGCACACCTTCCCACCACTTGGATTTAATCAATGTTTGGACACTACAAACGCGAGATGGTAAATCTGCTGCATTGAAAGACCCTGGTACGTGGTGCCAATTTTCAGGCTCTGTCAGAGATCTAATTTCTTTAACTCTGTTAAAAACGAAAGGCGCCCAGTTTTCACTTCCCTTTATCCAATATAGTGCATTTGCGGAGTCGGACCAGAAAAATTTTGAGATATTCTTTATTCGGAGATCATTCACCACAGTCTCAGCTAATCTCGCTCCTATGCAGCAGGCAAGTAGTTCCAATCTTGGAATAGAAGTAGTTTTCATAGGAGCAACTCTGCTTCTAGCCTGTACAAGTTGACAAGACACTGAACTTCCAGTTTCACTTCTTAAGAATATGCAGGTAGCGTATGCACTCTTGCTTGCATTGCAGAAAATATGTAAACTTAAATTTTCTGGCGCCTCATGATTCAGAGTGAGGCATCTTGGGATTTTGACTTCTTTCAATTTAGGAACTTCTTTTCGCCACTGCTCAAACTTCTTGGTAATTTTTTCAGGCAATTCTGCATCCCATGATACTTTCAATTTCCAGCACTCTTGCAGGAGAATCTTCGGCCCCAAGGTAACCGGACATGTGAAGCCAAGGGGATCAAATATTCTATGTACCGCACTCAGTATTTTCCTTTTCGTTGCAGGGGTATCATCTTCTAAAGTATCTCGTAAATCTACAGACAAGGTATCATTCTTTAAGTTCCATGTCAATCCCAGGACTGGAATACATCTTTCTTCTGATGGACTGGGGAAATTGTGCTCCCACCCTCGAAGCTCAAATTTAGCATCACTGAGAATTAACTTGGATTCTTCGACAAATTTCACGAGGTCTTCATAGTTTTCAACGCTGGTGATACAGTTGTCCACATAAAATGATTCTAACAACTTCGTAGCTGTTTCTTCAAAATGAGCAGAAACATTTTTCAGATGATATCGAAGAGTAGCACCGAGTAGGTATGGTGAACAAGAAAGTCCAAAAACAACTTTACGATGTTGAAAAACTTTAGGTTTCGTGGGATCACCTTCCTTCCACCATAAGAATTTCAGAAATGGCCTATCACATTTACTAAGTCCAATTTGTAAGAAAGCTCTTCGGATATCAGCAATTACTCCTATTTTCTTCAATCGAAACTTATTCAAGATTGCTGGAATCAGTTCGACGGTGTTAGGTCCTTTCTCTAAACAATCATTGATTGAAGGTGAATTTTTCTCTTTGGCAGAACCATCAAAAACAGGCCTAACTCTGGTAGTAGAATTTTCTTTTATTACGGCCCTGTGGGGCAAATAATGGTCACTTTCATCATTACCCAGAATTTTAACTTCTTCTATAACACCTTCTTGAATCCATTCTGTTAATACTGTTTCATAAGCTTCTAATGTCCCTTTTTTCTTGAGCGAATCTATACAACCTTTCAATCTTCGTTCTGCAATATTTTTACAAGTGGGTAAAGGAGGATGGCCTTGGATCCATGGGAGATTCACTTCATATCTCCCTTCAGCGTCACGTTTGATACTTCTATTAAAATGCTCTTCGGCTGCTATTTCAAGTTCCTTTCGGCTATTCTTCTCTCCTGGATCCAGAATCCCAAGTACATCAAGTCGCCATAAATCAGAAATTTTCGTGTCATTTACATGTAATGACATAACGCTACTTGTACTATCTGAAACTTTTTGTCCGATTTTTCCCATTAGCGTCCACCCAAGGCGGGTTTCTATTAAGACTAAACCAGATGTTAATGGTTTTATATTTCCAGTGTATAGTTTTCCAATGACATCAGCTCCAATTAAGCCATGGATTTCATTCGGGGAGAATTCGTACAATAAATCAACATGACAATTCAGGTCAGACAAATGAATTTTATGCTTAATTTCATTTAGAAATGAACCATAGGGAATTTTTGGTATTTCAGAACAAATTTTTTCTTGATTTAACACTTCAAGACTGCAACGATAATTATCATTATAGTCACTCAGACCTATTAAATATTTCTTATGGGGTATCACAGTTTCTACTCCACCAAATAAGCTATGTGTCAAATCTTCTTTACCTATGCATTCATATCCCATTTCATTTAATGCAAAAGTTGACAAATAGGACTTGCTGCTGCCAGAATCAAATAATATCCTGATGTATTTCATTTTATTTCCCTTTCTAAGACGAACAATCAGAGTTTGCAAAAGAACTTGTCGAGTACTGGTTTTATTTGCTAAAACAGTGTCTTTCTTATTTTCAGAATTTAAATTTTCAAATTGCTGAAATTTAATTCGATGTTCTTGATCGCTTTTCCCAGGGCACATTATCTTGAAATGAAATTTTCCGCAATCACAGGCCGGTATCTTCGCTTTGCAAAATCGGGATAAATGTTTCTTTGCAGCTAAACATTTAAAACAAGCACCTTTTTTCATCAATATTTGCTTTTTATCCTCATAGGATAAACTATCAGCATTTTTACATTCACTGCTTACATGTGATTTATTGCAAAAAATACACATTTCTTTTTTCACTTCAGAAGAATTATATAATTCAGCTGCGGTAGGAATAATTCTTTCACGTCGAACGGGTGGCGGATAAGTACTTTTATTCACATTTTCAAAATTAAATCCACTACGAGCAAGTTTCACCTTTTCTTCACTTTCAATTTCATGCCGCAAAAAGTTCATCAAACAATCTAATTTGTTACCCGATTTCAATTCATCATCATTTTCCTGTTTTGCGTAGTTCAAGGTCGAACTCAAATTTCTTTCCCATATTTTTAAAATATCTACAGGTAAGCAGGATTCAATTAACGGGTATAAAATTGATGAATAATTTTCACTTGAAGCACCTAGCATTTTCAATGACCGTAAATATGTTTCAATTTTATCATACAATTTAAAAAGTGGCATTTTTGGACCTTTACTTATAGCATTATTCATCATTAACGCAAGAACTTCTCGTATATAAACTTCAATTAACATATCTGTACGCCCAAAACGACTTTTAAGACATTCTATTACATTTTTGTAACTATCTTTTGTGGCGGGATACGATTCAACAATTTCCCGTGCCCTTGAGCCTTTTATTGTGGCCTGCAACAAATACTGATATTTATCTTCATTTGGTATCTCTTCATCGTTGTGTATTTTCTCAAACTGTGCCCAGAATGGCAACCATTCTTTTATTTCACCCCCGAACAATTTAAATTCTATTTCAGGAAGTTTGAATTTTCGTTTCATTATATTTTCATTTGATTGAAAACTGTTTTCAATTTCAGAATTTTTCAAAAGTTTTTCAACTTTTGTTCTTAATTTAATAAATTTTTCTTCATAAGAACTAAAGCCTTCATACTCTTTATCATAATTATCTTGTGTACACTTATCATCTTTAACAAGAACATCTAATATTTCTTTTTCATTTGGACATAACATTGCCCATTTTTCATTTAATTGAGCATATAAAACTTCAATTTCTTCTATATTCTTATCTTCCTCTATTAAATTATTCTCTAATAAATTAGCGATACGTGTAAACGCACTTCTTAAAGGTGTTCTTTCTTTAGCTAATTTTTCCATTATAATCCTAGGTAAACAGGTCCCGGCAGTAGGATGCCAATAAATATCGAATTCAAACTTTAAGAATACCTATATTCGATATTTATATACTAAATTTTAAATAAATTAGTATTCAACAAAATTGATTCTACAAATCTTCATCTAATCAAAAATTTCGTATTAAAAACAAATAGAATCATTTATGTTTCTTTTCAATAATAAAAGGTAAGAAAAACTTACCTTCCTTCATCTGCGTGTTGTTCGAGGGATGAAATATTCGTTCCTAATTCTATAATAAGTGGAAACTTTCACTCATAGAACAGTCATTTTCTTTAAATAAACGCATTTTATCTCGTAAATACACAATCACAAATTATTAAAGACATAATACTGATAGAATTACATAAATACTTAACGCGCGCTAACAATACACAATATTTACATTTAGAAACTTAGAACATTCTTCTTCTTGCTATCGAACGCACAATTCCTCTCGTGCGCGCAGGCGCAGACGATCGGATTACAAAAAGTTGAAGTGGAAGTAGCGATTTTCGCAACACTCATATATGTAGGAGTTCTAGTTTTGAATGATCCATCTTCATACGCAAGCGAAGTGTGACGTCACTGACCGTCCGTGGATGCAAGAAAAAGATTTCCTACGTTAATCGCCCATTGGAATTTTTTTTTTTAAATTATTGAAAATCGAGGAAATTTATTTCCCGATATTAATCCCCGTATTTGGGTATAGATATGTATTAGTTATCGCATGCATGTGTTAGATTGTGTTGTTTTGCTGTCAAACTGACAAAGTTGTAATTTTAAATTTCAAAACTCTGTCATCCTTGGCGTTTTATGAATTTGGCGATCAAAAACGTAATACGAAAATATACATTCCAGATGTATATTTTCGTAATATGTATTGTACTAAATATTGCTTCATATTCATTACTCTCTTAATATAAGTTGTTAAAATAACCATGATCTTTGAAAGAATTAAATATGTTTGCCAGATAATTTGGAAACATCTTTCTTTCCGTCAATGATGACAGATATGAAATCTATTCCGCTGCAACATATCAGTATCTTATATTAGACACTTTATTTAGACGTTTGAAAACAAATTTGACTTTAAATTATGATAGAATATTTATCATTTTCTTTTAATTAGTATATTAGTTGAATATTTATTGGGTAAATGTCATCCTTTGCGATGAAATGTTTATGTTTCCAATCGAATATAGATATGTTTCTGATCGAATATTTGCCATTCTTTCCCCCTAGAGTTTTGAAATTTAAAATTCAAATTTTATCAAATTTACAGCAAAAGCAACTTAATCTTACGCATTCACACGATAACTAATACATATCTATACACAAATATGGGGATTAAATTCGAGAAATAATTTTCCCCGATTTTTAATAATTTTTTTATAAAAAATCCAATGGGCGATTTACATAGGACATATTTTTCTTGCACCCACAGACGTCCAGTGACGTCCTCACTTCGCTTGCGTATAGTTTCCTTTATTATTTTATCACTGTATACAAATGGGTGAAGGTAAGTTTGGGACCAAAAGAGAGGAGTCGAGCAATTCCATAGTTAAATTTGGGACCGACATTTGGTCCCGAATTTACCTATGCTTTTTAAAACAGATGGAAGAACTTTCTTTTTGATTTGTAAAATGCTAGGGATCAGTCACAAGTTTAAAAGGGGATCTTTGCTTTTTAAATGTTTCGTAGCGTAAGTTTGATACAGTATTGTACTGTTAGTTTGATGCATGCATATGCATAAAATAGTCGTTCTGGTTATAATGTAATCTATTTTCCTTTTTTTTAACCGACTTCAAAAAAGAAGGAAGGTTCTCAATTCAAACCGTATGTTTTTTTTTTATGTTTGTTAGCTCATAACTTCTGAACGGATGCTCCGATTTTGATACTTTTTGTGTTGTTGAAAAGGTCTACGTCTGAAATAGGTCTCATTGTATTATCTTCAAGATCTAAAGAAAATACAGGGTGCCCAAAAAAAAATCAGTCCCAACTCTTTTAACTGCTAAACGACTGCAGCTATAGTGATAAAAATGGTATGTAAGTATGGCAAAGTGACCATGCAGTACAAGGTTAAACCGCTTGCAGCGCCACCTGGTGGAAAATAGCGGAGTTAGTGTTCCTATCTCGAAAACGGTTCTAGAGAAAATAGTGAATTACAAAGTTGAAGAGTATCACAGATTTAGTATAAAAAGATAGTTTAGACATTCATGCTAGCGTTCTTATCTCGGAAACGATTCAAGACAGGGGGAAAAAGGGAATTATAAGATTGCAGAGCATCATCGATTTAGTACGAAAAGATAGTTTAGATATTGATGCTAAAAATACAATGCTAAAAACGTGCATTTGCTTGTTCGCAATTTCTTACATTATGCATACTTGAGCTTTCAAGATGGGAGAAAAGTTGTAAAGCATCATCGATTTACTACGAAAAGACAGTTTTTAGACATTATTGCTAAAATTAGAACGCTTAAAACGTGCAGTTGTTTGTTCGTAATTTCCTACACTGTGCACACTTGAACTACGTTCCACACTTTACAGCGTAGCGGACGACACGTATACTCTGTGTCTGTGGTTCAAAGTATTGTTACTGTAAGCGGTCACATCGATTAGCGCAAAGTCGTTTTCAACCAACTTTAGAAAGGAGTGTGTTCTTAATTCGAGCTATGTGTTGTTGTTGGTTTTGTAAGCTTATAATTTCGTAAGACATGCTGTAATTAACCGACTTCTAAAAGTAGGAAGTTCTCAATTCAAAGCGTATGTTTTTTTTTTTTTTTTTTTTGTTAGCTCATAATTTCTGAACAGATGATATGATTTTGATACTTTTTGTTTTATTGTAAAGGTCTTGGTCTGAAATAGGTCCCATTGTAATATCTTTACGATCAAAAGAAAATACAAGGTGCCCAAAAAAGTCAGTCCCGACTCTTTTAGCTGCAGCTATAGTCATAAAAGTGGTATGTAGGTATAGTAAAAAGGACATGTGCTACACGATTCAACCGCTTTCAGCGCCAGCTGGTGGAAAACATTGGGTTAGCGTTCCTATCTCGGAAACGGTACAAGACAGGGGGAAAAAAGTGAATTTTAAAATTACAGAGCATCATCGATTTAGTACGAAAAGACAGTTTGTAGATATTAATGCTAAAAATAGAACGCTTAAAACGTGCATTTGTTTGTTCACTATTTCCTATTTTGGTTCACATTTGAACGGCATTGCATACGTTGTAACATACCAGGTGACATTTATGCTACGTAAAATTTAAAGTATTGTTATTGTAAGAGGTCACACCGATAAACGCATAGACGCTTTAAACCGACTTCATAAAGGAAGAGGTTCTCAATTCAAACCATGTTTCTCATTGTTGTTGTTGTATAAATTTGTTAGTTTATAACTTCGTAAGAGATGATTTAATTTTAATACTTTTTTGTTGTCGTAATGACCTTGACCTGAAATAGGTTTCATTATGATTTCATTAAGATATAAATAAATTACAGGATACTCACAAAAGTCTGTTCTCACTCTAACTGCTGATCACATGCAGCTACACTGTTAAAAGCAGCATGTAAGTATCGATGTTGAAACTTCTGTCCGTCAGCTGCAATGCATATTTTGCGCTTTGTTTGAACTTTACGCTGCGCAGTTTCCAGCGCAGCGGGTGACACGTATTCACTGTAAAGTTCAATATATATGCCTAACAGAATTTTTGGTTACGAATACAGCGTATCCGTTCTTTACATTTCTAAAGACTTTTTAATTTAACGTATGTTCATTCAATAGATAGTTTTTTGTAGGGCTGGATTTATTTATCAATATATCCCCAAGTATCGATATTTTTTTAACATCCCGATAACAATATTTAAGATCTAGCTCCGCCGATATATCCCTTTAACGATATTGCCTAGTGCGCACCCGAGTGAACGAAACTCGAGCGAACGAAACTCGATCAGCCAACATACAACAGCGAACGAGACACGAAGAAAAAAAGCGTCGAATATCTTATTCTAATACCCATTCTCTACTTTCCTCTAATTACTCACTGATAAACTAGAAAAAATAACCCCACGCCAAACGATCTCTATTGCAATACATATACTTCCTCATCCTTCATAACCTCAAATCTAAACATCACTGCTTTAAAAAGGCCACCGCATAATAAAAAAAAAAAACCAGTATTTATTGAAAGCCACCTGCTTTGATTATCGCTTGAATAAGCTGACTTCGTTCAAGGTCACGGTTCTACCCCTTCAGAAGAAATTCAGACATACTCCAATATCACAATCCATTCACTATTAATGTGTATTCATACCTATAATCAGCAGGTGTGTTTACTAGGAAAGACATTTGATGTTAGTCGAAACGATATATCCCTATCCGAGATATCTACTATGGGTTCTGATCTATCACACTATATTGACTTCCCACTCTACATTCATGCATATCGTAGGTGATGAAAAACCACAGACAAGCCGATACAAAAACAAACGCTCATTATGACGAATGAAAACTATGTCTTTTGTTTTAGCTCCTTTCCTGCTATTGGTTCATTGATATCGGTCTATTTCAAAGTGTCGATATTTTCTGGCCAATGACATGCGAGCTTCAACATGTGTTTAACAAAGATCATCAAAGCCGAACTGATATCTGCTAGAAGAGTTTTTTTTTTTTTTTTGCAAATTTTCTTAGCGTTTAATAAAAAACTTCTGAAAATATAAGCAATTATAAAATGTAATTTTTTTTAAAATATTATTTTATTATTATTAAATATTTCGATAAAATATTTTTTTTATTAAGGCTGTACATCAGTCAGATAGTTCCCTTTCTCCTTTCCCATGTTATCCAATGGGATTTTCGTTGCTTCGTTTTATAAAAATATCTCATTCAAAAATGAAGTTCTTCAAATTCTGTTTTTTGAATATTACTCTTTGAACGGGTCGCCTTTTAGCTTAGTGAGCAATTTTTCGAAAAATTAATTTAAATATTTGATTTCAATAAGTAAATTATGGACTCTAAGCGTGGATTTCTAAATAAAATATTTAATTTTTTTTTTTTTTTTCTTTTTTTTTTTTTTTTTTTTTTTTTTCCCTTTTGAAAAATTGCTCACTAAGCTAAAAGACGACCTGTTCAAAGAGTAATATTCAAAACACAGAATTCGAAAAAGTTCATTTTTGAATAAAATATTTTTATAAAACGAAGCGACAAAAATCCCATTGGATAACATGGGAAGGGAGAAAGGGTGCTATCTAACTGATGTAAAATAAAGTTTTATCTTCAGTAATTTTACAGTGACAGTTTCTTTATAGAATTATATAATATTGAATAGTTTATTACTTCTTTTATGTAGCATTTATTTTTTCTCTTTCCATTTATTTATTTTTATTTTTTTTTAAAGCCGTACATGTTAAATAAAATTGGTTTAAATGCAAAATGAGTTACTTTAAGTAACAAAATGAAACTTTAACATAATTTTGTTTAAAAAATATAATTTTTATACTGACAATGTATACATACACGCACACACACACACACACACACACACACACATATATATATATATAATATATAATTCAAATTTCAATTATTGTGAAACTATTACGAATGTGAATTGAACATATATATTTAAAAGATATTGTAATGATTTGGTAAGCAGATACAAAAATAAAAATGACAAGTAACTGACATTTAGGATGCATATAAGAGTTTTAAGTAAAAAATATTACTCTCTACGACCAAAAAAGGTGTATTCAATGGCAATTCTGAACTATTTATAATAACAATTCTGAACTATTTTAAATGATTTTCATTTTTATTTAATACCTACATCTTAAGACAATTTTTCTTAAGCTTTATTTTTAGTAGAATTATGAATTTTGATATACTTGGTACAAATAAAACACAGATAAAATATGATTTTAAAATAATTAAAGCTTAAAATGGGAAGAATAAAGGATAAACTATACAGAGGTATACTAAAAAGCAATAGCATAAGTTATAAGAAACACAAAACATTAATTCACTTTTTATGCTTTTTTTTTTATGATAAAGTTATGGTAGTAATATACCAGAAAATACATGGAAAATACTCTATACTTGTATACTTTAAAATTCGTGTGCATATGTCTTTAAAAAATAACAAATGTCTATTTTTTCCTGTCCTGAAAGAACTATCGCAATATATCACTAATATCGATATTAACTTGGTGATATATCGCGATATTTAATTTCTGATATCGTCCAGCACTAGTTTTTTGCTCATATCCGATAAAGGCAGGAAAAGTGACGCAGCTTAAAAATGCAGCATTTGAGAAAAATCAACTTAAAAATAACTTAACTAGAATAAAACAGGCACAACTGTCTCTCGAGTGGATAACTTTCTAGATGGAGATGTAACTTTTTTGTTCACATTGGTTGCATTTCATGTATTTTTCAGTGACATAAACAATTTTTTGAGTTATGTCACTTTTCTTGGAAGCTGTGATTTGTGAAACTGCCGTCGAACGTTTTCTGATGTTCTGCTATATGAATAAGTTTTCACTGAAAAAAGAAAAATAAAATCTTTTTGTAAAAAAATAGAACCGACTCCAAAAAGCAACTACTATTCAAACAACTAAAAAAAAAAAAAAAAAAAAAAAAAAAAAAAATTGGTATGAAATTAAACTGTAAATTGAGCCTAAATGTATAAAATAATTTCCTTCGCCAAACAACCTATAACACTACAATTAATCATAACTTTTAAAGTCGGCGCAAAATTAAATAAAAATTGATACCTTTATTCAATACAAAAATCAAATCCTATTCAAAATACACATCTCACATTGTCACCTGTAAAACGCAGCCGAAAACTACTTTGATTCAAGAAAACAAATAAGATTTCGTAAGCAGCAAAAATTGGCGAAGATGCTGGTATCTGACGTCCTTGGTGAAATAAAAATCGCAAAATTATCTGGGAAACATATTTAATTTCTTTGGGATATCATGATTATTTTTATAAGGTATATAAAGAGAGTAATCAAGAATATGAAACAATACTTCGTACATTATGAAAATATACATCTTGCGTGTATATTTTTGCATTACGTTTCAGTCGCCAAATCCAAAAGCTACCAAGGATGATAGTTATCAAAGTTATACCAAATTTGCAAAGGAAACTCTAACTTCGTAGAAACATAAATACCGCATTGTGAAGAATGTTCACTGTTCTGTGTATAGATGCTACTATTGGGCCAATTGTATACAGTGATAAAATAATAAATGAAACATGAAAATGGATCATTCGAGACAGCAGCATTTGTTGCTACCGATCTAAAATCAAACCTTTAAACACTAATTAAATTTTATTTAATTTTGCGCCGACTTCAAAAGTTATGATTAATTGTAGGTTGTTTGGCGAAGGAAATTATTTTATACATTTAGGCGCAATTTACAGTTTCATTTCATACCATTTTTTTTTTTTTTTTTTTAGTTGTTTGAATAGTAGTTGCTTTTTGGAGTCAGTTCTATTTTTTTACAAAAAGATTTTATTTTAATTTCCGCACGAATGACTTTTCATCCGTCAATGTGTAGATAATACTCAGATTTCATAACTCAATTGCAGCAGTAATAATAAAGTGTAAATACACTAAAATACAAGACAACGCTATTTATATATGATACATTAAAGATATATTATTTTTTATAAACATACTAGCAGACCCGGCCACGCGTTGCTGTGACTAAGTTATACGTTGAATTATACGGCTGTAAACTATTTAGTACAGTCAAATTATTATTTACGAACAAAGACGAAAACGTTGTAGCCGATGTAAAAACCCACAGGATTGAGATTTGAAGCTTAGGTCAAAATTTGGAAGCGATTGATAAAAATTTTCGTAGTGTTGATATTAAGCACAAATTAATTTTATTGTAGGGTCCTATAAATTTTAATGGAGAAGTGATATATATTATTTCTAATGCTTCTTTGGATAAAATTGCTAAAATGACTAATATATAAATTAAATTCTTTTAAAATTCTATTAAAATAAAAGTATAAAAGAAACAGACGATTTTAAAATCAATTTTTATGGAGGAGTGAAATATAATATATGCTATAATGGATAATTTTACTATAAAATGACCTCATCATTTTAAATATTTTAAAGAGGGCAACAGCTGTAGTTATAAAAAGGAAAACAATAAGGCTAAACCAGAAAAATAAGTAAATTTGATAAATATTTTAAAACTTTAAAATTGGAAATCTTATGAAATATTGGACATTTAAAGTAAATACATGTATCATTTTAAATAGAAAAAGATTTTGGAAAAGTTTAGTGTATTTTAACGAAGTGATGAGAAGTTTTTGAGTATGTTAAAAGTTTAATAGTAAATTCAAGTTAATAAAGATGGGAAACATTGAGGATTAAGATAAGAATAATTATAAGATTAAAAAAAAAAAAAAAAAAAAAAAAAAACTTTTTATATACCATGCTTTTAAATTTTAATATACTAATAATATACTAATTAAAAGGAAAACGATAAATATTCTATCATAGTTTGAAGTCAAATTTGTTTTCAAATGTCTAAATAAAATATCTGATGTAAGATACTAATATTTTGCAGCGGAATAGATTTCATTTCTGTCATCCTTGGCGAAAAAAAAAGAATATCGCTAAATTATCTGGCGAAAATATTTAATTCCTTTCAAAAATCATGGTTATTTTAACAACTTATATTAAAAGAGTAATGAATAATATGAAACAATATTTCGTACAATACATATTACATGTCATACATACGTACAATGAATAATACATATTACATTTCGTACAATGCATACATCTGGCATGTATATTTTCGTGTTACGCTTTTGATCGCCAAATAATAATAATAATAATAATAAAAGCCAAGGGCGACAGAGTTTTGAAATTTAAAATTAAAATTTTGTCAATTTGACAGCAAAATAATTCAATCTAACACCCGCGATAACTAATACATATCTATACCCAAATATAAGAATTAAAATCGGGAAATAAATTTCCTCGATTTTTAATAATTTCTTACAAAAAATCCAGTGGGCAATTAACATAGGAAATCTTTTTCTTGGCTGCACAGACGGTCAGTGAGTCACACTTCGCTTGCGTATAGAACTCATAGATATAATATAGCATATATAGAATAGAGTGATCATTGGGGAGAAAAAAGTTATTCCTTTTCATTTGGGAAAAGACGACGTTTTTACCAAAATATGGCCGTCTTTCCCCGAGTGAATACACACGGGAATACATACTAATATTTTAGTAAATAAAATTTATGAATAATTTATTTGCTAAAGGGGAATGGAAGACTCCAGATACAGTTTCAAATTCACATTTCTTTCTTTCTTTCTTTCTTGTTTTTTTTTTTTTTTTTTTTTTTTTCAATACCACTTAATGGCTGTTTCCAAAGCTTTTTTTTTTTTTTTTTTTTTTCGGCATCAAAAATCTTTGTACGATAACATGGGGATGAGAGATCTATATATATTACTATATCTATGATAGAACTACATTAGCACTTTATCAATGTGTATAAAATCTTTAAATTGATTATGACGTCAATTTTCGTGAGATGCATAATTTAACTTTTTATAATTTTTTAACGTTCACGTTTGATTAAATGTATTTATTTTTATGTCGAAAGAAAATGAACTCGTATTTTTTTTTTTTTTTTTTTTTTTTTTTTTGGCAACAATTAAATTAATGGAACTCACAGATATTTTGGAGCAACTTTAATAAAGGTCTATAATTAACAAATAATTGCAATAAAACAATATTGTGACAATAAATTGAGATAAAAACTATCCTATCTCTCAAGTTGGACCAAACTGCACACAGTGTGCAAAATTTCATTAAAATCGGTTCCTTAGTTTAGGAGTTTACCCCGGACAAACATCGTGACACGTAATTTATATATATATACAGATTTGCATACGATCAACAATTAAAACACATAAATTTCAATTGATTTATTAACATTTTTCTCTAAAATAACAATACAGTTGTAAAACAAGAATTTAAAATATACACTGCAAATATTCTTAAGAGATATGCTTATATTGCAGTTTTTTTTTAAATTACAGTATTCTTATGCTTCTAAATTCAAAATCAACTCTAAAACAGAAATAGCCGAACACAATAAAAACAAGAAAGAAAAATCATGCAGTACGCATTGATTAGTAACACTTTCCAACTGTACGCAATTGTATCGAATAACTTTTAATATTCTTTGCCTACTTTATATCACACAACAGACAGAACAACTGAAAAACATGCAGATAGATTAATTGATTTTAAAATTACTCTTAGGCATTTTGGAAAGTGTTAAAAAGGCTTAACGCAAAAGAAAACGCAGCCGTCAGATTATAAGTACAGCTTTTAATCTCTCTGAATATTTTAGTGTAGCCCTGTAAATCTGAAAGTTAATCATATCATGTTCTATACACAACATCATTTTAGAATATCAATAATGCATGTCAATGTTTCTATGATTTTTATAGCAGAAAGATTTTTAAATATAACTTTTAAAAAATTCTGTCCTAAAACATAATACATTGTTTTTTTTTTTATTGTTGTTGTTGTCCCTGTAAACAAACAAGTTGTACAGGACCAATTAATGGTATTTTAAATAGGGAACATTCCATAGGGAACTTAGATGTATCATTTTTTAAAAATTCTCAAAATATTCACGGATGATAGGAGCCGGAGACAAACAGATGGAAAGGTAGACAATCGGACAGACAGACGCACAAATTGAAATCACATTCCCACTAAAATTATAAGAAAGTTTTAAAACGCTCATGTAAACAAAAGTGCAATTCCAGCAAATTTTTATTTATAGCTCTTAATGAAAATGATTATTTTTGTGTGGCCCTGTAAATCTAATGCTAACCATACTATATTACATAGAAAGCACTCTTCTGTGCATACGAATAATATATTTCAATTGCATTAAGCTTTGTAGAGAATAAAATTATTAAAATTAGGTTTATAAAAATAACTCTCATACAACACAATGCTTTGGAATACTTTCAAGTGCCCTTGTACACAAAGCAGTTAGAAATGTACTCTACTTTACATAGGAAACATCCGATAGGGAATTGAATAACATGTTAAAATTTCATTGAACTTTCTATACATTAAAGGTATTAAAATATGGTTTATAGAAACTCCTCCCATAGAACACAATGCTTTTGAATACTTTTGGGTGTCCCTGTACATAAACCAGAATAGGTATTCACTCCATTTTCAATAGGGAACATCCGATAGTCAACTTGAATAAAATATATCGGTTTAAAGAAATTCCATGAATATTTACGGGAATTAGAGCGCAGTAAAACAGACAGAGAAACAGACAGACGGAAAGAAGAACAGTTAGACAGATAGAGAGATTTAAATTATATTCACACTAAAAAAATGATAGAAAGTTTCAAAAACACGTAAAGTAAACGAGAGTACAATTCTAGCAATTTTTTATTAATAGCTCTTAATATAACTGAATATTTTTGTGTCACCCTGTAAATCTAATGATAACCATGCTATATTCTGTGCAAAGCATTCTTTTGCGCATATAAATAACATACTTCAATTTCCAAAAACTTCGTGGAAAGTAAAGTTAATAAAATTTGATTTATAGAAATATCTCTCATAGAACACAATGCTTTGGAATAATTTTGAGTTTCCCTGTACATAAACCGATGGTGGTAATTCCTCCATTTTAAACAGGAAACATCCAATAGTGAATTTGAATAACATATTTCAATTTCATTCAGATATGTCTACACTAAAGGTATAAAAAAATATGGTTTAAAGAAATACCTCTCATAGAACACGATGCTTTGAAATACTTTCAGGTGTCCCTGTACACAAACTAGTACAGGCATATAAACTCCATTTTTAATAGGGAACGTCCGATAGTGAACTTGAATAACATATAGCAGTTTCAAGAAATTCCATAAATAGTTACGGGAGTTAGAGCGTGTACAGGCAGACGGACAGACAGACAGACCGACAGACAAATCGAAGTCATAAATACTTTTCAACCTTGTTGGAAAGTGTTAAAATATTAGAAAGTGTTAAAAACGCTTAACGTAAACGAAAGTACATATCTAGCAATTTTTTTATTAATAGCTCTTAATTTCTGGATATTTTTGTGCCACCCTGTAAATATAATGCTAAACATGCTACATTGTATACAAAGCATTATTTTGTGCATATAAATAACATATTTCAATTCCTTAAAATTTGTGGAAACTAAAGTTATTAAAATTTGATTTATAGAAATATCTCTCATAGAACGCAATGCTTTGGAATACTTTTGAGTGTCCCTGTGTATAACCCGATGGTTGTATTCCCTCCATACCCTCTATACCGGAAACATCCAATAGTGAACTTGAATAACATATTTCAATTTCATTAAGATATGTCTACAGTGAAGGTATTAAAATATGATTTATAGAAATACCTCTCATAGAACACAATGCTTTGAAATACTTTCGGGTATACACAAACCAGTAGAGGTACAAACTCCATTTTCGATAGGGAACGTGCGATAGTGAACTTGAATAACATATTTCAATTTCATTAAGATATGTCTAGAGTAAAGGTATGAAAATATGGTTTATAGAAATACCTCTCATAGAACACAATGCTTTGAAATACTTTCGGGTGTCCCTGTACACAAACCAGTAGAGGTACAAACTCCATTTTCAATAGGGAACGTCCGATAGTGAACTTGAATAACATATTAGTTTCAAGAAATTCCATAAATATTTACGGGAGTTAGAGCGCGGACAGACAGACAGACAGACGGACAGACAGACAGACAGACAAACCGAAGTCATAAACACTTTTCAACCTTGTTGGAAAGTGTTAAAAATCTAAGTAATTTAACAGAAAAATAATCTATCTGTCGGCTGAATACACGCAGATTAAAAGTTGTGCTCTTATCTATAGTAGAAGATGACGCATAAAATTCAAATAAATGAGAAAAATTTAAGATAGCATTCAGATAATACCACTTTTCAGCCGATATACACCTAAATTAAAACTGATGCAGTTTTATACTGTAGATAAAACTGTAATCTGAGATATAGCCTTCTCACAATCAAGGGAAAGTGCAACATAACAGCACTGCCTGTCGGTCTATGTACACTTAAGTTAAAACGGGTGCACTTATACAAAGTAGAAGCTGAAATACAGCCTTCTTGTAAATGGAAAACATTTCAATATAGCAGTGCTACCTGTCGACATATACATATATGTACTCAAATTAAAACATGCGCACTTATACACTGCAGAATATGAGATATATCCTACCAGAAAACGGAAAAATTGGAGCCTAACAGAGTCACCTACCGTCATATGAGCACTCAAGTTAAAGTGCCTGGGTTGTAAGATGCTGCCGCAAGCAGTGGGGACCCGGATACGACATAGGGTTGGCAAAGACAGGGCGTAATATAGTTTTCGTTATCGAAGGCAATGGAGAGCCTTAAGTTTGTACGATTTCAATAATTTTTTAGTTTTTTTTTATAAAGCGATATAAAATAATTACAACTAGCAGGCTTCGCCCGCTTCGCTGGGCACTATATATAAAGGTTTTCTTTTTAAATGAATAACTGAAACGTTTAAATAAATATATTTCGATTGGCAACTATTTTCTTCACAGTTTTAGTATGGGATCTTCTTGACAATATCAAACATTTTTTGAACTTCTCGAATCTGTGCAACAAAAATATTATTAAAACGAATATTCTTGAAAATAGTCAAATAGAAATGTTAATTCCTCGAATATTCTGGAAAGAGTTGAAGCTGTTAGTCGTACAGTAAAAGTCACTATTTGATGAATGGTCGAATCGGAGAACGCACGTAAGTCGTTTTCACAGCAATTACTATAACGCACGTATGTACGCTTCACTCCCATGAAACCCCAATAAAAGAAAAAGAAAAAAAAATTACTGGACAGCCCTACTTCGCTGTGCATGAATCACAGAACACGCGAAACTCGGTTAAGCGGCAATCACTATTACGCATGTTAAAACCAAAAAAACACCACTGGACACCCCTACCTCGGTGGGCATGAATCTGAAAACGCACGAAACTCCTTTCCGCAGCAATCACTATTACGCATGTTAAAACCAAAAAAACACCACTGGACACCCCTACCTCGGTGGGCATGAATCTGAAAACGCACGAAACTCCTTTCCGCAGCAATCACTATCAAGCATGTTAAAACCAAAAAAACACCACTGGACACCCCTACCTCGGTGGGCATGAATCTGAAAACGCACGAAACTCCTTTCCGCAGCAATCACTATCAAGCATGTTAAAACAAAAAAACATCACTGGACACCCCTACCTCGGTGGGCATGAATCAGAAAACGCACGAAACTCCTTTCCGCAGCAATCACTATCAAGCATGTTAAAACCAAAAAACATCACTGGACACCCCTACCTCGGTGGGCATGAATCTGAAAACGCACGAAACTCCTTTCCGCAGCAATCACTATCAAGCATATTAAAACCAAAAAACATCACTGGACACCCCTACCTCGGTGGGCATGAATCTGAAAACGCACGAAACTCCTTTCCGCAGCAATCACTATCAAGCATGTTAAAACCAAAAAACATCACTGGACACCCCTACCTCGGTGGGCATGAATCTGAAAACGCACGAAACTCCTTTCCGCAGCAATCACTATCAAGCATGTTAAAACCAAAAAACATCACTGGACACCCCTGCCTCGGTGGGCATGAATCTGAAAACGCACGAAACTCCTTTTCGCAGCAATCTCTATCAAGCATGTTAAAACCAAAAAACATCACTGGACACCCCTACCTCGGTGGGCATGAATCTGAAAACGCACGAAACTCCTTTCCGCAGCAATCACTATCAAGCATGTTAAAACCAAAAAACATCACTGGACACCCCTACCTCGGTGGGCATGAATCTGAAAACGCACGAAACTCCTTTCCGCAGCAATCACTATCAAGCATGTTAAAACCAAAAAACATCACTGGACACCCCTACCTCGGTGGGCATGAATCTGAAAACGCACGAAACTCCTTTCCGCAGCAATCACTATCAAGCATGTTAAAACCAAAAAACATCACTGGACACCCCTACCTCGGTGGGCATGAATCTGAAAACGCACGAAACGCCTTTCCGCAGCAATCACTATCAAGCATGTTAAAACCAAAAAACATCACTGGACACCCCTACCTCGGTGGGCATGAATCTGAAAACGCACGAAACTCCTTTCCGCAGCAATCACTATCAAGCATGTTAAAACCAAAAAACATCACTGGACACCCCTACCTCGGTGGGCATGAATCTGAAAACGCACGAAACTCCTTTCCGCAGCAATCACTGTCAAGCATGTTAAAACCAAAAAACATCATAGGGCACCCCTACCTCAAATCAATGAAAATTAAATAAAACAATCAAATCTCCCGTAATTCCTCATAACGTAGATCTAGTTCAACGTAAAATATACTCAAATCAATGAACATCAAATAAACCAATCAAATCTCTTATAATTCCTCCTAACGTAGCTGTAGTTCAATGTAAAATACACTCAAATCAATGAAAATCAAATAAACCAATCAAATCTCTCCTAAGATTCTCCATTGTGCGTCATTATAGAAATGGAAAGTTTCATTTTTATATTTTTATTAATTAAAAGAAAACTGATCAAGAATTCGGAAATCTGACTTCGATGTGCGCAGTGACCCTTCGGGGGGCACTTTTGTGTTAAATTACGTGACTGTCCGAGCTACCGTTTTCGAGAACACTCAAATATACATATATATATAGAAATATTGCTCACTTAATAGTATAAGATATAAAAGAACTTCTTATATACCACGTTTTTAAATTTTCTGTTGAATCATATAAACTTGACAATTCTATGTATTAATAAACACTGTTTTAAATTTCTTTTAATGAATTATCCCATCAACTTGAAAGAAAATGATCAAAGGCGTAATAAAGAAAGCAACTGAAAGAAATTTTCAAACATTTATTATTTTAATAAAAGTATTAAAAGAATACATTGTCATCATATTCTGAGTTATTCTAAAAGAGTTTCAAATGTCTAGTTAGTTGGTAAGTTAGTTAAAAACCGATTGCAAGATTTGTACTGGACAAAAAAGAAAGCGAAATGTTAATAATTAAAAGATAAAAAAAATTTATATACTATATTGTTAAATTTTCTGTTGAATCATAGCTATAGAACTACATTAGCACTTTATCAATGTGTATAATATTTTTAAAGTGATAATGATGTCTATTTTTATGCGATGCATAATTTAACTTTTTACAATTTTTTAACGTTCACGATCACGTTTAAATAAATGTGTTTATGTTTATGTCGAAAGAAAATGAACTCGTAATTTATTTATTTATTTATTTATTTATTTATTTTTATTATTATTATTATTTATTTATTTATTTTATTTTATTTATTTATTTATTTATTTTATTTTATTTATTTATTTATTTTATTTTATTTATTTATTTATTTTTTTTTTTTTGGGGGGGGGGGGGAATTAAATTATAGCTAATATTTTAATGGCTATTTTTAAAGCTATTAGGTGGTTATTTACTTTCATATTTTAATTAATTAAAAGAAAACTAATCAAAAATTTGAAAATCGGGCTTCGAAGTATTGTGTTGTCATCGAGTTCTGAGCTATTCTCAAAGTTTTAGGTAGTAGGGAAATAAGTTAAAATCGATTGCAAGATTTGTACCGTACAAACAAACAAGAATCGAAATTAATAAAAACATGGTTAAAGAGTGATTTATTTTATTTATATTAAACACTACAAAACTAGAATTTAAAAGTGAAAAGTGCAAAACTTTGAAAGATCACCATAAAATGCAAGAACTGGCAGCAATTTTTTCATATCGAAAGAAAACAAGGCCCTTCGTCAGGCAAACAAAGTAGGCGTTTGTTTAGTTTGTGTGTTATTGCTAGGTTTGCAGCATGTGCGTATTTTGTTCGCCTGACGAAGGGCAGTGTTTTCTTTCGACCGAAACAATTGTTGAGAATTCTTGCATTGTATGACGTTCTTTCAAAGTTTTGTACTTCTTATTTATTTATTTATTACTTTCTCTTACCCATATATATGGTAGAGAATCTATTGTTTTTGTGTCAAATTTTCTAAATTGAATTTTTGTTATTTTTACACGTTTTATGGTGCCCAAAATCTTACTTTTTGCGGTAGGTCTGTGTGTGTCTGTCTGTTATCAGCATATCTTAAGAACAAATACTAATAGAAAGTCCAAACTCGGTATTCGAAATCTGTATCATAGGGGAGTGCTACACTTAACTTTTCTTTGAGATCAAGCAAATGGTTCGTATACAGGGACAGCCAAGAGAATTAAAATATGTTATGTTTATGGACGAAATTTTTGATAGGTACGATTGGCGTCTATAGGCTTACCCAAACAAAATGAAATAAACATATATTTCGTATCTGCATAAAAGAATGCTTAGTGCAGAATATGGTATGAAAAACATTCAATATTCGTTTACAGGGCTACTCGAAAATACTAGAATATATTGGGACTATACTTGGAAATTGCTGGAAATGCATTTGAGGTTGTGCTGTGTATTATTAATATGTGACTATATTTAAGTGCAGAATCTGGTATATTGATAATAGAAGACATACATTACTACCAATAATTAAGCAAAAAAATTCTTTTCCCCAAATTCTTATGCACTTACTGTCATTCACTATGGTATGTCTGTGAATCTCAAGCTAATAAAAAATGCTCCTCCATTTTAAGGTAAATATAAGCTTTTTCATTTGTCTCTCCGTGGCTCAGGTATGATTTATATTTTTTATTCAGAAAAAAAAAAAAAAGTTTAATTTAAACATATAGAGGCAAAGAAAGGAAAAGGTTGTTTTATTACATTTTATTGAATTTTAAGCAAATTTCGTTGAATAATTATTCATTTATTAGAAACTAGCAAACCCATGCGAAATTTTCGCAGTTTGTTTCTTTTTAACCTTTAAATTTTGTAACTTATAAGTCTTACACCAATTTCACCATCCAATTAAAATTTTAATTCACCAGAAGCCAAATTATTATTAGTTTTTGTGGGATGAAACGCTAATGATAATTAAGCTAAATCATTCAATGAAAAATTGAGAAAAAAAAAAATGTTTGACAACCCAGTTTTTATATTTCTTCAGGCAAGACAACTTTTAAAAAGGACCCCAATGGCGACTTTTATGTTTTTGCAGCCATGTTGGCGAGATCTTTTTTATTTCTTTATTATTTCTTCATTTTAGAGTAACTTTTTGTTAAAAACACTCAGTACCTATTTTGATTTTACTTTTGATTACTGCGTTTTTCAGTCAATTTAGGAAAAAGTTCATATTTTGTTTTTATCTTTAAAATATTGCTGGGTTTAAAATGACACTTGCAAGGATTTGTAAAGATGGAACTTTTAAAAATAAAATTTTCTATAAAATGACCTAATTAGACAATTGTCATCATTATTTTATTTTATCTTTATATCACTTTAGCTATCAATACTATAAAGACTGATTGCATATTAAATCTTAAGAATAATAATATAAGATAATAAAGTTCAACATACTTTACAAATAATCTAAAATAGTTAAAAACAGTTTTATTCGAAATATAATTCTGTGTGAGGAGAGGCTACTGTACCCCCTCAACCTCCCAAGTAGCACAGGAACGTTCTGTGAACGTCTAATAACGGTTTCAATAGTTCAAACACCGTGTTTCGTGTCAAAAGAACGTTCTAAAACACGTTCAGAAATAGTATTATTTAGAACGTTCTGAAAATGTTTGATTTGTACCATCTATAAAACGTACAATTCTAGTTCTATATAGAACGTTCAAGTGTGACACCGTCATAACACGTTCTGTAACAGTGTAATTATAACGAATATGACAAAATGACTTTTTAGTACTATTGGTAGGGAAAATAGGTTAATCATGAAAATTTTTGACTTCAGTTTTTGATTTTTTTACACGTTTTGTGGCGTGAGGAATCCGCAAGTCAAAAGGTTGGTATGGTATCTATTAACGTGTATCGGCTTCGGCACCTATTAGTGTGATAGCCCGTTAGTTCATGTACACGATATCTCAAGAACAAATGATTGCAGAGAGATCGGACCAGTTTTAAAATATCACATGTGATATTGATAAGAATCTTATTGAGAGATTTGCAACATTCTAATTTAAAAACTTCGTAAGTTATTCGAAATTTATAATTTTTAGCATGATAGAGAATAGAGCATTTTTTACATTTTCAGTTTAACGTTTTGTTAGCACGTCTGTAAAGAATGCTTCTCAATAATCAGTAGCGGTGAGGTGAAAAAAAATTACAAAATTTTAAACTCATGGAAAAATTTTGTGGATTTTGTATTTCAGGAATCAATGTATGGAATTCAACCAAACTTGTTACAATATTAGATCTTGCCCTAAATTGGAGTTTATTTGAATTTCATTTGGGATATATCGTCCGATAGATTGCGGTGCTATGCAATGAAACCCTCCATTTATGGGACGGCTATATCTCAGCTTCTATAGTGTACAAATGCATTAAACTTGATATATTGGCATATATCATCATAACCTCTGCTAATACAATTTGGATGTATACATTGTCAAACAGGTGGCGTTGCTAATCTGCAATTTAATCATTTTAACGGAAAGGCAATATTTTAACTCTTGTGATTTAACAATAAATTTTGTGATACACTGAAGTTATAAGTGAAATCGATTTTATGTAAAGCTTTACTGGTCCATTTTGGATGCACATCGGCCAACAGGTGGCGTGGCTATGTTGCAATTTAATCTCATAACGGAAACGGAAAATCTCAACTTCTGTGATTTATAAATATTGTAAATTTGGTAAGTGAAATTAATATTACGTAAAACTCTACAGATTGCCTTTGGGTGCATATCGGACGACAGGTGGCACTGCCACGTTCCAAAATTTTCCATTCACAGAAAGGCTATCTATCAGCTTCTGTAATATATATACTCACCAAACCTTCTGCGTGACATACATTTGATATATATTATTGATTCAATTTGGATGTATAACGAGTAATAGTCAAACAGTTTTTTTTAATATTATTATTCAGAGGACATTGTTTTTTCCCCTAGGAATAAGTATACATCATCCCTGGGGGATGGGGGAGGGGTGGATAAAAATTTTCACTATGATTATCTTTCAAAAGAATTCAATATCACCCTTAAAACGAATAATTGAAACATCGTTTTCTGATGATTTAAAACAAATTTACCGTTTTTTTTTTTTTTTTTTTTTTTTTTCATTTGTAATAATAATAATAATAATAAACCCTTAGAAAAATGCATTTTCTAAGATCTTCTATACAGCATAAAAATGATTGTCTTCTGTCATGAAAATCTATGCATTCCCCAGACCCAGAGTTTAGATACAAAAAGCTAATCACGGATGTTATTGAGTAAGTAATATAGTGCTTTACGCGAGTTTCAAAGAAAATCACGGGAAAACTCCGAAAACCTAAGTCGACGAGCGTGACCAGGAATCGAAACCAACACTTCCCGTCTGTAAGGTTCGAGAGTAGAACCTTGCGGTCTCTAATACTCATCGGGAAGTTACAGAAATGAGTTTTTTTCTTCTTTTCTTTAAGTTATGATTCTATTTAAGTTTAAATGTTACTCATAAATTATCAATATTGATCATGTTGTTAAATCATTACTCTGTTTGATTGGTCTTATTTTATTTTATTTATTTTCACTGAATATTTTGTTCAATACTGAAATATACACTAAAACAAAATATGCTTTTCCGTTTAATTCGAGATTTTAAAATAGAAAAATAAAGTGACCTCATAAGTTTTTAAAATACTTTATAAAAATTTAAATAATTGTTTAACTCCACTAAATTTTTCCTTAAAATATTGACTATATGTTTTCTACAGCTATAAATGCTTAATAAATTTCTGTTTCAAATGTTGAACTTTGAAACATGATTAATGCGGATGCAAGAAGGGAGAGCAGATGATAACATCGACATCTGTGGATTGCATTTATTTAATTTTCGCTGACCGTGCAACTGCAAAGTCAAACGCCAGGCGCTGGCGCCAGGTCTTGGGAAAGTCGTGTCGTTATGTGAGGCAGTAATTTTAAAACATGTAATCTGTTTTGTTCAGTTTTAGCGTTATAAAGACTAGGATAAGCTTTAGAAAAGGTAAAAATGTAATACTTTTAACCTGTAATATTCTCTATGTTCTATTTATTAAAGTCTTATTTTAATATCAATTAAACAATCATTTTCATATCTGCGTAAGTTCTTAAGCCTAACTTTTGATACTTGAAAGCAGAGTTGAATCGCAGAAAAAACTGCTCCTGTTACAGACAACCGCTTAGAAATTATGGATTCATTTTATTAATTTAGTCTTCTGAGATGGAATTTGTTAAAATAACTATTTTTGGTTATTATAATTCTGAATGAAGTATGAAGAAGTCACAAAGACTTTACAAGATAAGAGCTAATTTTAAGTGAATGCCCTTCCGACTGGTCATTGTGTATTTTAAAATGCTAGTTGGAAGGGTGTTTTCTTGAAGAAAATTCTTATGAAAATTCAGAAAGTTCGCAATTCTTTTTTTCTTTTCTTTTTAAATTCTGAAGTATTTATTTAATGTTTATATGATAATATATATACAATCTAGGTTATGCAAATTGCACATTTTTAAAATAATATCCTAAGTTTCACCGACTTACAATTTTAAATATCTCTTTACTGTTATTTATTAAATAAAATATATGAAATTGTTCAACTGCATAATAAAACAAAGATTCAATTCAATTTTATTCCACATCTTTATAAAAAAAAGATATTCTGCTTAAAAAAAAAGGACGATTTACTATATTATTTATTAATACTAATAATATTTACATTTATCAATTATTTAATATGCCATGGTAGCATAATTACATCAAATGAGGTAAAAATTGCGTTGACTTAATTTAAAGAAATTTAAACATTTAAAGAATAAGAATACCAATTACATTGCCATGTGGAATAAATTTAAATACCTGCAAACATCATTTTTGTAAACTACTGCTGTAAACTGAAAATATTTATACACACATGCACTGAAATTAAAAAATATGAAGTATGTTAAATATTTTAGAAAAATATTTTTAATAAATATATATATATGTATTTAAGTATTTGGAAATTTTTAAAATTTCCTCCTTCTAACTAATTTTTAATTTTTTGTTTCAATTTCTTATTATTATAAATTAACAATATATTCTAAACTCAATTATATATTATTTTAGCGGTGTATTGGTACATTCATTTTTGAAATTATTTTTTATGTTGGAATATTAAAACTTTCTATGAACTTCAGCATTCAAATATATTTATAAACTATCCATGGACTTACAAAGTAGTACCCAGAAATTTTTAGAATATACAGGGTGCAAAGTTGAGAGCAGGCCTTTATTTGCGCAACAATTGGTCTCAGACGTCCTCCAATAAGAAAATGTATTTTAAAAAAAAATGTAAGAAATCATTATATGACATGTTTTAATTTAAAAAATCAATTTATTAAAAATCACAAAAACTGATAATTTTTATACAATTTTCATGACACTAATAGTGAAAGTTGAGTTCCAACCTAAAAAACCTATATAACACAAAAAGTTTCGCTTTTGTGCACCCAAAATTATCTGAGATAGTTAGTTTCAAAATTTAGGATTATTTCGCATTTTCTCGGGCTTTATTAAAAAGTCAATGAAAAATTTTTAATAAACCCAGGGAAAATGCAAACAAAGCCCAATTAGGATTTTTAAACAGATCCCTTATTGAAGGCCGAAATATGTTAGAAAATCCAAACTTTAAATATCTTGTTCCATTTTGGGAGAATAGAAATGAAACTTTTTGTTAGGATGAGTGTCAGTTTTTCTAAATATGACTATAGGGATCTGGGACTATGTAAAAAGCTAGTTTTTGCAATTTTGAAAAATAGATATTTTAAATTTAAATATGTTATACCACAAATGCTCATATTCTTTAAAACATTTTGCAACTGAAACTATATATTTGCGACCAATAGTTGCGGAGATAAAGGTATTCTCGTCACAATGCTTTGCACCCTGTATTTAAAAAAATAAAGTGTAATATATATATATATATATATATATGTATAAATGAGTTTTTAATCTTAGTTAAAGCCAAGCAACAGATATAAGATCCCTGAAACCACATAGGTCAATGATAAGGAAATTACAACAAATTTAAATAACCTGGGGTGACTGATTGTGATTTATTGAAACATTTATTTTTTATTTATTGATTTTTATTTTATTTAACTTCAGTCTAATCATAAATTTATTCCTATATTGTTAGTTGCAATTTTAATAATTTTGCCGGTGCGTAAAAACCACATGAAACTCAAATCAAAAGATACAAACAAGCAACGAGGAAATAAAAAATTAAGACAGCATTTTAAACATTTTTTTTAGGAAAAGCTTAGAATGGTAGGGGAAAAAAAAAAAAAAAAAAAAAAAAAAACTCGTCAGGGGTGACCCTTTTCGTCGTTGAGCACCAATGTACGATTTCGTTCGTTAGCAGCTATAACAGCAAATTGCTAGCGGGCACCCTATCGTACAAGAAATTAATTGAAGTTAGAAATGAAGAATAAATTGGAATAAATTATTTACTTCAAGAAATCAGAGAATCAAACAGAAAACAACCATGAAAAACAAACATTAATCATAGGATGACGCATTCGGAATCACAAGGATTAAAACAAGCAAAATAAATCAAGAGTTTAGTTGTACATAGCAGAGGAAGAATAATATGATACAACACAGCAACGGGGATATAAATTACTTTTTTTTTTAATTCAAATAATGTTTGAGAAATTTTAACATACTTACTATTCCTTTAATTTCAACGTATATGCATGAAAAATTCCATATTTTATGACAGTAATTCCCAAAAAGTGTCTATATCCCTTAAAAAATTCCTTAAATTTTGCATTTTTAAAAAATTTCTTTTTTCCCCTAATCTGAAGATAAGAACGTTATAGTATTAATTACGAAACTTTGAATAAACACCATAAAATGCAAGAACTCGCAACTACTACAAACAAAGCACGGCTTCTACAAACAAAGCGGCAACGCATTCAACACACTCAACGTGCTTGTTTGCAGCTCTCGTGCCTACAATGTTCGCCTGATGAAGGGTTGTGTCTTCTTTTGACCCGAAACAGTTGGTGCGAGTTCTTGCATTTTATGGTGTGTATTCAAAGTTTTGTAATTAAAACTACAACTTCATTATCTTCAGATTAGGGAAAAAAAAGAAATTTTTAAAAATTTCAAAAATTTAAGAAATTTTTTAAGGTATAAAGAGACGTTATGACACTTTTTGGGGAAAATTGTCATAGAATATAGAATTTTTGATGCATATACGTTGAAATTAAAGGAATAGTAAGTATGTTAAAATTTCTCAAACATTATTTGAATTGAAAAAAAAAAAGTAATTCATATCCCTGTTCATGTGTTGTATCATTATTCGTCATCAGCTATGTAATTTTTACTTCTAAAAGCTCGTACTGAGGTGATTTTTTATAATGACGTCATATTTTTTTTTTTTTTTTTTTTTTTTTTTTACTATTACTACACTATTTTGGAACGTTTACAGTACGTTTTCTGGAACGTTCTGAAAATGTGTATAACGTTTTGAAAACGTTCTAAAAACGTTTAGAACGTTCTGAGACCGTATACATAGAACGTTCTCAGAACGCTTCTATAACACCGATGGTGATAGTTACACGTTCATTGAACGTTCTCTGAACCGTACTATTGTACGTCTTCAAGATGGACAGATAGACGTCTATAACACGTTCAAAGTGAACGTTCTTAGAACGTGTTTGCAGAACAATTTTTGAACGTTCAGAGAACGTTTCGGTGCTGCTTGGCCTCATGTTTAATTATAGATTTATTTTAAACATTACACATTTATTTTAAAGAAAGAAAGAAAAAAAACAAGGCTGTTATTAATTTGCCTTCAAACTTGCCAATCTTGATCAAATTTTTCAAGTGGCAACCTAATACAAACTTAAAAACTAGTATGTTGTGGCCACCACAAGACTTTCTTCTATATTTTCCTATACAAATTCACTCAGTAAAAATATTTAAAAAAAAAAAAATACGATTTTTTTTTCTAAGTTTTTTTTCGTTAAAAGTAAAAAAAAAAAAAAAAATCGATAACTTTGTTTTAAATTATCACATATTTATAGTTTAACCATTCGTTTTAAAGGTATTGACGAGACCTTTCGAAAGATACCCATCTTGAAAATTTATCCCCCCTAAGGGTACTTCCCCCAAAGGGAGGGGGGGGAGCGATGTCCCCACATGCACAAAATTTTTTTCCTAATTAACTACTACTATTATCAGTAATTCATATTAATTTTACAATCACAGGTTAAGAATAACTCTCATTATGTACATTTATACGAAATTTTGTCCTATAATGCCATTGTCGGGAATCCCCCGCTCATTCTTCTGCTTTGAGAACAAAATTCCTTTCCAGACAGACGGGCGCCTCTTTTTCGAGAAAGGTGCTTTTTAGAATCAGAAGCAGAACAGAAAGGACCTTGAATGGAGATGGGGTTACATTAAGAGCGTTGTGTTTACAGACGCCCTCCCCGGTCCTAAAACAGAACAGAATTTTAAGAATTAGAATTAATATTTAAGAACTAATGACAATCTAAGAACGTTAATATTAAGATTTAATTTAATATTTAATTGTAAATACTGTAGATAGTTTCTGTTTTCGTTTTCCTTTTACATGTATGCTAACAAAGCATTCAAATTATGTTTTCTCATCTAACAAGTGCTACGTTCATCGAGTTTAGTTTCTTTAATGGATCAATAGTTGTCCCATCCACATCCGGACTTTTGGATTAGAAGATTTCAGGTGAGATCCATCCATATTTTATTTTTTAAGAAGTTAATATTATTTTGAAGAATAAATATTTTATTAGAAAATTTAAGTAGTAACTGTAAGAAAAGAGTTAAGATTTGAAATATGCTGTATCGGGTCAGTAACAAGAATAAGTTTTAGATCAGAAATCTGATACAGCAATATTTTGTGGCATCCCATACACGGGATGTGGGCAGCTACATATATATATCCATTATTTACAATTGAAAAGATAGATAATATTATAAAATTTTAAATTTTATATTTATCATGGCTAATTTAGTTATAGCTAAAAAAGAAAGAGCTGTCATAAGAGACAGTATTAATAAATTTATAGAGAAATTAAAAACTTTATGTGATGATATAGATCCAGGTGCTGTAGATTTAGAAGAGACTATTGAATTATTAAATGAAACTACTATAGATCTAAAAAGCAAAGATGTAGAGATAAAAACATTAACTCAAGAAAATCAATTAGAAGCCGAATTAGAAACAGCAAATGAATTCCGAGAGAAAATACTTACTTGGCGATTTCGAGCCAACAGAAAATTAAAAGAACTAAAGAAAAGTGAAAAAAGTGTTTCATCAATAGAAAGACCTATTTCAAAAGAAGCAATGAACATTAAGTTACCACAGCTAGATCCAGTTAAATTTAACGGGAATGCAGCCGAATGACTGACTTTTTGGTCGTCATTCGAAACGGCTATTCATAACAATGAAAATTTAGATTCTGTAGATAAATTTAATTATTTGAAATCATTTTTAGCACCTGACCCCTTAAAATGTATAGAAGGATTCTCTGTTACAGCGAGTAATTACATAAAAGTAGTAGATATTTTAAAAGAAAGATATGGCAAACAAGACCTCTTAGTGAATGTACATTTGAATAAATTATTAAATATTGCCCCACTAAAACATTCAAGTGACATTAAATCGCTCAGGAAAATTTACGATGAAATCCAAACTAACATTAGAGAAGTTTAGAGTCATTAGATGTTTCTTTGGATAGCTACGGATGTTTATTGTCACCGATATTATATTACTAAAAATATTACCGAAAGATTTAGCATTACAATTTAATATGGAATTTCACGGTGTTAATTATGGCGTGAAAGATATATTATCTTTCTTAAATAAACAACTTGTATCGCGCGAATGCTTAATAACTACCAGACAAGAGGATAGCGGCGCCAGTCATTTCTCCCCCCGAGCTCAAAGATTAGATAATCAAAATCGTAGAGATGTTTCCCCCCCCCCCCCCCGCGTTAATAAATTTGATACTCAGAACCGGAAATTGCCTGCTGCTTGTGATTTATTAAATGAGAATAAAAGTGATGGGTGTAATTTTTGCTCAGAATCGCATTTAAGTAACAAATGTGTCAAAACTCGTAGTTTACCATTTGATGAAAGAGTTAATCTATTGCGTAAGAAAGGACTGTGCTTTTTATGTCTTCAACCTTCGCATCTAGCTAGACACTGTGTATCAAAAACTTTATGCAAGTTATGTAATCGTAGACATTCAGAAATTATGTGTAATGGAAATAAAGATTTGAAACAGGAAATAAGTAATTACGAAAGAAATGATCAATCTAAATTGGCGTTATCGAATCATAATTTACAAGCGAATGTTTATTTGCAGACGTTAATAGTAGCAATTTCTAACAGGGATGATAGTAAATCATCATATATTAGGTTAATTATTGACTCCGGATCTCATAATAGTTACATCAGTAAGTTTGCAGCTGATAAGTTAAAATTAAAAAGAATGAATAAAGAAACAATCAGACATGGTCTTTTTGGGGGCATGGAAATGTCAGCTGAACATAATCGTTATGAATTTACGATCGGGAGTTTGGATAATAAGTTTAAGTGTAAAATACAAGCACTAGATCAAGAAAAAATATGCTCAGGCGTGAATTTATGTCGCGATGATAAATTAGTAAAACTCTTTGAAAAGGAAGGTGTATATTTGTCAGATGTCCCTAGAAATAATACAAATAAATCCTGTTTATACCAGAAAAATCCAGACGAAGTACATATACTTTTAGGAGCTGATATGTCCGCTAAACTGTTCACAGATGACATAAAATATTTTCCAAAATTGGGATTAACTACATTTAGAACTAAATTGGGTTGGACCATATTGGGCAAGACTGAGGGTCACAAGAGTGAGCAGGACAATTCTTTGGCGGGTCTATCGTTGTCATTACACGTGTCAAACGCCAGTTTATCGGATTTATGGCGCCTTGACACTCCAGGAATTACTAATGAAGATAATAAATCGAAACAGGATTTAGAACAAGAAACCAAGAATTATTTTCTAGAAACTGTTAAACGAGATAAAAGCGGTCAATATGAAGTCAATTTACCATGGACAGTTGACCATTCGATTTTATCAGATAATTACTCGTTGGCAGAAAAGTGCCTGTACAAGACGGAAAATAAATTAATCAAATCTGATAGGAAAAATGAATATGGGGAAATTTTTGATTTCTGGGAAAACAATCAGATTATAGGAGAGGTATTGAACCAGAAAAGGGACAAGGTACATTATTTAGCAAACAGACCTGTGGTTAAGGAATCTAGTGAAACCACTAAAATTCGTCCAGTATTCAATGCCTCAGCACACACTAGAAACAGTCCCTCCCTTAATGATTGTTTAACAAAAGGACCAAACCTTGTAGAAATTATACCTAGCATTTTGAATAGATTTCGCAGATACAAGATAGAAATTTCGTCCGATATAGAGAAAGCATTCCTGCAAATTAAAATAACAGAGAAAGATCGCGATTTTTTGAGATTTTTTTGGTTTAATAGCGAAAATAAATTAAAAATTTATAGACATTGTCGTGTGGTTTTCGGCCTAACTTCAAGCCCTTTTTTGCTTATGGCAACATTAAATCACCTTTTAGAAAATGTTCCCGAACAATGGCGAGAGACAGCTAGGCTCTTAAGAGATTCCTTCTATTTAGATAATTCCCTCATCAGCCTGAATTCGATTCAAGAAACAGAAAAATTCATATCAGAATCTCAAGGAATTTTGGCTTCGGCACATTTCAATTTGAGATGCTGGCGATCGAATTGGCCCCAGGCTATGATCGACAAAACTTGAACCGAGGTTTGCTCCCGTGTTAGGATTACTCTGGGATTTGAAAAATGACAGTTTAGTTTGTAAAATTGAAGAACCCTTAAAGATAAGTGAACCCCTTACAAAAAGAAAACTTTTATCAGTTACCCAAAAACTTTTTGATCCTGTGGGATTCACAGCACCTGTCAGTTTAGTTCCCAGACTAATCCTTCAAGAAACGTGGATTCAGAAGGTGAAGTGGGACGAAGAGCTCCCTGAAACTTTAAAACAACAGTCTACTAATTGGCTGAAAGGAATAAATTTGATATCCCAAATTAAAATACCTCGGTGGCTTAACATTTGCCCAGAGAAAGAAAAGAAAACATCATTACATGTTTTTTCTGATGCAAGCAAGCGAGCATATGCCACTTGCGTATTCATAAGAGTAGAGACCTCAGAAGGAATCAAGATCCAGTTAATCAATGCTAAAAGTAGAGTTGCACCTATTAAGGAATTGACCATACCCCGCCTTGAACTGTTATCTTGTCTTATTGGCGCTAGGTTGGCCAAAAATGTGCAAAACGATTTAAATTTACATGTAAATACCATATTTTGGTCAGATTCAACCACTGCTTTAGGTTGGATTAGAAGAAAACAAGAATGGGGTACATTTGTACATAATCGAGTATTAGAAATACGAAATCTGACCGAAGTTTGCAATTGGAGACATGTACCCGGAAATTTGAATCCCACGGACCTCCCGTCTAGAGGATGTTCTTTTGAACAACTACAGAAATCGAGATGGTGGGAGGGTCCGAGTTGGCTTTATTTACATGAAAATGAATGGCCTCAAATAGAAGAAGACCCAAACGAAGAACTCATAAACAGCGAAAAAAGAAAGACAATCCTAAATCTTTTAGATAAAAAAGAAGATAATTTCAGTCGATTTTATCAGCATTTTTCCTCTTACAAGAAAACAGTTAGAACCATTGCCTGGATATATAGATTTTATCATAATTTGAAGACTGCTGAGAAAATATCCGAATTAGATATTTCAGTTGAAGAATTTTCGAAAGCAGAAAATGTACTTCTACGATTAGTACAACAAGAATCTTTTTCAGGGAGAACAGATCCAAAATTAAGAATTTTAAGGCCTGTCGAAGATAAAGCCGGTCTCTTAAGAGTAAGGACCAATATAATTCAAAGAAACGACAGTGAAAACTTCAGATATCCTGTGATCTTACCTTACCAGTATCCCGTCGTCCAAAGATTGATATTCGAGAAACATTTAGAAAATCAGCACGCTGGAGTCAACACTCTAATGACACTATTAAGAGAAAATTTCTTTATAATGAAGTCTAGAAAATCCATTAGAAATTCAATAAGAAAATGTGTGATTTGCAGAAAACTTCAGACTTCCAAAATAGATGTTGAACCTGGAGTACCACCCGAAGACAGAGTACGAGAAGCAGCCATCTTTGAAGTAGTAGGCGTAGATCTAGCCGGTCCTCTACATCTTTCTGATGGATCGAAAGCGTGGATAGCCTTATTTACTTGCGCTGTCTACCGAGCCATACATCTTGAAGCCATTACGTCTCTGTCTACAGAAAGTTTTATCCAGTCTCTCAGAAGGTTCATAGCAAGGCGAGGCAGACCCTACATCATCTATTCAGACAACGGGAAGAACTTCCTTGGAACCAGCAATGCTCTCTCGAGTGTAGATTGGGAAACCATCTACAAGGTAGCTTCTACCCAGAAGATCAGATGGAAATTCAACCCTCCTGCAGCACCGTGGTGGGGAGGTTGGTGGGAGAGGCTTGTTGGAATGGTTAAAGGAATCCTGAAAAGAAACTTAGGTCGTGCATCTTTGAATTACGAAGAACTTTACACCATACTATGTGACTGTGAACAAGTGATTAATTCACGGCCTATAACCTATGTTTCCGAAGATTACACAGATCCCTTACCTTTAACCCCAATGATGTTCCTAAGAGAACTGCCAACATCAGGAGTACCTGACCTAGATGCTTTAGGTTCTAAAGATCTTAACCGCAGAGCCAGATATAGGCAAATAATCAGAGAAAACCTAAGAAACAGATTCAGAGCTGAATATTTAGGACAATTACGCCAACATGCATCTAAAACCAAAAGATTCAAAGAATTGAAAGTCGGCGATGTTGTCCTATTAGACGATTTCAATAAGAAACGTGTTCACTAGCCTATGGCAAGAGTGATAGAAATTTACCCAGGCAAAAATAATGTCATACGCCTAGCTAAGGTGAAGACCGAACATGGATTTTTTCTGCGTCCATTGCAAAGATTGTTTCCTTTAGAAATTGACAGTACCGAACTTACGAATCACCCCACTTTACATAAATCTGTTCAAGAAAATTTAAGTCCTTCGACTTCCGAAAACAAGAACCTCTCACAGAAACCGATACTCAACCCCAGAGAAAAGGAACCTGTGAAAGACCCTCCAGAACCTACCAGTTCCAGAACCAGTAACCAGAAGTCCACAACAGATGATCCCACTGCCAGTCCCCCGGTGGTCTCCCGAATTGGCCGTGTGGTGAAACCCCCCCTCAACGACTTCAACTTGGATTGTTGAGTTCCTCCGATTAGTCGCAACTCAAGGTGGGAGGATGTCGGGAATCCCCCGCTCATTCTTCTGCTTTGAGAACAAAATTCCTTTCCAGACAGACGGGCGCCTCTTTTTCGAGAAAGGTGCTTTTTAGAATCAGAAGCAGAACAGAAAGGACCTTGAATGGAGATGGGGCTACATTAAGAGCGTTGTGTTTACAGACGCCCTCCCCGGTCCTAGAACAGAACAGAATTTTAAGAATTAGAATTAATATTTAAGAACTAATGACAATCTAAGAACGTTAATATTAAGATTTAATTTAATATTTAATTGTAAATAAGATAGTTTCTGTTTTCGTTTTCCTTTTACATGTATGCTAACAAAGCATTCAAATTATGTTTTCTCATCTAACAAGTGCTACGTTCATCGAGTTTAGTTTCTTTAATGGATCAATAGTTGCCCCGTCCACATCCGGACTTTTGGATTAGAAGATTTCAGGTGAGATCCATCCATATTTTATTATTTAAGAAGTTAATATTATTTTGAAGAATAAATATTTTATTAGAAAATTTAAGTAGTAACTGTAAGAAAAGAGTTAAGATTTGAAATATGCTGTATCGGGTCAGTAACAAGAATAAGTTTTAGATCAGAAATCTGGTACAGCAATAGCCATGTTAAAAATTTAGAAAAAATACGATCACGGTGCCACCTGTTGAGCGATTGATCCCCAAATCTAATAAGCACCAGTTTATGTCAAGGGCCAACTAAATACCAAGTTTGGTTAAATTTCGTAAAAAAAAAAAAAAAAAAAAAAAACACCTGATTTTTTTTTTTTTTTTTTTTTTCTAAGTTTTTTTTTCGTTAAAAGTAAAAAAAAAAAAAAAATCGATAACTTTGTTTAAAGTTATCACAGATTTATAGTTCAGCCATTCGTTTTAAAGGCATTGACGAGACCTTTCGAAAGATACCCATCTTAAAAATTTACTCCCCACGAGGGGGGACTTCCCCCCCCCCCAGACGGGGTGGCGAGGCTCCTACACATACAAAAATTTTTTCCCTGTTGACTATCTCTATTATAAATAATTCTTGTAAATTTCATAATGATTATTAAAGAATAATTCTCTTTATGCACATTTATACAAAATTTTGTCCTATATCACCATGTTAAAAATTTAGAAAAAGCAGGATGGCAACGCAACCTGTAAGAAAATCTTTACCAAAAGCTGATAGGCACTAATTTATGTCAGGGTGCAACCACATACCAATTTGTATGAAATTCTGTGCAGTAGTTCCTGAGATACAGTTGCCACAAAATTTTGTCACACACACAACACACAGACATTTTCTAAAAATGGTGAAATAGTGTTCTACAGCTCTCAAAACGTGTAAATCCATCAAAAACCCGAGGTCGAAAATTTTTACGAATCCAATACTTTCTTCTATTGAATATAGAAGAAAGTAATAACAAATTTTAATTTCATGCAGTTATTTGTTTTTAAGTTACGCTGATAACAATATTAAAATGATTTTCCTTAATTTTTAATTAAAAATCTCTTTGATGATTAACACAGGAAATCTTTTGCTTGCCCATGCCGACATTCAGTGACATCACATTCCACTTGCGTATAATCTTCCAAATTGCGAACTATACGACTGCAATTTTTATTTATGGTTGCTAAGGGAACTTATTTTGATTTATTTATTTAAATATTGATATAATTATTATTTGTTCTAATAAGATTTCATTTCATTTTTATCGTCTGCAGACGTGTGTAAAAAGAAAAATGCAATGCAATGATGCAATGTAAAAATGAAAATTAAATTTGCAGTATTTTGAATCTATGCTTTGTCAATATTAGATAAAATAAACGTCGCAAATAATTTTTGTAGAAATTGTTGCATTACTATAATTTCGAAACTCAAAAAAGCGTTCAGTGCTGGATATATACCCCTTCATTTTTGTTTGACTGGCAATGTCACTGTCCGCGATTGTAATGAAATGCTCGCCCTCTGGTGGGCTAAGGTGAAATTACAATAAACATGCTTTAATTCGGCTTTCATGAAGCCACCATTGCTGGCCGATGTTTAGTTTCACATATATTTATTAAATAAAAATGAATAAATACGGTAAAAAAATAACACATACTGTTGTGTGCTACAGTGTAACTCTAAAGGATCAAGAAATCCAGAATTAAGCTTCCATTTATTTCCAAATGACAAATTTAAAATTTCAGTTGCTTCGGCTAATGGAAGTAAAGAATTAATCAGATGATTTGAAACTAATATTTGTTCAACTTCAGTTAAAAATCTACTTCCGATCGAACTTTGAATAAACTGAAATATTTCTTTCCAAAAGCAATCAATTTTCCATGATGTAATGGCGGAGAAATTATAGTAGAATATTAAGTAGAATAACAAAAAGCACAATAATAAATACACGTGGCTATTATATTTACTAACAACAAGAGCTGAAAAAGCGCCACCTATCGATCATTACAAACGCGGATAAAATGAAAATAAACAAATAAAGAAAATAATCATAAAAGAAAAGAAAAATTCTGTTTTTGTTGACAGAATTTAATTTTGTACGACAGGACTAATTTATATGTTGCAATCTTGTAACTATAAAAAGAAAAACAAAATTGTTATAACAAGCTTGACATTTCTCACTTAATAACCATTGGCAAGGTCATTGTATCTGCAAACGCAGATGTAATGGTTATTATGGGAGAAATGTCGAGCTTGTTATCAATCAGGGTGGTTCAGTGAAAGGGCATCCACATGCTAAGCGGAAGGCCAGGGTTCAATTTTCGGCTCTAGCATTTTTCGCATAATTGCTATTTAAAAAAAATAAATAAATAATTTTATACTCCAAACTACTTGAAATGAATTTTAACGGTTGATCAGTTTATCAATAAAATTTCTACATATTTTAAGAAATTAAATGGTAAAATTGGATATTGGCAAGCATCCTGGCATATTGGAAGTGTGACAAAGAGAAAATTCCTGTCTGAAAGAAATAGTCCTGTCGTACTAAAAATTAAGCTTTAATAATTTATGTGTAACTAACCTTGAAATCTTTGGCACCAGTTCAAGTACACAATGAGCTGGTAAACGACAGTTGAATAGCGATATGCGTAAAAACATTACTTTCCTGTTCCCCTAATAGTAAATTCAGAGATGCCAACTTCTAATGACTAAAAAGCAGGAGATTTTTTAACAGAAATCACGAGACTTTTTCCAACAAGAAAGCTTGTAAGAAAAATGAGTAAAATAATGCAACTTTAATTTTACGTAAAGCTTTATAAGCTTAGGAGGTATTTACAAAGCATCAGTATTAAAATTAAATGAATAATATGTTTCTTGCAGTAAAACAAACTATCCAAAAAAAAAAAACCTTCAGACATACAGTTATTTAAAATTTAAGTCAAAATAGACAGATTTGATCATTCTGCTCCTAATATAAAACAATAAGAATCTTAATTATCTTTGTAAAAGAAAAAGGTAATAAAGAAACGAAAATATCAGCTATATTCTAATGAAATTTGAATTCTTTAAGTTTTCAATAGTTATGGTATTAAAAAAAAAAAAAAAAAAAAAAAATCTTTTGATAATAAGACATTTTTCATTATGCAAAAATGAAAGTTAAAAATTTATTCTTAGCAAAAATTAGTTTCAAAGCATTGTATAGTAATTCACATTCAAACTGAACTTGATAAATTGCAGGGCAAGATAAATTTCAATTTTCTTTCAATTTTTTTTACCCAATCCCACAAATTTTAAGCATAAATTATGCTAAGAGGGATAGATAAAAATTACATCAGAAAAGCAGGAGAAATGAGTGGAAAATTAGGAGCACAGAAAAACAAGCAAAAAAGCAGGAGACTCCTGCCAAAAGCAGGAGACTTGGCATGTCTGTAAATTTGTTTTGTATTTGTAATTTGTAATAAGAATTTTAAATTTAAAACATCGTATTTTTATGCCTATTCTGTTCGTACTAAAACTCGTTTTAATAATTTATAACATTTTAGAATAATGAATTAATTTTCATAATTGAAAATGGTTTTTTAATCAAAAGTATGTATGGAATAGGTTCGGATCACTTTAAATGAAATTTCAATGTAATTACTTTTCAGGAAGATATGAATTTGTTCAATTAATATTAACATTCTCAGACGTTTCGCAGTTTGTAATTTTTAAAATTTTTGAGAGAAATATGTAAATTATACCATTTTTCTGGCTAATTTGATCCAAATAACTTGGTAAAACTGTCTAAAATGGGTGGTGCTGAAAAAAAA
Organism: Salticus scenicus; assembly: GCA_963930645.1. NCBI lineage: Eukaryota > Metazoa > Arthropoda > Arachnida > Araneae > Salticidae > Salticus > Salticus scenicus. The sequence continues at coordinate 130,743,448 of OZ005661.1, forward strand.
AAAAAAAAAAAAAAGAAGTCTATGCAAGTTTTGGTATAAAATTTGAAGCATTCTTCTATATATATAAGGAAATAGTATTCAATTTGTGAAATTCTTTGAACTCCAGTTTTCGATGAATTTATGTTTTGCGACATCCTGAAAATTATTTGACTGTTTTTAGAAAATGTCTGTCTGTGTGTGTGTGCATCACAAATTTTGTGGACGTCGTATCTTAGGAACCAACGAACGAAATTTAATGAACTTGGTATTCATTTTGATCCTGACATAAACTGGTAAAGATTAGATTGGGGATCAGCTCTACCATATATATAGTTAAGAGAAAGTAAAAAAAAAAAAAAAACAGTAGGGTTAGACATACCTGGGAGCTGGTGGAGCAAAGGGAAAGAAAATGGTGTTCTTTAGATTATTTTTTACTGACTTCAATAAAAAAATCTTGTAAAATATTTCTCATATTTTCAGTATTATTACAAATGATTGCCTATACTAGGTTCAATGGAACAGTATTAGCTAAACATTAAACATTATATAGAGGGCCTGGAGAAATGAAAGGTTTTAAACGACAGTTTTGTTTGGACTCCAAAAATTAAAACCTGGATCGACCCCTGCAATCAAACTCTTATATAACAAGTTTAAAAAAAAAGCAGAATTTACTCATGAAATCAGAATGCTCACAAGAAAACTAATTCTACTGAAAATATCAAAAATTAATATTTGATGCATAAAAATGAATTGTAAAAAGTTGCTTGCATACAAGTTACAAGTAGAAGCAGAAAGAGAACCGTGTGTAAAGAAAAATCACGCAGTATGCATTGATTAGTCACACTTTCCAACTGTACGTAATTGTTGTATCAAATAACTTTTAATATTCTTTGCCTACGTTATCACACAACAGACAGAAGGACTGAAAAATATAAAGATAGACTAATTGATTTTAAAATTACTCTTAGGCATTTTGGAAAGTGTTAAAAAGGCTTAACACAAAAGAAAATGCAGCCATTAGATTATAATTACAGCTTTTGATCTCTCTGAATATTTTAGTGCAGCCCTGTAAATCAGAAAGTTAATCATATCATATTCTATACAAAACATTATTTTAGAATATTAACAATACATTTCAATATTTTATGATTTTTATAGTAGAAGGATTTTTAAATGAAACTTTCAAAAAATTCTGTCCAAAAACGTAATGCATTGGCTTTTTTTTTTTTTTTTTTTTTTCTTTTTTTGTCCCTGTAAACAAACTAGTTGTGCAGGACCTATTAATGTCATTTTAAATGGGGAATATTCTATAGGGGAAATATTTATAAAAATAATACTCATAGAACACGATGCTTTCGAATGCTTTTGGGTGTCCCTGTACACAAACCAGAAGAGATATTCACTCAATTTTCAATATGGAACATCAGATAGTGAACTTCAATAAAATATATCAGTTTCGAGAAATTCCATAAATATTTACAGGAGTTAGAGCGCGGGCAGACAGACAGATACACAAACTGAAATCATATTCACACTTAAAAATGTTAGAAAGTGTTAAAAATGCTTAATGTAAACGAAAGTACAATTCTAGCAATTTTTTATTAATAGCTCTTAATATAAATGAATATTTCTTTTGTCACCCTGTAAATCTAATGCTAATCATGCTATATTCTATGCAAAGCATTTTTTTGTGCATATAAATAACATATTTCAATTTCCTAAAACTTCGTGGAAAGTAAAGTTATTAAAATTTGATTTATAGAAATCTCTCTCATAGAACGCAATGCTTTGGAATACTTTTGAGTGTCCCTGTACATAAATCGGTGGTGGTATTTCCTCCATTTTATACAGGAAACATCCAATAGTGAATTTGAATAACATATTGCAATTTCATTAAGATATGTCTACAGTAAAGGTATGAAAATATGGTTTATAGAAATACCTCTCGTAGAACACAAAGCTTTGAAATACTTTCGGGTGCCCCTGTACACAAACCAGTAGAGGTATAAACTCCATTTTCAATAGGAAACGTCCGATAGTGAACTTGAATATATCAGTTTCAAGAAATTCCATAAATATTTATGGAAGTTAGAGCTTGGACAGACAGACAGACAGACGGACGGACAAGCAGATACACAAAACTGAAATCATATTCACACTTTAAAAAGTTAGAAAGTGTTAAAAACGCTTAACATAAACAAAAGTACAATTCTAGCAATTTTTTATTAATAGCTCATAATATAACTGAATATTTTTGTGCCACCCTGTAAATCTAATGCTAATCATGCTATATTCTATGCAAAGCATTCTTTTGTGCATATAAATAACATATTTCAATTTCCTAAAACTTCGTGGAGAGTAAAGTTATTAAAATTTGATTTATAGAAATATCTCTCATAGAATGCAATGCTTTGGAATACTTTTGAGTGTCCCTGTACATAATCTGATGGCGGTATTCCCTCCATTTTATACAGGAAACATCCAATAGTGAACTTGAATAACATATTTCAATTTAATTAAGATATGTCTGCAGTAAAGATATGAAAATATGGTTTATAGAAATACCTCTCATAGAACACAATGCATTGAAATACTTTTGGGTGCCCCTGTACACAAACCAGTAGAGGTATAAACTCCATTTTCAATAGGGAACGTCCGATAGTGAACTTGAATAACATATATCTGTTACAAGAAATTCCATAAATATTTACGGGAGTTAGAGCTCAGACAGACAGACAGACAGACAAACCGAAGTCATTAATACTTTTCAACCTTATTGGAAACTGTTAAAAAGGCAGGTGGGGATCATTTTGTTGTCTTTTACTATTTATCATATTTTAGGTCAAAACAAAGCAATGGAACATTAAAAAACCTTTAAAAAATAGAAACTTCTGACATTCTTTTTTTTTAGAAAGATTTTTAAAAAAAAGAATATTTTTAAGGCATTCCATAAGTTTCATAATGGGGCAGTCGGACTTGCTAAATCAGACATATTAATAAATAAATTTTATAATAGGAATTTTAACTTTTTTTTTTTTTTTTTTAATTGTTAAATCAGGGATTGTAAATAAATGAGTTCAACTTAAGCACATTGAGAAAAATGCAGCTTAGCAGTGCTACTTTTCATATATGCACCAACAATGAATCTACATGGTTCATAAAATAAGCCTGTTGTATATCAATTTTGATAAGTATCAAAATGTTTCCAGCATCATTTTTCAAAATTTGTATTATTAGGTGCAACTTTTACTTGGTCCAACTTTTTTGATAGGCCCCTTAACTGGGTCTTGCATTTCAGAATCTGTTCCTTCTCCTTATCTAATAAAAATTAGAAACATGAGATATATCTATAAAAACTAGATTTACACATTAAGTTTTGATACTTGATAATTTTTTTTTTTCTAATGCAAATATTCTCCAATCCTCTAAGGCGGCTTACATCAGTGTGGAGTTTTGTTGCTTCATTTTGCAGGGATGAGATTAGCAAAAATACAAAAAAGCTGAAACTGTACGCAAAGGCAAGATATTGAAACAAAATACTAGAATTTTGATGACAAAATCTATTATATTAGAGTAATAAATATTTATTTTAATCTTTAATGTATAAAAAAAGAACAAATGCACATCAGAAACATAAAAAAAGCTGAAAAAAAATTACAAAATCTGAAAAGCTAAATGTACAGAAAAGCTGAAATCCGCTGAAAATCTAAAAAATCTCATCCCTGATTTTACAAAGATGCATATCTCATTCAAAAATGAAGTTTTTTGAATTTTGCTCTTTGAACATCAAAGTTCTTAGTTTAGTAATTAAAAATAGCAATAAATAATTTATATATTTGTTTTAGAGATTGAAAATTAGAGCCTTTTGTTTATTTATTGCAATAAAATATTTAAATTTATCTTTTACTGGCTCACTAAAATAAGAAAAGGGAATCTGACTGGCATACAGCCTTAAGAAGATAATGAAAAACTAATATCACATTTTGCCTTCTATAGAGGATAACAGTTTTTAAAGTGTGGAAATGCAAGTGTTTCTTAGCTGCAAAAATCATTGTTTATGTCTGAGAACTTTTGCATTATATAAAATTGCGTTATAGTAAAGAAAAAGATCTTCTACTGTAATACATTTCGTAATCCATATAGACTTGGTAAAATTATTAAACCTTTTTTAGTTCCCCATCATACTATAGGTATGGGGAACTTAGTTAATCGTGAAAATTTTCGACCTCGGTTTTTTGTTTTTTTTTTACACGTTTTCAGGTGTGAGGAATCCGAAAACGACAAAATTTCTATGGTGTCTGTCTGTAGGGTGTCTGTTAGTCTGTTAGTGTGTAAGTCCGTTAGTCCGTTAGTTTGTTAGTCTGTGTACACGATATCTCAAGAACAAATTGTTGCAGAGAGGTCAGATCAGTTTTAAAATATTACTTTCGACACTGGCAAGAACCCTATTCATTTGCAACATTCGAATTTAAAAACTTCAGCAGTTATTCGAAATTCACGATTTTCTTAATATGGGAGAATAGGACAAAAATTCACTTAAACGTGCATTAAATGGAAACTTTTTACTGTAAAAATGTCAGACCAGTTTTAAAATATCAGTTTTGATGCCGGAATGAACATCAGTAACTATAAATATGCTACTTTGAAAATTTCGCAAGTTATTGGATATTTACGAATTTCTTAACATGGCAGTATAGGGTAAAATTTCACATAAACGTCAATTTTGAGAGATATTTTCATCGTAAAGATGTCAGACTACTTTAGAAATATTTTTGACACTGGCATGAGTATTAATGACTATGAATTTTCCAATATAAAAATTTCGTAAGTTATTGGAAATTTACGAATTTCTCAACATGGCGGAATAGAGCAAAATTTCACATAAATGTCAATCTTGAGGGATATTTTCCTCGTAAAGATGTCAAACCACTTTCGAAATATTATTTAGGATACTGACATGAATACCATAGAGTATGATTTTTCCAATTTAAAAAATTTGTAAGTTATTTGGAATTTACGATTTACTTAAAATGGCAGAATAAGGCAAAAACGAGCATAAACGTCCATTTTAAGGATCATAAATATATCAGACAATTTCAAAATAACATTTATGATACTTGTATGAACATGATTGACTACAAATATTCTAATAGGAAAATTTCGTAAGTTATTCGAAATTTAAGATTTTATCAACATAGCAAAATAGGGAGATATTTCATAAAAATACGCATTTTTAGGAAAGTTGCATTGGAAATAGTAGCTTGAAAATAAACTACGAAATTCATCCCAATAAAATAAATTAATAGATTAGAATAAGATATCGAACTGAATGGTGGGTAGCCTATTAGGCGAGGATTTCGTTCTGTCACTGTGTCAAGCGTTTGGTCAAATTCATTTCTCTTAACATGTATATAATAAGTCCTGTACAAGAAATTGTTGAGAACATACATATGATGGGGAACTGAGCAGAGTAAACCTATGCCAACTAGTTTTAATTAAAACTATAGTATATTTTCAAAATTTGGTAGGTTTGAAAAATTGAAACATTTAAAAAAATAAATAAATAATAAAAAGCGTGTTGCAATTTATTGATTCTTGTAAGTGAGGAAATTTTTCAAATATAGTTGGCATTCAAATAGTAGCATTTTCTAGTGAATATGTATTAGTTTAAAGAAATATTAAATATTGAGCAAAATACAGATGATCCCCGTTAACGAGAACATGTACTTTTAATATGAACTATTTCCACAATCCCTGTCAAAACGAAGATCAGTTTCTGAGTTACTGATAGCATGAACAATTTTTTTTTATTCCTCTTGAGATTCACGTTAACAAGGTTTGATTGTAATAATATTAATTAATAAGATATATTTAGTGTCGTTTTCAATTTGTGATTCATTACTTTATTTTTTAAATCAATTTCTTATTTTCTACATGTAATTTTAGAGACAAAAATCAAATAATGAATAATATAATTAATTAAATAATATAATTCAATTTAAATACATATTTAAAAATTCGAAAAATCTTGTTAATGATATTTTTTCCACTCCATTCTTCTCTGATGCTTGGAAATTACTCACGTAACTTAGATTTTCGTTTAATTTTTTATATCCTAAGATTGTTATTTGGTTAATCTCACTCATTTATTTATTTTCTTGTACAATTCTACTCACACCAGTTATTATATTTACTTTCTACTTTATAAAGTTTTTCTTTTCATTTTAAACGATTTTGTGCGTTGCCGCTTTGACTGCAGCACTCGTGCTTACTTTATTCGCCTGATGAAGGGTCGTGTGCTTTTTCAACCCGAAACAATTGTTGCGAGTTTATTGCATTTTATGGTGTTTATTCAAAGTTTGTAAGTAATAATAATCATGCGAGTATTGTAAATTTTTTCGTATATCTAACAAAACTATTATTGGTTATATCAAATATTGCCAAGGTCAAGGTCTCTCTTGACGATGTTAATGCGATCACAAGGTTCCGTTTGAGAGAGAACACCATTAAAAAAAGACTCGCAGATTTGTGAAATAAACGCAAACAGAGACCTTACCAAAACTATCACCTGCCTTAGAACTGGTCACTATCGAGGTACGAAGATCCTGAGAGATGGCAATAGAACCTACCGTCTCTGCAGTAACTGTAATGATGTTCCACTAACACCAAAACATATTTTTGACTGCCCTGCCATTTTAACATCCCTGGCTCAGCTTAGGGAATTCTCCCCCTTTGACATCGAGAGTCTGTACTCCGATAACATCAAGGAGTTGGCCGGCTGTGTTTTGCACACTCATGGTTTTCTATAGCTCTTCCCATGGACACGACACCAACCAACCATTGGTTATATCCATATTTTTGGTTCTTGTGGAAATGATGACACTTCATCTATTTAGTTATATTCCACAATCACTGTAACAATAATATATATTTATAAAAATAATGCCAAAACAAAACATTATTGTAACAAAAATGCAACCTTGTATGTGCATAAATTATTTATCAGCAGTGAAGAAAATTTAATTTTCTCTTTTTGTCTTCCAAAATCCCATTCCCCCCCCCCCCCCCAATAAAACTGAGTTTTTTAAAGCAATGGATATCACATTGCATTGATCAGTATAGATTTGCAATGCAGATAGGACTTATAGCAGGGTCATTATTATGATTATTTTATTTATTTATTTATCTTTTTTACAGGATACCACGAATAATTATGGATACAAATCATTTGAAGTGTGCTATAGACTACATTCGATTAAGGTAAAATTGGGTAGGCATGTTGTAGATCATCGTTGCAAGAACTATGCAGATTTTCACGAGTGTAAGACAGTTATTTATACGATTTTTCATAAAAGTTGTCTATGAACTCAAATTAATTGAAGTTTTTTTTACATTGTAGTAGTATATAAATTTGGAGTGAAATACTCAAACACTATACAACACGTTTCATTCTTATTTATTTATTGAATTATTATACTGTTTCAAATTTGTTTAAAAGCCTTAAATACTATGCTTAAAAGGTTGAATGGAGTCACTGATTTTTTTTTTTTTTTCCTGTAATATATTTCAATGAATACAATGGGGATAAATAAAATTTTGCAAATGAGATTGTGATTCATTCTTACTGAAAATAGAATTTAAATACTAACATTTCATTATGAAATATTAAATCTCTCACACCTACAAAATAACAAGAAACTTAAAAAACATATACATCAGCTAAAATGTGTACAATTTTTTTTTTTTTTTTGGTGACACAATAGGTCTATAATTAGATATAGACAACCATTTTTGTTATAAAGTTCAGCTAGAAGCATTTTTATCAATAAAAATGGATTAGCTAATTCTAGAAAACTAATTATTTGAATTCAATAATATACATATACAGTGGTGCAGAAAATGTTAAGATCTCTAAAATTTCCCCATAAAACATTCTAAATTTCCCTCAAAATAATGCAAGAATCTATTATGTTATACAAAGCCATTTGTGTGAAGTAGGTATTTTAAGAGAAAAAATAAACACTGTCATATGAGAATACTGTATTAGTTTATTTAATAATCATAAGAAAGTTTTTTTTTTTTTTTTACGCCAATAGTTATTTATTTGAACTTCTATTTTTATTTTCTTACAAGAAGATATTCAAAATTTCCCCCAAACCTTGTTTGCATGTTTGGACATATTTAATACTTCTGTACACATATATAACAGGAGATGTATTAAAATTTTTGGCTTATATTTTTATTAAAAGAAAAAAAAGTTAAAAAGCCCAAATGAGAAAAAAAAAAAAAAAAAAAATTAAAATTAAAACTACTATATGGCTGTTTCAAAACTTCTTAAGTTTCTTCCTCAGCATTAATGACAAAAGAATTTAAACAGGATAAGAAGAATAAAGAAACGACAAATTATATACCAAAGCTTGCTAGGCAAGCATGGTCTAACACCTGGGGCAGGGAAGACAAGTTGTAAAAAGTGTCATGAGTACAAATATAAAAACTTCAAGTGTTGCACAATTGAAGTGGGGATGAATACGAAGCATGGTACAGAAATCATTTTAAAAGGAGTGGTGGGAGAAAAATAGGGGTATTTCTAAATAAATTGTAACCCAATTTTAATAAAGTTCGTTACAATTTAATAAGAAAATACAATTCCCATTTCCCCCCTTTTCACCGCTCCATTAGAAATGGTTTCTGTGCCATACTTCCCATTGGTCCCCACTTCAACTGCATCACTTTTAAGTTTTTGTATTCATACATGTGTCACTGAATAATTTCTGCTTACACGGGGACCTATTTAGAGACAAAATTTTTAAATTAACACCTTTTTGGCTTTATTATTTCTGTAAAATTTTTTTATGTTTTACTCAATTTCGCTGGAGGTAAGCATTGGTCACGACCAAATGCAGGTACTCCGAAGCGCCTTGTTGACTTGACTTTTACAACGTCTTTTCTGGCCCAGATCTTGGACCCTGTTTACCTGGCAAACTCTGGGGTTTTAATATTCCGTTTCTTTATTCTTTTTATCATGTTTAAATTCGTTTATCATTAATACTGAGGAAGGAACTTAAGAAGTTCCGAAACGGCTGTATAGTTTTAAGTTTTCTCTCATTTGTGCATTTTAACATTATGTTTACTTTTAATATTTCAGCACAAAGTGTCTCCACATACATTTGATTATATTTTTATCAATATAAGCTAATTATCATGGAATACTTTTGCGAAAAAATTTCGCAATTCTATGTTTTTCATAAATTAAATGCGCTATGACCACACAAAAATAGACTAAATTAGAATATATGTATGTACATAAAAATGATGATAAAGCATAGTAGAAGCCAAGCAACAGATACAAGATCAATGAAACACCAATGACCAATAAGATTAAAAATTTCTTTATGTAGGAGAAGTTCAGATATATATATATATGTATATATATATATATATATATATATATATATATATATATATTTATTTATTTATTTATTTTATTTTATTTTTTTTTTTTTTACTCTGCATTCACAAACATAAATTGAACTAGCAGATAACTAAGGTGAACTTTATTAAAAACTTATGAATATTTACAAAATGAGTCTATGAAAGAAAATTGATTTTGTACAATCATGAAGCATCGGGACTATCATATTCAAGCTTGTTGGTTGCAGTCAACCCTTCGACATCTACTTCTGGCTCCATAGCATTCAACATATTCAAAGTAATGTCTAAAAAATAACAATTCAAAAATTAATGATATAAAACATTTTTAGAAAATTACATATTTTTAATACATTAAAAAACAGCACTTAAGCATTCTTTTTCAAACTCCTTTACCTACTTTATGAAATAGTTTTTGTACTTGTGTATTATCAGAACCAGGATAAAGAATTACAGCAATCTATTTACAACTTGCAAGTAGATTTTTTTTAATGTAGTGATCACAGGGATCGATCCAGGTTTTAATTTTTGGGTCTCTTTTTTGTAAAAAACAAAATATTTTTGTGAAATTTTTATTTATTTTTGTGAAATATAAAATATTTTTGTGAAAAAATAAAATATTGTGTAAATTTTTTTTGTTTTTACAATCACTTTATGTAATGCTTAATATCAAGTTAATAGTTTTGTTGAGCCAAATTAAGGCATTAATTAAAAATAATACTGAAAACATTTAATAAAAGGATCATTTTTATAAAAAAAAATCTTGTGAAGGGACTCATTTTATGAATTTAAATTTTTTGAAGGGCCCCTTTTAACTATAGGGAATTTTGTGAAGGGGCTGCAAAAGGGACCCAAATTTTGCCTGGATCGACCCCTGGATCATGAAACAAGAAATTTTATTTTGATAGTCACGCTTTTATACTCAGTCATCATTTTGATGCCTATTTTTTTTTTTTTTTTTTTTTGGTTTCTTCAGTTTGTAGTTACTATAGAAGTTTTGTTTCTGCATAGCACACAACATCTGCTTAGCAATATGGATTACTGCACTAAATACTGTCCCATTGAATCATATTTGCAGAAGGACACATCTGAAAATATACTTACTTTAGAAGCATATTGGCAGGTGTGTCCCCTTTACAGGATTATCAGGATCATGATAGAAATTCACATAGAAATCATTGTTCACATGGGCACTTTCACAATACTTAATCATTTTAAATTTCAATAATATGAGGCTAAACAAGAAAAATATATTATGAGAGAACGGAAATATTCATTTTTCCAGGTTTTATAATCAATCTTTCTGAATTTTAAAGAACATTTCTATTTTCCCTGATTTTTAGTTCCCCATCATGCTATAGGTATGGGGAACTTAAGTAATAGTGAAAAATTTCGACCTCGGTTTTTTGACTTTTTTATACGTTTTCAGGTGTGAGAAATCCAAAAATGACAAAATTTGTATGGTGTTTGTCTGTAAGGTGTATGTTAGTGGGTCAGTGTGTTAGTCTGTTAACACGATATCTCACGAACAAATGATCGCAGAGAGGTCAGATCAGTTTCAAAATATTACTTTCGATACTGGCAAGAACCCTATTCATTTGCAACATTCGAACTAAAAAACTTCGTAAGTTATGAGAAATTTACGATTTTCTTAACATGGGAGAATAGGACAAAAATTCACTTAAACGTGCATTAAATGGAAATTTTTTACTGTGAAAACGTCAAACCAGTTTTAAAATATCGGTTTTGATGCCAGAATGAACATCAGTAACTATAAATATGCTACTTTGAAAATTTCGCAAGTTATTGGAAATTTACGAATTTCTTAACATGGCAGTATAGGGCAAAATTTCACATAAACGTCAATTTTGAGAGATATTTTCATCGTAAAGATGTCAGACTACTTTTGAAATATTATTTAGGACACTGGCATGAATATTAATGACTATGAATTTTCAAATATTAAAATTTCGTAAGTTATTGGAAATTTACGAATTTCTTAACATGGCAGAATAGAGCAAAATCTCACATAAACGTCAATCTTGAGGGATATTTTCAGCGTAAAGATGTCAAACCACTTTCGAAATATTATTTAGGATACTGGCATGAATATCATAGACTATGATTTTTCCAATTTAAAAAATTCGTAAGTTATTTGAAATTTACGCTTTACTTAACACGTCAGAATATGGCAAAATTGAGCATAAACTTCCATTTTGAGGATCATAAATACATTCGACAACTTCAAAATTACATTTATGATATTTGTTTGAATATGATTGAATACAAATATTCTAATAAGAAATTTTCGTAAATTATTCGTAATTTACAATTTTATCAACATATCGAAATTGAAAATTTTTCATATAAATATGAATTTTGAGGATTATTATATTGGAAACAGTAGCATGAAAACTAAACAACGGAATCGACCCTGATAAAATAAATTAATAGATTAGAATGAGGTAAATATATCGAAGTGAATGGTGGATAGCCTATTAGGCAGGGATTTCATTCTGTCACTGTATCAAGCTTTGGTCAAATTCATTTCTTTTAACATGATTATAATATATGTCTCGCACTAGAAATTTATAAGAACATAAATATGATGGGGAACAGAGCAGAGTCCCCCTATGCCAACTAGTTTAACAAAATTCAAATACCCTGAGTATTTCAGGATTTCCCTGATGAGTATGAACCTTGGCCTATTACATACAATCTACAATTTTGTGTATATCACACCCTTGGGTAGCATGCTGCCCAAACCACTACTATAAAAAAAAAAAACTGTAGGTACTGATGGACAAATATATCCCAATCTTTTATCTTCTTTGTTGACATGCACAAAAAGAGAAAGAAAATTCAAACAAAAAGTAAAGATTTGGGAGAAATTTATTCCTCAAGTTGTTGCATTAAGAATATCTATTTATATAATTTGCAAGAGAGGTGACGATTCCGGTTCCTACTCATCTATATAGCAAGTTGCGGCCTAATTTTCATACTTCAGTTAATTTTAAAAAATCTAATTGCCCGATAGATAAGCTGTTTAGTCTGACGGATTCGGAAAAAACGTCCCTTTCATTTGCTACCTTATTTGTAATGAAGTTTTGATTAGATTTTTTAAAATTAATATATGAAAATAATAACCTGGTAATAATTTCAAAATTGGACATTTAAATTTATAATTGTTGCCAAAAAAAAAAAAAAAAAAATTACCAGTTATTTATTTTTTTTAAAGCATAAAATGAAACATGCTTTCACGCGAAAAATAAAAAATTATTAAATTTGCTCATGCATATGACTATATAAAAATGGAGTAAAAAAACAAACATAATTTTTTTTAATATACTTCAATTTTTTATTTTTTTTTTTTGTTGTTGTTGTTTTGTTTAAATAGCCTGTTTTTGACACGGATGAATCGTGCTTGGCATGTAAGCTTATTCATTGATAATCCTGGGTAATATTTTAAAATTTTTATGCTGAAATAGATTGGACATTTTTCGCCAAGGACTCTACTTTTGTAAAAGCCACTTTAAGCCAAGTAGTGCATCAAAAATATAAATAAATTATAAAATATTGAAAAACAGAAAAGAAAGAAAAGGAAAGGAAAAAGAAACAGAAAAAATAATCAAATAAATTATGTATTTTTGTCTAAAATAGCGATAAAAATTCAAAAGTCAACAAGGGAAGATATATTAAGGCTGTACTATTATCAGATTTACATATTTAATTAATTTATTTAGTTTTCTATATACCAACTAGGGATGAAACGGATATCTGGCAACTATCCGGTATCCGGCCTATCCGGCTGAATTTTAAATATCCGACAGGGTACCGGATATCAGCACTCCGGATACGGATATCCGACAATTTTATGCCGGATATCCGGAGAAGGAAATTCAGTGATCAAACTCCTCTCAGAAGATTTATTGCGACAAAAAATAAATCTCTTTTTATCAAATAAATTTAGCTTATAGTTTGTAAAGGTTAAAAAAAAAAGTTGGCTTCAAAGCAAGTTGAACTTGGCCACTTTAGCAAACAAATGTGGCCAAAAGTCTAAGAAATACGGAAACCCTATCTCAATCTAGTACGGAGTTAGCTGAGTTTTTCTAGAATGATTTATAAAATGTCCCCTAATTTTTCTCATGACTGTAAAAAGAGGCATTGACTGTCGTTCCTGAACAAGTGATATTCATGCTCTGCAGTGCATATAACTCTGTTTTTATGACTTTTATATTTTAAGTAAAAGTTTTATTATATTGTTTCAAGAAAGTGAGTCAAACAATGTGTATTTTTTGTCTAGAACTTGCCTATTTATTTACAATCCATTTTTCCTATACACAAGAAAATTGTTTTTGTGACCATAAGTTTATACTAACAGATCCTAATGTCATTGTCTGCACCACTTACTAACTCAATTCTGCGTAAGATTAAAAAACTCTCCAGTTTATGTAAATTTGCACTTTAAGGTTTGTTTGCAATTATTTAAAGTTTTTGGTTTTGTACATTAAAAAAACTTTATACTCTTACTTTTAATTAAAGAATTTTAATACCTAAACCTTTTTTGTTTCTTGTCCATACAGAAAACAAAGATATAAAATAAGTAAAAATGTGCAAAGGAAAAAATATAAATTTGTTTTCAATTATTCCTTTCTTCTGTATTAAATTGAAGAAAATATTGGATTGATAAGGATTTTCGACTTCTGGTTTTTGATGGATGTACACGTTTTGGATTCCAGAACATAATTTGACCATTTTTAAAAAACGGTCTGCTTGTTGCAAAAATTTTGTTGCAGCTCTAACCCAAGAACTAATGTACAAAATTACATATAGATTTATATGTAGTTGTACCTTAATAAAAAAACAAGTGCCTGTCAACTTGGTGCAAATTGCTAACAGGTAGCACTCTATATGTCATTTCTCCTATTTAAAGGAAGACTATTTAATTGTGTATAATTCCACAAAACCTGGTATGTGAGAAGGTTATTATAAAACACTATGCTGTTTAAATTTTAGTGCACATTGGCCGACAGGTGGTGATGCTATGGTACAATTTATTGTGTGAATAGGAAGGCTAAATATGAACATCTGTAGAATTTAATTGCACTAAATTTGATAAGCGAGGTGTTCATTATATTTTGAATATGGATGCTGGTTTAATTTGGGTATTATTCTGACTAATAGGTAGCGTTTCTATTCCCCAACTTCTGTGATTCTCCACACGACTACATCTCGGCATTTGCTTATTAAAATTGCTCCAAATTCCAGATCTAAAATCCTTATTTTCAGAAGCTATGATTGAGTTTTTGTGCATGTTAAACAGTATGTAGTGCTGATATATAGAGTGATATAGAAGAAAGTTTTGTGATGGCTACAACATACTAGTTTAAAGCTTTTGGTTTCTTGAATCTTATGAATCTCTCAAAACAATTAAATGAATAAGCTTACTCTTTTTTTTTCTATCTTCTACATTCAGTGGAAGAAAATACTAGATTTGTAAAATGTTTCAACTTCTGGTTTTCGGTGAATTTACAGGTTTTGAGAAGTCCAGAACACGACGTGACCACTTTAAAAAAATGTCTGTGTGGTATGAGTGATAAAAAAATAAAATGTGGTGATTGTATCTTAGGAACTACTGCATATAAATTTATATGCAAATGCACCTTGACAGAAATTTGTGCTTATCAATTTTTGGTACCAATTGCTCAACAGGTGGTGCTGCTATACAACGATTTTCACAGTTTCAAGGAAAATTATATCTCAAGAACTACTTCTAGAAATTGCATCTAATTTTATATGCAGATGCACCTTGACATATGTTAATGCCTATCAACTTCTGGTGCTAATCCCTGAACAGGTGATGCTGCTTTACAATGATTTCCGCAATATCATGGAAGGCTATATCTTAGAAACTACTGAACAGAATTGTATATATATTTATATGTAGGTGAACCTTAACATAAATTATGTCAACTTTTTGTGCCAATTGCTCCACAGGTGGCGCTTTATACAGTAATTTTTGCAGTTTAAGGAAAGGCTATATCTCAAGTTCAATTGTGTGTAATCGAACAAAACTCGATATATGAAAAGGCCATTATGAGACATTATGCTGATTAAATTGACTGCATATTCGCCGATAGGTGGCACTGCTACACTGCAATTTTTCCCCCGAGAGCGGAAAGGATGCCATCTGCATGGTAAAATTTCACTTCCTTTGGACATCTAGTGTAATAGTTCATCTCTCCGAGATGAAGATCGCCTGTATTTATAAAGGATAAAAAAATTAATTATTTGCACTGTATGAATTTGTGTAGGAAAATATAGAAGAAAATTTTGTGTGTTTCATTTTTATTAATACTATTTGGTAAAAATTAAGTAAATTAAATTAATTTATAATTTTATAATTTTGTACAAAACTTATCTTTTTGTGATAATACTTTTCAGTACAAGTCACAAGTATAGAGGCTTAAAATTTTAATCTTTATGGCAATATTGCGCAAACAAATAGAAAATTTTAATATTTAAATAATTAATGTTATTTTTTTATGCAGCATTATTAATAAATAGTGAGTAAAACATGTTTATAATTTGTTTTAAAATATGAAAAAGAAAAGAAATATACAACACAACAAAAAACAAAGCTAGTGCCGGATATCCGTATCCGGCAGGCACGAGAGCTCCGGATATCCGATATCCGGCAAAATCACTATCCGTTTCATCCCTAATACCAACTACTATTAACTAACTCAACTACTATTAAAAACCACAAAAAATTGTCTCATGCGATAGATGTAGCCGATCATAGCATATTGTAATATTGTATTTGGCGTGAAATTGTTGCCATTTTATAGTTGAATTATACCAAAAGGTTCATTGCCAAATAGTGACAAAAACTTAAATGTCACCAAGGGATTCATATACTCTATCTGTAACACAAAATGATCCAGATATATTACGAATTTCTTTCTTTCTGAAAAAAATTACTGATTTTTTTAGCATATTATTTCATTAAAAAAAAAAAAAAAAAAGGTGTTAAGTATTATGTATTTCAATTTGACATTGAACATGGGTATTTCCATAAAATGCTTTTGCTTTTTCTTGTTTTATGCAGTATTAATTTTCCTATTCAGTGAAAGGTAAAGAAGTGAATAGACGGGCAGAGTGCCGCAGAGGTTAATAGATGGGGGAGGATAGGCATTCCTAGGGGGCTAGTGAGCAGAGCGAGCAGAAGCTTATATAAATACTTATTCAAGATATTGTCCAAAACTTGATTTCAACGTTACTTTTAAGAAACATTTCATCTTTATATGATAAATACATATAATAGGTTAGCATTAAGGTGCTTTTAGGATTTTCCTTTTTCTTTCTGAAGAATTTGCAGCATGGCAACAGGTTCTCATGCTTCAGATAATTTTAGACACTGCAGATTATTTTTAATAGCTTAAAAAGAAATGCTGAGTTTAAAAAAAAAAAAATATTATTATTTTATATCTCTAGATTTTCACTATATTAACTTCCTTGTAAATGCAAATTTTGCTTATTTCACGAGTTTTACTATTACTTACTATAATAATAGTGAATCTGATCCAAAATTTTTGTGTAACAGATAAATTTTAGTTTACAGTATATTCATACAGAAAATTCTGCTTCTGGGTATGTTACATACACGGAAATGTTTCATTCTCAATTGCGAACATTATATTACTTGCTCATAAGAAAAAATATCCTGGTTAGTAAGTTTTTCAGTGAATTCTCTACCCCAGATACAAACAATGCAATAAAATCTTTAGTAAGCCATTAAAGAATTCTCTAACTTACATTGTTATTTTTTTTTTTTTTTTTTTTTTTTTTTTTGCTGAGGTTGGCACAGTTTAAACCAATTGGTTTTATAGGTTTTTACCTTTGCAAAAGATATAAAATTTTTATTATATTGCCCCTTTCTTTGATCAAAATAACTTCTAAATTACTTTTATGTAAGTGACTGCCATTTTTAACTTATTTCAATTGTAACATTGTGTCAGTGAAGGTTTTATTTATGTGCGACTGTATTAAAGCTATTATATATAAAACTACAAAAGTCTAGCATTTGCAGAATATGATAATAAATTTTGAAATGATTAAAAAAAAAAAAAAAAAAAAGGGCAAGCCAGGTATTTTAGAAAAGATCGGGTGAAAATTGCATAATTGAAAATGCTGTTTTCATTTTAAAAGTTTTTTTTTTTTTTGTAATTCAAAATTGAACAAAGTTGTATTTAAAGCTGGATATTTATTTGTTATAAGATGATAATTAAAACCAGTCGATCATCTTACCTATATTACAAAATCCAAATGTTGATTTTGAATTATTAGATAAAAAAGAAGCAACGTCAGAATATGCCCAGGCAATTAAAAAAGAAAAAAAAAAACTTTGATTTTGAAATCTCAGGCAAAAAATTCTCCATTCAAGGATCTTTTTTGTGGATTTTTATATTAAAATAAAACAGCACTTGAATGGTGGCAAAATCAAAAAGATTACATTAAAAATTTTAATATTTATTCAAAAATGTTGAAGTAATTCTAATAGCAAAAGATTCTACAGCTGATGTAGAGTGTTTCCTTCTTTTGGGATTGTATAATCAAAGCTGAATATCAAACTGAGTTTGCAAAAAGCTAAAAAAAACTTGTGCTGTTATTCAAATTATTACACATAAATTTTTTTATAGTATATATTTTATTTAATATGCAAATTTTTAAATGGATTGTAATATCCCATTACATAATACCACAATTTTTTTAAAAATCTTCATATAAATATTTTTATTCTATTTGAAATGTAATACATTTGCTTCTAATCTAGTTTTAAAATTAAGTTATGAATTTTATTGCTATTACGCTAACTTGTGTTCATTAAAACACAGAGTAAATAAAGGCCTGTTAGATTTAACATTCATTCTAAAAAAACATTAATCTTTTGTCAATTTATTGTGACCTAATTATCATCATTTGCATCATTTCATTCAAAACTCATAACATTACAAGGTGAAGCAATTTAAGTGTAACACTGTTGTTGTTAATAAAATCTAATTTATAGGATCATCTTAATTTATATTGAAGCTGCACTCTCAGGGTTGCCACTCAAATAGAAGAATGGAATTCCCTGACTTTTCCAGGTTTTCCAGACGTGTTCTACGAAAATTCCAGTCTATAATGACAGGACACTTGGCACTGGAATATTAAAACCCGGATAAACTACTACGTCAGTAGTAGTCTACGTCTATGACGTAGTAGTTTATCCGGGTTTTAGAATTCCAGTCTAGCCATATATTGTGCATTGGTTGTATTGAGGGCAAAATAATTATGGTACAACTTGAAAACACAAAAGTTACATATTACTTTGACTTAAGGACAGATTGCCCTCCATGTAGGGTCTTTCTAAGAGGTCTTGTTTATAAAAAATGGCGGAAGCTATGAAAAAACAAGAAAAATGACTGTGTTGGAGGGAAATTTCGTTTTCTTGGCAATCACTGTATGGAATTCCCTGACTTTTTCAGATTCTGGCTAAAAAATACAAATTCCCTGACTTTTTCCTGACTTTCATGGTCAATTTTCAAATTCCCTGACTAATCCAGGTTCTCCAGGTAGGGTGGCAACCCTGCACTCTTTTACAGCAAGAAAAATTCTTTGAAAGAAATCCTTTTGCAGTATAACGGCACATTTGAAAGATGAATGAAAAAAGGCAGAAGAAGATAATGCTTTATTCTTTGGGAAAGAGACCATGTGAATTATTAAAAAAGTTAATACAGTAGAGAGCAAGAAATCTGCTGACCTAAAATCTGCACAGCTTATCTGATATAAACAATGAAATTCACTATTAATAAGTTACAAAACTGCAAATAAGAAATTTTTAAAATGATCAATGCAAATTCTGTATTTGCATTATATGATTACAATAATAATATGAAAGACTGTTAAAACCAAGTTACTGATAATGAAATCATTGACAGTATATATAAGAGCAATAATCCACCTTGTCATTCTGCACTGATGATGGTACATTTTACACAGGGTTCATACTCAAATATAGGAAAAAAATTTCCTGAGTTTTCCCTGAGTTCCCAGACAAGTTTCAAGAAAATATTAGCGACATATTACAAGAAACACTCTTCTAGACAGGACAAAATACAGCTACTTCCACTGTATGATGTCATATTACTGCAGATCATGATGGAAATTCAGGTAGAAATCATTATTTACATGCGTATTTTCACAATACTTAATCATTTAAATTTTGATATGTAGCTAAACAAGAAAAACATAACTTAAGAGAAAAAAATTTGTTTTTCCAGGTTTTATAACTGATTTTTAATGAAAATTTTTATTTTCCCTGACTTTTTTTAACAAATTACAAATTCCCTGAGGAGTATGAACCCTGTTACCCTATCGAAACTGCAGCTTGCTTTTAATATTATATATGTTGGTGTTTTCAACTTTCTGGTAAATATTTATATTTCTGTTCAACAACAAGTCTGGTTACATATAATATATTAAATCTATCAAAAGAAAATGATGATATCTATGAGGCACAAATAACAAATTAATTTTTAAAAATGGTATCTGATGAAAGTATAATTATAAGGAAGAACTCATTTAAATTCTTAGAACAATAAATTTATGTTACAAAACAAGAATAGGTAGTTATTTATAACAGACAAAGAAGAAAAAAACTCAATGATCTATGTACTGCAAGTTCAAGTGTAGTTAAAAAAAAAAAAAAAAAAAAAAAAAAAACTACATGTGAACAGATATAAATTTGACATATAATTTTTCACTTTTATTTATCGTTTTCATTATGTACAGATTAACTTTTAATGATCAGTGTTATTCTTATAGAGCTAATTATTTAATATTTACGTGAAATTAAGTTATTATTCACAAGTATCAGGGTTGGATTTTTGACATGACAAGGGTATAATACGGTTTTAAACCATCAAAAACCTATATCGTCAAAATTCAAAATCTGTAGATCAGCTAAAATCTATTTAGAAATAGAAATTAATATTTACCATGTATAAGTTGACATCTAAATATTATACTGCTTATAAATTAACAGATCTTAAAACAATTTTTAGATGATAATTAATAAAAATTTAAGTAAATATACTGGTTTCAAACCTAAGAAATATACACAAAGCTTGTATAGACATTTTTTTATGTTTATGGTTATTTATATTAATATTTATGAAATTCTAAAATTCCAAATGTTAATTATGAATTTTAATATTGTATATAAACTTATAAGCCAAGAGTTAAAAATACAGGAATGCTAGTTTTCTTCCTTTTTTTTTTTAAGACGAAAAAAAAAAAAGGTAAAACATAATACATGCAAGTAAGTTATCAATTAGAAAATAATTATATTTATAATCTATATTTATATTACACTTATCATTCCTATCAATTTTTTACGCATTTATTATTACTACTGATTGTATAAATATTTGTGCCAGTTTTACAGCTTGAAATAATAAATTTAAAAGAAACCTATACAAGTAAATATTAACCCCTTGAACTGCAATTTATTTTCAGTCAGCACTGCTCATGCAGACAATTTAATTTTCTTAGTTTTAAGAGCAGGCTTGATATAGAAACTTACGGTTTTGTTGCTTAAATAATTTGTTATTATTAAAAATAGTATTTGTTTCATATATTTATATGAATGTTTATTGTTATATATATATATATATATAAGAACATAATTAGTGTCAGGAAATTCATGACGAGCTGGACTCGTCATTTCAGTTCAAGGGGTTAAATAATTTATACATTCCAGAAAGCATTTATATTTCTCTTGTCTCACGGTAATTATCAAATTTTAAGATGCAGTTCAGTGTTGTTCAACATTCAGAATTATTGTTTTTTCTAAAAATTTGCAATCTCAGCAATCATGAAAAAAAAAAAAAAAAAGATAAAGAAATATATAGTGTTATACTGTCAAAATCTTATAACAATGTGTTTATCAAAAAAAACATCAGCCTTAACAAACTTTTTAAAACATCTATATAAACTATATTTTGTTAAACTAAATTTTTATATAACAATTAAATTACAAATATATGTTTTTGACATGACAGTTTAAACCATGGTTTAAATCATCAAAAACTGTCACATGTCAAAAAACTTGCCAGTCCTGCCTAGTATGTGTTCAATATGAATAATTCTGCTTTTATTATTAAAGTGAAAATCGCTTTTTTATGGGCCCCAAAATCTGCCAAATCCTAAAATAAACACAACCTCTGGTCCCGAGCTGTGCAGATTTTTGACTCCCTACTGTTCATGAAAAACGTCCACAGAACTTTGATATGTAGAACAAGAAAAAGATATAAAGAGATAGGATCCATAAGAAAAATACATGGTAGCGATCGCAGACCTATAGCTGTGACTGCAGTGAACATGAAGAAGGTGCGAGAAAAAATGTAGAGAAATCATTGCTAAAGTGCAAAGAAAATGGCTGCTGATATGGGCATTTCACCAAGAAGAGTTAGACAAATTCTTAAAAATAAGTTCAATACACGACCATATAAAAAATATACAGCAAAAGAAAATTAGAGTCACAAGAGCAAGAGTACTGAAGCAAAGGCTTGCACATGGCAAATTGAAAAACAATGTGTTCTCATATCAGAAATTATAAACTGTTGAATAACATCTCAACTAACAAAATGAACAAACAAAATGATCAGGCATGAGAGTGTGTTAGCAAATTTGAAAAAAAACAAATTTTGCTCAAGACTAATTTGCAGAGCAAATAGAATACACAGCGAAAACTACTGGGAAAATTGACAGCTAAAGTGTTCAAAAGTGATATAACTTTGTCATGAAATAAAGAGAACAGTTTTAAAAACTAACAACTTTTATTAAATTCCATAAACTCAACAACTTGTAAACAATTTCAACAATGTTATTAAATTCAACCATTAGTAAACGATTTCAACAATATTAACATTAACTTAATTATATCTTATATTTATCATTAGGCAACCAGAATAAAGATTGACCAGCTATCTCTATAAAACTTCAAATATCAAAAAGAAACCTTCAACAATCATTTAAACTTTAACAAAAACTTAACTTTAACATATGTAAATTTAATTTCAATTTCAACAAAACTTAACAACAAACAATCCAACTACTATAAATCTATTTAACTTCAACTTTAAATAAATTATTTGAAACTTAACAAATACCAACATTTCTAATTTATTTGAAACTTAATAGAACAATTGTCCATCTTAAACCATCTTAAACTTAATAGAACATCAATTAATATCGCTTCAACTTTTAATAGACTATATATATAACAGTGTCAAACATAACGACATAATCAACGGCAATATAATTTAAAGATATTAACGACAACAAAAATTCAACGGCAATATAATTTAAAGATATTAACGGCAACAAAAATTCAACAAGTTTTAACAGTAACGTACTTTCAAAACGTAACAATCAACCAGAAAAACGATGTCGGCCTTACGGCTGACAAACAGCATTATACCACAATTAACTATGGAAAAACTACTCACATAAACAGACGACGATAACTGCCGGTTCAAAAAAAACATATTACCAGAGCCCTTAAGAGAAGAGGTAACGGAGAAGCAATAAACATTCCTTAATTTAACAGTGTCACGGCATTTTAAAACTTATAACACCCACAAAACATACTAATAGCCATCGACCATTACCACGCTGCACTCAAAACAAAATAAAACAGGGAAACTGATGCAATGAGAAGTTCACCTCCTTGTCTATAAATAGAGCCTGGCGGATCTCAACACCTGGCCAATGAAAACTCGCGGTAACAGCCGAATGCCACGCCATCTATTAGCGGCGATGGATACTACTCCAGATAGACAAGTAAAGCTTGCAAGTGTTGCGTGGATGCCGGTAAATACGAACTTCTGTTGATCGTGCTCTCCTGGAGAAATGTAAACAATACCTCCGAAAAATAAGCTCTGTATTAAAGGTGAGTAATAGGGCTTTAAACATTATAGTATGCTTACCCAATTTTATGCATAATAAAAAAGACAATTTTTCCATATGTAAACAATGCTTTTTATACAACAGCCTAGACTTTATTTTGCTATGTTAACCAAGCCTAAAACTTTATTTTACTATTTTTGCTTGACAATTTCTTTATATAAAAATTATAAAACTATCCAAAAAAAAAAACAACATGGAAATAATTTGACATCAAAGTGCAGAAAATTTAAAAAAAAAGAGGAAACACACGTGTTCATAAAATTAATTTTAAAAAATAAAATAGCGCGCACGAAGAAATCTATACAAATGTACGTTCACAAAATTTATTTCAAATGAAAAAATAATGCTCACAGAGAAAAACTATACAAAATATTTTAAAAGTGACGAATTAAACTAAAAGAATAATGCACATGAACACAATAAAACATGTTAAAAAAAAAAAAAAGTTAGCTAGCAATCAACATTTAATCACTGGCTGCTGGTGGAAAATGGGAAAGAAAGGAGGGGGGGGGGGGGGGGGGGGGGAGAGTAGTTCACGAGAGAAATATTAAACACAATTCTACTTCTTTATGGGTGCTAGAATATCATAAAGTAAGTTTAAATTAATATTGTGGATGGATAAATATTCAAAAATAAAAGGCTTCCCGCAGAATGTTTGATCGGCAATGATTAGAGATTAAAAAAAGGAGGGGGGGGGGGACAAAAAAAATTACATGAGTGAGAAATATTGAATAATTCTGTTCTTTTATATGTTGTAGAATCTGATAAAGCATGTTTAAAATGAATGTTGACATTTATATTTTAGATGGAAAAAGATTGAGAATCTAAAGTTTTTCGTGGAGCGTTTGAACACTGATCGTTATTGGAGTTTGATTTTAACAAAATAAAAAACCGCAGAATTAATGAAACTCGCAAAACAGTGGAAAATCGCGGATCCGCAGAAAATTCTCATGCCGGAATGATAGAGTTTGGTCAGGAACAAAATCCTTTGTGGATCCAGACCTGTTAAGAGTCAGCAGGAGACAAAAAACTGCTTCTACAGTGGAGCACCTCTTATACGTTTCTCATTTATACATTTTTCTCATTTATACGTTTTCCGACTTCGGTCCCAAATCATTCCATTGAATTCTAATGTTAAAATATTTCGTTTATACGACACGAGTAAATTCTTAATTTCACCTATACGTTTTTTTGCCCCTTGTAGAATCCCAAGTTTGAGTTTCATTCCAGGATTTAAAAAAAAAAAAAAAAAAAAAGATGTATGCTCTCTATGTTTTATTCTTTTCTTTTCGGATTATTCTTTCTAGAACTATGGTAACAATGTGCGGCTGTAGAAAAAAGTGCAACCTGCATCGATAGCCTGGAGTAAGCGGATGAGAAAAATTTTCAGTTCGGGACTAGGTTGAATGGTAGGTATACAAGTAGCCAGTGACCACTGGACCTCCTACTTTCTCCTTTAATTGATTACTGGGATGGGATATGAAAGAAAAAAAAAATCTACGACTTTATAGGCATTTTGTAAACTTGAAGATGATACTGAAAGATTTTCTTATTTCTTATCGTGTTTATTTGAAATTACGGTTGGAGGAACAAGGTTTTTTTTTTTTCCCTTTAATCGTTTGCAAAAGTGTCATCTTCATTTAGAGAACGAAAGGCTTTGTCTTTAAAGTTTAAAATCGAAATCTTGAGAAATTTTTCTGAATTTCTATATTTCTAATTATCATTTAATTTTAATCCTACCTTTTAAAAACATTTTAAATTTAATTAAAATTATATCTTAGTCGAATAAATGTAAAGGAAATCGGGAAAATTGATTGGACTTTTATTATTAATATGACACTTTATTGTGTATTAATGCTAAAACGAATTTTCAGTTGTACGTTTTTTTCAGTTATACGTTTCTTAAGAACATCCCCTTGAAAAACGTATAAACGGTGCTCCACTGTATTATGGTTTGGACCAGAATAACTGCCACTGGTCATATCCCTCCTGCTTTTGTTCCTGAAGGTATAAAAACTAATGCTCAAAGGTACCAAGAATTAATCTTGGACGGATGTTTACTGCCATGTAAAGGGCAAAACTAAGAAAATTCATTAGTGGCCAGTACTATCAATTTCATTAGTAGTCACTTTTTTTAAGTTAGTGACACTATTTTTAGGATGAGGGGGAGAGAATTATTAAGACAGCAAAAAACATTCTCATTATTTTGAAGACCACAGGAAAATAAATAACAACAAAAAGAAATATGACTAATTTAAATACTTATAATAATAAAATAAACAAATGGACAATGAAATTATAATTTGCTACAATACATTGCACATGTTTTAAAAAAAGGTCTCTCGTCTTAAATTAAAATCTGTTTAGGTCTGAAATAATATAGCAATAGTTTTCATCTTTTCATTGTTTAAGTTATATCAGGGGTGAAACTACCTAGCTTGTAAAAACCCTGAAAACTGTTCCTGACATGCAGATAGGGGACATTTATAAATGATATATAATATGGCTACCTATATTAAGTAACATTTATAGACTTTGTAATACATTATAAGGCAAATTAAACATTCAAAATAAGAAATTTCTGTAAAAACAAAGTAATTAACATGAAATTCAAAGACAGCAAAATTTTTTAAAATCCTGAATTCAGGGATAGCCCCTGAAAAGTTTCACCCCTGTTATATAGAACCTTTTATTATTAATATTTAAGTAAAACAGTCTTATTTCACACATCAGTATCATACCTCATATGCTCATGTTTAAAGACAGCATTTTTATTTTTTTCTGAAGACACATTTTTTAAAATGATTTTATTTCAATTAAGTTTTTTTTTTTTTTTTTTTTCCAAGTATACATACAGAGAAACAAGATAACCTTCATAGCTGTCAGCATTGCAGCCTTAAAAAAAAGAAAGATTTCAACTTGAAAATGGGAAGGAAAAATACAGATCATTAGCTTGAAGTGTGTGTGTGCGTGTGTGTGGTGGGGGGGTCACAGAAATTACATGAGTGAAAGATATTGAACAATTCTACTTCTTTAAAGATTCTCGAATCTAATAAAGTAAGTTTTAAAAGAAAATTAAGATTTAGATTGCAGATGTAGAAAGACTGGAAATCGCAGAGCTTCCGCGATGTATTTGATCGCCAATCATTAGCGAGACTGGAGGGGCACAAAAAATTACATGAGTGAGAGATATTGAACAATTCTATCTCTTTTTATATTCTAGAGTCTAACAAATGAAGTTTTAAGTGAACATTCACATTTATGCTCTGGATGGAAAAAGATTGAAAATTACAAGGCTTCCATGAGGTGTTTAATCACAATCATCATCGCTAGCTTTTAACAATTTTTATAAATCATAGAAAGTGATGACTGTAGTGGCGATTGATACATAATTTTTTAATTGTCATCTTTTTTTATTTAGTCGCAATGTGGTGAGTGGCGGTCGTTAATTTTGCCTTTTAACGCCATGGGCATAATCTCATTTTGAAAAAATGACTTTCATCTTTCAAAAGGATTCTGCACCCTCGCATAAAGCACGTACGGCCCAAGTGTGGTTGGAGAAAAATGTTCCTTCATTTATAAAGGCAATCAAATGGCCACCTTACAGCTCTGATCTTAATCAATTAAATTATTCACTGTTGGGCATATTGGAGAACAAAGTCTTTTGTTCTGTATATAATAGTTTCGATTCATTTAAGCTTTTACAAAAATATGGAACAAAAATCTACAAGACGTGATGCGTGCCACAATGGAAAGTATGAATGAGTGTTTTAAACTATTAATTAAAAATAAAAGAGGTTATTTTGAAAATTCTGTATAATCTTACACTCCTTCACGTATAAGGTCATTTTATATAAAAAAGATTTTCAAATTTTTTTTTTTTTTTAATAAACAACTTTAGTTTCTATGTTACACTTCAATTGTCCCACCTTTAAATGCAATTTAATGGTAAAAGATAAATAAACTGAAAAAATGTAAAAAAAAAAAAAAAAAAAAAAAAAAAAAAAAGAAGAAGAAAACTAAATCTTCATGGAAAAGATAAACATTACAAAATACAAGAATTCAGATGGCAAAAGCCTTAAAGGCTAAATCTTTATGGAAAAGATAAACATTATAAAATACAAGAATTCAGATGACAAAAGCCTTATATTACAGAAATAATTTAAATGCTTTATCTTTAACGTATTATACAAAATAAATAAATTAGTTTTCACAAACATGGTTATATAAAAATCTTAATTTAATTAGATGATGTGGCAAAACTTCATATCAGAAAGTACATATTTTGATTTACAAGGCACAAACTTTATTACTTGTACATCATTACAGTAGATAATAAAAATTTGCAAAAAAAAAAAAAAGCTGAAATGTCTTATTTCTGTTTATTAATATTAGTTTAAATTATTTTCAGATGTAATAACCAAGCAGTGCCACCAGATTCAGGGAATTTTTCATTCAATATCCACCGCTAAATTTTAAATGTAACGGTTGCCTAATAACGTCAAAGATGCCATCGAAATGATTACACAGACATTGCAATTATAATATATGGGTGGATATTGAATAAAAATAATTATACGATAAAAAACTTTTCATATACCATGTTTTTAAATTTTCTGTTAAATCATAGCTATAGAACTACATTAGCACTTTATGAATGCGTATGGAATTTTTAAAGTGATAATTATGTCAATTTTTGCGAGATGCATCATTTAACTTTTTACAATTTTTTAACGTTCAAGCTTAATTAAATGTATTTATTTTTATGTGAAAAGAAAATGAACTCGTACATTTTTTTTGGCAACAATTAAATTATAGCTAATATTTTAATGGCTATTTTTAATTATTTTCATACTTTAATTAATTAAAAGAAAACGAATTAAAAATTCAAAAGTCGGGCTTCGAAGTATTATGTTGTCACCAGGTTCTGAGCTATTTTGAATGTTTCAAATGTCTAGCTAGTAGGGAAGTTAGTTAAAAATTGATTGCAAAATTTGTACCAGACAAACAAACAAACAAAAATTGAAATTAATAAAAACATGGTAAAATTCTCTCAATCTGGCAGTATTGGTCCCAAGGGCAGTTTATATTGGTAGTGAAAGGTTTAAATATCAGCTTTGGTAATAATTCAGAAAATATCTTATATGACTGCCTAATTTACCAGCTGTTATGTTATAATCTATCTTTATTTTTTTCTCTTTAAGGAAATAAAAAGTAAAATTATCTATCAAAACTTTTTATCCATTACTTGATTAAAAAAAAAGGAAAAAAAAAAAAAATCACCTTTCAACTCCCTCCCCCAGTCAATAAAAATTTGAAATAAAGACAAGACAAAATATTTAAATCAAAATTGAAACTATTTATTTCTTAATCGCCATACTTCTTTCAGCATATATTCTTAAGAAGTGAAATCGAAAAGAATAAATTAAATGGAAAATAAAATAACATAACCTTTTTTTTTTTCTTTTTCAATGGACTATTCCCGGTGTCGTCTGCTCTATCATGTAATAGGGGAAAACAAATAATCAAATTCAATTAAATATTGTTCTTAAGAACAAAAGTGTTAATATTCAATATAAAATAAAATAAAAGTAATATTGTGCATTTGTAAACAGTAGAATAATTGTATTTGTAAATTTAATAATTTTTAAAAAACTCTTTATGTGTTTATTTATTTTCACCTGTAACAATCGATTTTTGTATGTTGTAGTGTAACTGTTATATGTTAACTGATCTAGCAATAAATAATAGCTTGCTCTTGTGGAATGTTTATGGATTATAATTTGAAATTTTAAAATGTTTTCAATTAAATTTAATTGCATAAAGGTGTTACAACAAGTTAATTAACTTAGTTACTGGTCTAAATGGCTTTACACCGTGTGATGTTGCACTGTCAATGATTTAAGTACCAAAAATCAAAGTATTTAACATGTTCTCCATGAACATCAATAACAAATATAAACTAAATGATGATTGAAAACGCATACGGCAAACAAAAGATGATAAATAATGATATAAAATGGATTAAAAATGATGATGTATAAAAAAACAACACAGATTAAATACGATTGATCAAAAATAAGAATACAAAATATGTTATTTCAGAAATCGCTATAAATATAGAAGACTTCGTCTGCTGTTTGTTTTTCATCTATCATGTGACCTCTGACGTCAGGTGGGAAGAGTCCATTGGCAGGAAAGTGGGTATTTACTAAGGTAAAAGTCAAAAACAGTTATTTGAAAACAAAAACAGGAAACAATATAAATATACCAGCAGATTTGGGAGTACTCTGGGCAATTACAGCATTCAAGGCTCTTATTTTATCTTGAGAAATAGTCTTGATAGTTTGAGGAGTGGCAACAGGTTTTTTCATAACTGTAGATTCATCAAAACTTTTTCTTTTGATAACTGGTTTCATTGGACTAAAAAAAGAACAGTAGTTAGCCTAATGTTGTACAATATTTTCTTTTCTAAATCAATAAGTTTTCCGAAAATGATTACAAATCATCTGGTGTGTCACTCACACAACTTTCTCTTACCCTGAAATTTAATACTATAAATACAGGATGCAGATTAAAAGGTAAGATAACGAGTACTGTTATGTAAACCTGTGCTAAACAATTCAAATTAGGCTTCGGAAGAGTTTTATATGATAATTAGTTCTGTGTGAGGGGGGCTACTGCCCCCCTCAACCCTTCGTTTCATTAATGCACCTACATTTATATAGAATTTAATTCGGTTCTTAAAAAATAATTCTGTTTTAAAAAAATAATTTATTAAAATTATTATTTAAAAAAATTATCTTTTATGATATTGCAAAAGATTTTCATATTAGAGAAGTAGTATAACACTAGCTATCCAAAAAAAAAGTCCCTTTTATTCTCAATATATATATTTAAAAAAAAAAAAAAAAAAAAATTCTAACTTCTTTTTTTTTTTTTTGTTAAAAGTAAAAAAAAAAAAATCGATAAATTTGTTTTAAATTATCGCAGATCGATGATTCAACCATTCGTTTTAAAGGTATTGGCGAGCGCTTTTAAAAGATACCCATCATGAAAATTTACTCCCCTCGAGGGGGGACTTCCCTCCCCAGGGGGGAGGCGAGGCTCCTACATACACAAAAAAAATTTTCCCAGTTGACTATCTCTATTACAAACTAGTATGTTGTGGCCACCACAAGACTTTCTTCTATATTTTCTTATACAAATTCACACAGTAACAATATTTAAAAAAATATATATATATATGATTTTTTTCCAAAGTTTTTTTTCGTTAAAAGTAAAAAAAATCGATAACTTTGTTTTAAATTATCACATATTTATAGTTCAACCATTCGTTTTACAGGTGAGGTATTCACGAGACCTTTCGAAAGATACCGATCTTGAAAATTTACCCCCCCCCGGGGGGTACTTCCCCCTGGGGGGGGGGAAGCGATACCCCAAATTTTTTTCCTAATTAACTACTACTATTATCAATAATTCATTTTAATTTTACAATCACAGGTTAAGAATAACTCTCATTATGTACATTTATACGAAATTTTGTACTACTTTTGTCCATGTTAAAAATTTAGAAAGAATACGATCACAGCGCCACCTGTTGAGCGATTGATCCCCAAATCTAATCAGCCACAGTTTATGTCAGGGGCCAACTAAATACCAAGTCTGGTTAAATTTCGTTTAAAAAAAAAAAAAAAAAAAATTCTAAGTTTTTTTTTTCATTAAAAGTAAAAAAAATCGATAACTTTGTTTTAAATTATCACAGATTTATAGTTCAACCATTCGTTTTAAAGGTATTGACGAGACCTTTCGAAAGATACCCATCTTGAAAATTTACTCCCCTTGAGGGGTGACTTCCGCCCCAGGGGGGGTGGCGAGGCTCCTACGCATACAAAAATTTTTTCCCAGTTGACTATCTCTATTATAAATAATTCTTGTAAATTTCATAATGATTACTAAAATATAATTCTCTTTATGCACATTTATACAAAATTTTGTCCTATATCACCATGTTAAAAATTTAGAAAAAGCGGGATGGCAACGCAACTTGTAAGACAATTTTTACCAAAAGTTGATAGGCACTAATTTATGTCAAGGTGCAACTACACACCAATTTGTATGAAATTTTGTATAGTAGTTCCTGAGATACAGTTGCCACAAAATTTTGTCACACACACACACACAGACAGACAGACAGACATTTTCTAAAAATGGTCAAATCGTGTTCTACAGCTCTCAAAACGTGTAAATCCATCAAAAACCCGAGGTCGAAAATTTTTACGAATCCAATACTTTCTCTATATTACATATAGAAGAAAGTAAAAATATATATTTGTTTCATTTGGTTTAGTGCAGTCTATAGACGTTAAACTCTACTTACCTGCAATTTCCCCCATAGACGTAATGTATTAGAGATCTCTTGATTGTCCCTGTACACGAACCATTTGCTTGATATTAACGAAAAGCTTACTGTAGCATCCCTATATGATACGCATTTAGAATACCGAGTTTGGAATGTCTGCTACTATTTGTTTTTGAGATATGCTGATAACAGACAGACACACACACAGACCAACCGCTAAAAACATGATTTTCGTATTCAGGAGACCTCAAAATGTGTGTAAATATAAGAAAACCTCACTTTCGAAAGTTTGACCTAAAAAAAAAATACTTTCTCTACCTTATGGGTAAGAGAAAGTAAAAATGGTCAATGGTAGGTACTCAGTATAATTTTGACTAAGTACTCGGCCAATACCTAGTAGCTGTGAGAATTTCATTATTTTTATGCATTGTTGAAGGCAAATTAATTTCCTTGATTAATTAAGGCAAAATAACCTTTTATTCAAGTGGCAAAAAGTTTTATAGCTGTCTGCAACAAGATTTTAAAATTTCATAATCTGTCTGCAAAATTTGCGTGTCATCAGGGGTGAAAATGACTTACACTCAAAAAGCTTGAAAGCTGAATTATTTATTTATTTATTTTCTTGGGGGGGGGGGCTTAACATCAGTGGTGATTTCGTGTAACAATACACGAATACAATTTTACTACCGAACAATATAGTGTAAACAATTGTATTCATTTAATTCATCTCATTCAATTAAATATTTTATAGCAATGTTTGACACAACACAATATAAATAATAAAAGTATTAGTTTTAGTTTTGATACAGAAATTTTTATAAGTGAATTGTTTTCCGAAAGTTGCGGAACCTTTTTTTTACCATCGCAGATAAAAACTGTTTGCGACTATGTCGCCATGTTTCAACCACTGGGCCTTTTATCAATGATAAAAGCAAAGTCTATGCACATTCATAAAAAAGAAACTTTTTCATTATAAACATAAATTCTTTTTTTTTTTTTTTTTTTTAATTCTTCTAAATTGGTATAAATTTACACAAAAAGAAAAAAAAAAAAAAAATGTGCATTACTTACCTTTATTTAAATTCTGGTTTCTTTAACAGATACAAATCTTTTAGGGTATTTAACATAACTTGAAAAGATTAAATTCACAAGAAAGCGGAGAGCAAACTAAAAACAATCTACTAATTGCTTGCTAGAAACTTAAAAATTTTATTGTCTCATGTCTCTGGTCTATAGCGCTGTATTCGCATTTTTTAATAAAAATGATAAAGATACTTTTCAGTTTTAAAACTAACAAAATAGTTCTAAACTTGCATTTTATGTAGATACATATACATCCTATTTATTAAATAAATAAATAAATAGATTAAGAAATGTATTAAAATTCTGTTTAATCTATCAATGGTTCATGTTCTGTTAATAAAAGATCAAAACATATAAAAACTATTAGCTTGAAACATTCTGCAATGGTTTATATTTCCTTAAATATTGACTAGTCAGCAATCATAGAGTATTATTATGAATTTGTAAATAATAGAAGTTATATTAAAACCTTTTTAAAATTATCTGCACAAAACATTAAAACCTTTTTTAAATTACCCGCACAAGCGCTTTCAGCTGCTAAAACCACAGCCTTCATCAGGTGCATCTTGGTGAACTGGATCGTCGGGCGGTCTCGTCATTTGTCTTCTTCCTCCCCTCTTCTCCAGCATGGTGTGCCACCCGGCGTCAATCTCCATTGGATCACTGTTGTGTGGGTAATTTTAAAAAGGTTTTAATTTTTTAATATAGTTTTAGAATTTCCTTTTATCTAATTTTAAAAAAACAGAAGTAATTTTTATTTAATTTATTCAAAGAGGCTTAGTCAGATTATAAAGCATTAATTTTCTGCATTTCTAGCTTGTTTTGGCATTCAAATAGCTCATTTCCCTTTAAAAACCTATTAAAAACCTTCACCAGGGCAGGCCTTGGCAACAAATTTGGCGATTTTATCGCTCCTAGGTGATCTTTTTGGCCACCTTGGGGAGAAAAATCTTTATTATTGATATATTAATTATCTAAGCTCTAACTCAATTATTACAGAAGTTAGTGGAAAATTCTCAATTTATAGGAGGCTGTAGAAGGAATTCCATTGCAACCACTGATGTCAGTTTGACGCCAAGCAGCCTGATGTAGAGCTCCTGACTGTGTCTCTGATTACAGCCTAGTGCTGTGTGTTAATGCTATGGTATAGTTTATGCCAGGGCCCGAAATTTCCACTCAGATTACACTCGCCGAAAAAAAGTTTTACTGGACACAAAAAAGGGTTGATATATTCTTTTTTTTTTTTTTTTTTACTAGAAAATGTTGACGGTTTTTTGATGATTATTCAACAAAATAAACATAGGCAGAACCTGAAAAAGGGCTCGGGCTCATTTTAATAGGCAAATTTTGCGTTTCTCTTCTCTCGGATAGTGGGTGACAGGCAGAGGCTTTCTGTTTGTCTATTTTCACCCTGCTTGGAGAAACATAACAGCTGAAAAGAATAAAACTTTTATGTATGCACTAAGTATTTTTCCTCTCCCTGTGTTGTGATGCGAGTCAGAGGAAGAGGCTGGGGCAATCGTTGGATAGACTCGGCACTCCGAGAAGCGAAAAAAGGGAGGTTAAATATGAGGTTATATAAGAATGGCAAGATTTTGCCATATTTAAATCAATAAAAAGAATTTTTTGTGTCACCATATCGTATAAGAATTCCATCTATAACTAAACCGAATTTTTACTCGCCACAGTAAAAATTCCACTCGCCAATGGCGAGCTGGCGAGTGGAAATTTCGCGCCCTGGTTTATGCTGTTATTTTGATGTTGTCAACAGTTATTAAAGTTGTGTTTTCTAGTGAAGCAAAATTACTGCAAGATTAATCTCTTTCATTCACAGACAATTCACGAACACCAAGTAATGCAATATAGTATGAATTATATACTTTTTATAGTTTCTATAAATGATTATTTGATTCTGAAGCAACTTGTTTTGATGTCTTATAAAGTTCCTTTTAGACGCTTATAACACATTAATGTGAAGCGAGCATGTGTGATGTTGCCTTCACATAATCATGCAAACAAATTACAAATTTTGTTTAATTAAAAAAAAAAAAAAAAAAAAAACTCATTCAAAAGAATATAATTTTTGTAAAGTTTACAAGATAAAAAAGTTGACTCAAGATATGCAATGAGAAAAAAGTATCCACACACTATCATAAAAAGTTTAAAATCAGTTATTTAAGGATAATTTTGAAACATTATTTTTATTTAAATACTACATACTAATTATCAATTCACCAAGGGAAATCAAACATAAAAACTAATATGCAATTTAAATTTAATATATATAAATTCAACGGGAAAAAAGTATTCATATATTCAAAGCATCAATCTTCATATAAAGAAAATTATCACTGTAATATGTTATAATACAGTTTACTAATTTAGTAAAGCGCATTTTATCAATTACTGAAATAAATACTCAAATTCCCAAAATAAGCATGAAATCAGAAATCATTTAAAAACACCTTTATAAAATCATTTTGTATCCCTTTAAAAAATATATTTTTTTCTATAAAGACAAATTAAAAAATCAAAATAATCTCTCTAAATACAAAAAGTATGAATTTTTTTTTTTCTTTTTAAATCTAAACACTATTGTAATTGTAATGACTTCAAAACATTTACATTTTGTAGTTATGGATAAAATAATGCTAGAATGAAATA
This sequence comes from Salticus scenicus, assembly GCA_963930645.1. NCBI lineage: Eukaryota > Metazoa > Arthropoda > Arachnida > Araneae > Salticidae > Salticus > Salticus scenicus. The sequence goes on from OZ005661.1 coordinate 130,778,981, forward strand.
ACATTCAATGAAAAAAATTACGAATTTAAGAAATTAGCTGAGAATAAACCAAAATTCCTCATTTAACAGTAAAACAATTCTATTTCAGTTATTGAATGCATGAACACAGTGTATTTCAAGAATCATCTTTAAAAAAAAAAAGGGGGTGAAATTTGTCGACTAGAGACGAAACAATCACATATTTGAGCAACTGATTGTGATTAAACCTAAATTTTGTAGAAAAATTTCAAAACGATCCCACATTTAAGGAATCTAGTCTGAAAAAAGCAGAAATTTTACAGATTTGTAGTGAAACAGGAATACATCTCGAGAATCAGCTTAGAAAAAAGAGGAAACTTTTCTGCTCACAAAAATGTAACAAATTAAGAGGCAGATTGGACAATCAACAGCCAGGGATGGGGAATTTTTAAGAAATTCTTATCAGCTAGCAATATACGATACATATTAAATAATCTATACAAAAAAATTGATGCAATTGAAGGTGAATTGACCATTTAGTAGAATACTTTCAATTTCCCAAAGCACCAACTGACATACAAAAGTGGGTGGTAGATATAAAAAGGTTGATTATCTTTGACTAGATGATGCTATTAAAAACTTTCTCAGCATTTTTATACCTAAGCTAAAACAATATCTGTATTTTTACTGCATGAAATGGCCATTCTTTATTATTATTTATTTATTCTAGTAATAATAGCTATCATTATAATACAAATTAACACATTTAAAAACTGTTCCATAAATTATTTACATTAAAACCATATTTAAAATCATTTTCTAGCACTTTTGGCAGGCACTGCAGCAGTCTTCAGATATGATGATAAACAAATTGAATGCAAATGTGGTCTTTTCAACTGCTTCTCTTCTTCTTCCAGCATACTGCACCACATTTCATCCACTTTGAAAGGTTCTGAGAAATTACAAGAATCGCAATTTGCCAAAATTTCAACAGCCCTCTTTAATTGTATATTGATAATTGTTAAACAGGGTTCATACTCAAATATGGGAGAAAAATTCCCTGAATTTACCCTGGGTACCCAGACAATTTTCAAGAAAATATTAGTGACATATTACAAGAAACGCTCCTCTAGAGAGGAGAAAATACATCTACTTCCACTATATGATGTCATGTTACTGCCGATCATGATAGAAATTCAGGTAGAAATCATTGCTTACAGGAGTATTTTTGTAATACTTAATCATTTGAATATTGATATGAAGCTAAGCAAGAGAAGTATAACTTGAGAGAAAGAAAATATTTGTTTTTCCAGGTTTTATAACATATTTCTCTGACTTTTAATGAAAATGTTTATTTCCCCTAAGTTTTCTCTGATTATTTTAAACAAAATCCAAATTCCCTGAGTATTCCAGGATTTCCTTGATGAGTATCAACCTTGTTACAGTGGACTAATTTTGAAAAGCTTTTGAAATCTATTTTTTATAATTTCTTTTTGACTTATCTTGGTTAAGGCAAAGGTTATTAATACGATTTTCATAATAGTATTTATTTTTCGTTTGGTCATGCCACTGTGACTACTACTTTTTTCCTCTTTTACAAAATTAATTTTATACGTCTTGCCAACCAAGCCCGGAAGATTGTTAGTCCTGCCCCTTTCTGCCTATTTTTTCACACCAGTCTTTTTTTAAAGTACTTTTCTTCCTATTTAATCGTAAATATATTTGAAATTAAGTGGTGTACAAAAAGGGGCGGGAACTAACAATATTCCAGGTTAGGTTGGCAAGTATATTTATATATGCCTGCGGTTTCAGAAAGGTAAATTTTGTCTTTATCATTTCTGTTTTTTTGGAAAATGTTACTTTTAGGTTTTCTTGGGATGTTTATATCTAATTCAACAGCTTCTATTTTCAAATTGTACCTTTGTTATATGGGATTGAGGGTGCATATTTTTGTTTTTGTGCATTGTTTATATGGTTAAGTTTATAATTTTATTTTTAAAGAGTTTATTTATTAAGCTCTTTTTGTATCCAGCATTTTGACAAATTTCAGTGACTTTAAGGAGTTAGCATTTCAACAGAGTTTCGCTAGAACACATAATTATCACTTGGTTTATTATAGGATAGTATCACTGCTATAGGGAGTTTTACACTTGGTATTTATTTATAATTTCATTACTATTATTTGATTTCCGGTAGACTGTTGTTTCAAAATTTAAGTTAGGGGTTTTGGTTATAGTAACAACCAAATATACCCAGCCCACTATAACAATTATCAATATGCAGTGCCCGCAGCAGTCCTATATTTTCCCGTGTGTTTTATTATTTTAATACCACTATTTTTTTATACACTTTCTGTCAAGATTTAAAGCTAAAGCAATAGGTAAAAGTATACTGATTGATTAAAGTGGTGGGAAAATAATAAAATGCATGTAAAAATATAGGACTGCTACGGGCACTGAATATGCAAAAGCTGTTGAAAATATTGACAAATTGCAATTTTTGTAGTTTCACAGAACCTATTGAAATGGACAAATGATGGCTCACTATCAGAGGTTAATCCAGAACAAATTTAGTACCGCATTGAGGTACTTTCACAAAGTCAACTTTTGGCAATGAGGTACTTTCACAAAGTCAACTTTTGGCAATGAGGTACCTTCACAAAGTCAACTTTTGGCAATGAGGTACCTTCACAAAATCAACTTTCAGCAAAGAGGCTCATTCACAAAGTCAGTTCTCAGCAATATAGTAGCACACTAAAATTTTTTATAATATTCACAGCATTGAACACTTAAATATACCTTCAGTTTGGATATTTACTGGAGACAGTGGTAAATAAGTAAAACTTTCTCATCTTACACATAAGAAACAACTCACCTACATATATATTTATTTTACAACTGTTCCATTTTATTTTTTACACGTATTTTAAAATTGAAACTGCTTTGCGAATTTTGGTTAATTGTTCAGAAGCATTCCACAAACTTACTTGATTTTTTTCACAAATTATTTCATAAATTCACAAATGGGGTACCATTTTTAAAAAGCTGGATTAAACCCTGACTATACTTACTGGAGGAAGGAGAGAAGCATGCGAAAAGACCACATTAAGATTCAGTTCACTCAATGTACTTTAGGATGGCTGCAGTACTAGCCGAAAGTGCTAGAAAGGTGATTTTAAATGTGGTTCTAAAGTAAATTTTAACAAATTAATACATTTGAATTAAAAACACATAGTAAAACATACTTTAAAATCATGCAAGTGTATGAATACATTTTTCTCTCACTGTATATTAAAGAGCAACTTACGTGGCGGCTCTATTTTTTATAGATTCATTTATTCGATCCATTTCTGAATTAAAAGTTTTCACAGCAGTTTTTAACATATCCATTTCTTGCATAGTCCATTTTCCACTAAATTTTAAAAAAATTACATATCTTTGTTGTAAATCTTACATAAATAAAATGTCACCTAAACAAGCATTTTTAAATAATCAGAACCAAAAATAATTTTGTATAAGCTTAAAATATGATCTTATTCGGTACTAAAATTTATTTTAATAAGATTCAATTCAATTCATAATAACGAAAAATACTACAAAATTTATCAATTCAGAATGCAAATTTGAATTTCTTGACTACACCCCACGGCAAAAAGATAGGTACAAAGGTTTTTTCTTTGATTTTTCATAAAATAACATTATCTAAATTGTGCTTATCATTTATTATTATCATAAAATAACACTATTCTCAAACTAATTTTTGTTTTAAGACTAATTTAGAAAAATTTTAATACTAAAATTTTTATAATTTAAGACTACACACCGCAACAAAAAATAGGAACAAAGGTTTTTTTTTTTTTTTTTTTTTTTTTTTTTTAATTTTTGAATATGATAATTTTGAATATGATTCAGACATTTAATATGTTTTTGATATGATAATATTTTGTTATGATAATAAATGATCAGCACAATTTCGATAATGTTATTTTATGAAAAATTAAAAAAAAAAAAAAACCTTTGTTCTATCTTTTTGTCACAGAGTGTAGTCTTAAATTAGAAATATTTTAGTCTTAAAACTTTTCTAAATTAGTCTTAAAAGGAAAATTAGTCTGAGAAAGTGTTATTTTATGATAATAATAAATGATAAGCACAATTTAGACAATGTTATTTTATGAAAAATCAAAGAAAAAACCCTTTGTACCTATCTTTTTGTTGTGGGGTGTATATATAATCAATAATAACGTAAATAAAAATCTATTAAACTCCTTAATATAAAACTAATTTAATATTATAATTTGATAAAGTAAAACTAAAGAACCATATTATAAAGATAAAATAAAATTATACTTTTAAAATATTAAAGAACACGCTTTTAATGAAATGTGAACTAATAAATAATTTAGAATTAAACAAAAACCATTTTTAAAAAATCTCCCCTGACTGGGCTTGAACGTTAGACCTTTAGGTTCGTAGCCCAGAGCTTTAACTCACAGCCACAGCGTTCACGTAGGGAAAGTCTTTTTTTATAATATGGATTTTTTGTTTGCTCCAAGAGAGGTTACAAACATACATACAGGTGAAGCTAATAAAAGTGTGTTAAAAAAGGTTTGAAAATAAAATCATTTTAAAGGCTAATAATGAAAACAAACCAAATAAAAATGCATATTTGCTAATTTGATTTCTCGAATTGTATTAAGTAATGCAAAATTTAGAAAATACATAATATATCAATGAGGATTACCTAGAAGGGGATGGCTCACCAACAGAGTGTAACATCATTGTAAGTTCACCCAATTTTGTGAATGCAGCACCAGCAGCAGTGAATATTTCACCAACCTACATACAAAAACACAATAATCAGAACTGTACAGAAAATTTTCACTAAACAGAATTGATGGTCTAATTTAATTTCCATTGAAATACAATTTTAATATGTAATTATGCTTAATAATCGGCAGCATAAAAATAAGCACTGAAAAAATAATTTTTCACGCTAAGAAATATAAAGTGACAACACAACTTTAGCATGGAACAGCATTGGCGAATTTTGAATCTGGCTCCGAAACCGAAGTAGCCGGACGTTTCTCGCCAAGGTCTTTACTTACGGAATTGCGATAGCCATTTCAATTCATGGAACAGCTTTACTATACGGCACCCATTGCTTATTGCCGTTGCCGATGTTTTGATCACGTGGTATGATGGTGTTTTGATTCGGTTTGTGAGACGGAACTGCGAATCGTTTCACAACGTCGTGAATCGAATCAAAATGTCATGAAACGATACTTTTCATTATTATGAAACTTTATGTTTCACTATGTTTTCTGCTGTTTGCTCGCTTCGCGAGCATTAAAGCCAAAAAAAACATCACTGGACGCACCTAATTCGTGGAGCATGAATCAGTAAAAGCATGAAAATTCATGGAGCAGCGGTCACTAATTTTTCTGCTGTTTGCTCGCTTCGCGAGCATTAAAACCAAAAAAAAACATCACTGGACGCACCTAATTCGTGGAGCATGAATCAGTAAAAGCATGAAAATTCATGGAGCAGCGGTCACTATGTTTTCTGCTGTTTGCTCGCTTCGCGAGCATTAAAACCAAAAAAACATCACTGGACGCACCTAATTCGTGGAGCATGAATCAGTAAAAGCATGAAAATTCATGGAGCAGCGGTCACTATTTTTTCTGCTGTTTGCTCGCTTCGCGAGCATTAAAACCAAAAAAAAACATCACTGGACGCACCTAATTCGTGGAGCATGAATCAGTAAAAGCATGAAAATTCATGGAGCAGCGGTCACTATGTTTTCTGCTATTTGCTCGCTTCGCGAGCATTAAAAAAAAAAAAAAAAATCACTGTATACCCCTAATTAGCGATGCATGAATCAGTAAATGTTACGTTTCGATACAACAGAAAAAAGTATCGATACTCTGATTCGGGTCTCGAATCACCATCTTATCACGCGATCAAAACATCGGCAACGGCAATAAGCAATGGGTGCCGTATAGTAAAGCTTAGCCCAATTCATCGCTGAAGTCGCAAAAATTATTTAAAGTCGGCAAGAAGGTCTCATACCAAAGCTACAACTAAGCGACAATTCTTACAAAATACTTCTAAGTAATAACTATATTTTAAAGTTATTTTAAACATACTATAAAAAAAAACTATTAAAGGATAACTATTAAAAACTCTAATTTCTATGGTCAAAATTTTTTAAAGAACACACAAACTTCATAAACAAAATATTAATACGCAACATTTTGGATGGAAAAAGCCATTACGAGCTGATATTTTAACAAAAATTGTTTAGTATTCATTATAAAACTTACTTTGCTGGAATTTGAATGACTCATTGTTAAACAACACGTTTACGATACGAATAGGCAAATAAAACTATGATAAAGTTTTAAACTTCAGATATTTAAAGAAAACAAGACATCGCAAATTTAAAATAAACATAAACAGCAACTCCAACTATTACACTGTTGCCAACATTTTTTAGATAAAACATTAGGCTTAATACACTGAGCTAGAATATTACCTGGAGCAAATACTATGTGCTGTTTTTGTAAGTTCTTTCTACCCCTAGTTCAGGTTTCAAAGTGGGTACGGCAAAAAACATTCGATACATAGAGCCGTATTCTCCCTAAACCGGAAAATGGAACGTAATCGGAATGAACACTAGCCGGAATCTAGTCTAAATCCCGATCCGTATGCATTTTTCCCAATCCCACTCCTTTCAGAAATAGATGCCTCCTGATTGGCTGAATCCTTTGCGTATTTATCGGCTATCGTAGAAGCGAAAAAGAAAAGAAAATTAAGGGTGAAGAGGAAGGTGTTGCCTGCTTGTTGATATTGATAAATGATTTGAAGAATTATTAATAAAAATAATATACGCTTTTATAATATATATTGCTTAATTGATAATTTTGTGTACAATAGATAATCTGTTTTAAAAAAACTCTTTAAAAAGATTACGAATCTTTCAAATTTATAAAATTAAATGCTTTTATTTAGTTCTTTTTTTTTTTTTTTTTCCAACTGCACTTGTATTATTGTTAAATGTAGCGGTCTACCGTAATAAATGTAGTTATAATTAAAAGTGTAATACCTAATATATCTTTCATGGATTTTTTAAATTGTATTGATGTCTGTTTTCATAATTTCAACAAGAAATATCTGTATACATTGCTGTTAATTGCTGGAAAACGTAACATTAAATTTTATGTGTGTGTTTGTATAAATCATTTATTAAATTTGTATTTAATTTAATAAGATCATTAACTAGTTATTCAGTGGATTTTATTCATAATGAAATTTGTTATTAATGACTTTGTCAGTGTCAATTTTACTAGGGTGAATATATATATATATATATATATATATATATATAAAGAAATACAACTAATCAGAAAAACAAGTTTCTACAGTTCATTTTATACATACCTAGATAAAAATAAATTTTAATAGCAATTTTTTTTTAATAACATTTATAAAGTAGTAGTATGAGATTTGCACAGTTTTATGTAACAAAACAAAAGGGATCGATGCATGTACCCATCATCGATTCTTTGGAATAGTTCTTTTCATTCTTTTACTTCTTCATCAGTAAGTGTTAACGGTTGCCTTTTGTTTATGTCATTACTGACTCTGACTGATGTAATTTCAGGAACTGGTAGTGGTACATTCACTTCATTATTTTCATTTTTTGAAAGTTTTACAGGTTCTGTACTAGTCTCATGATGTACGTTTACCTGGTCATTGCTCACTATTTTTTCTTCTAATGGTGTAAACCATTCTGATGACATAACTGATGACTGTAGCAACATAAAAACTGCTATCTTTGGTATACTTACAAATAAGGTTATAACCAGTATTGAGTTCATCCGTTAATCTATAAATCACAGCTGATGCATGTTTACAAATTTTGCCTGACAGACCTTCAAAACAAGAGCACACAGCATTCAACAAATCAACAAAATATTCTTGTTCTTGGAAGGTCTGACTTCGCACAATATAACAATAAGTACTGTTATCAATAACTTTGATATCCTTATCTGGAATATCATTTTTCACAAGAAGCATTTTACGAATCAAAGATTTTGAAATCCTCCCATTTGTAAAATCAATCAATCTTTTTTGCATATAATTTTCATACTGAACCCAAATGAAATCCACAAGTTGTGTTAAATTGAATGCCACTATGCAATTGAGTATGCAATCTTTCAAAATACGAAAAACAACCTCAACATAATTTGTCGTATTTGTACCCCTCATAGGTAATACTTGCCTATAACAAGAAGCCCATTCAAACCGCTGATCCCAAAGATGGTCAAAATAATTGACAAGTTTGTCATTCTTTTGAAATGATTCGGAAGATGATAACAATGCTTTCTTTTTAAACAATTGTTCTTCATCTTCAGCATATAATATGTTTTATATAGAAAAATATAGTTCCTGACGATTGCTAGACTCAATTCCATTATTTTTCTTGCACAGCCATGACCACACAGCTTTTAGGAAATGGAATTGGCAAAGCAATAGCTTTGAGTTTGGAAATAACTTCTGAATCGGTTTTCTTTCTTTTAAGTCATTATCTGTAAGAAATACAGCAGGGTAACCCTTTCCATGAAATGCGTTAGGGCCGAGCATCAACTTCATTTGAAATAAAGCATGGTAGAACACATTTTCTTTTTCGGAATCTGTTATAATGACTCCCAATGGAAGACCTCCAGCTGATGTAGGAGTCACAAAAAAGTACACCCTGTGTCTCTGCTTATCGACACCTCCAGAAGCATCAAGAAGCACTAATTCTCCTGATTGCTTTATTTTGTGTGCTCTGAGCATTATTGGTGTTAACAAGATAACAAAGTAATTATTACTGTCTTCACATTTAAAAAATTCTGCTTTTCCACCAGATGAAGAGAACTCCTTGAGAAGTTCTTTTAGACTTGCGAACATTTTAGGACCATCCATGCTCCCGTATGTAGAATAAAACTCTTTTTGAAATAGGTTTGTAGCCACTGATATACTTGGAACATAAAAGCCATCTGCAGTTATTTTAAAATAGTCATCTCCGTATTTCAATAATAGATCTGTTTTTAAACAATGTAATGCAGAAGAAGGATTATGACCCTTGCGGAAAAGAGAACACAACATTTCTTTAGATTCTTTGCCTAAATCCCTATGTTTAATAGCTGCAGCACTTTCAATGGCATGATTATGGTTATTATTAAAGGAGCATATAGCTGGCCAGTCTTTCACCAATAAGCCTACATTTTTGCTCTTTGAATAGTTTATATATCTGAAAAAAAAAAAAAAAAAAAGCTTTATTAATGACACATTAATAAGTATTTTAAACATTAATGTCAAATTAGTACAATTAAATATACAGTATAACACCTTTAATTTGGACTTATATAGTTTAAATATATAAATAAATCGGACATTGAAAACCAAATTCTCTTTTTATTGTTTTTGTTTGTGATGAATGACTACAGATGGCGCTACTGAAAAGTGTAATTACATTTTAATAAATTTTTATTTTTAACTAATCTGAATACTTCTTTCACTTACTCAATAACTAACAAAATAACCAGGTGCTTGGCTGGATGATCAGAAAAAATATGTTAGTAGTATGTAAATAACAATTATTGACAATAGTTAATTTTAATATTGTTATGGTTATTAACTAGGAATTTTGTTTTTGATTCCTGCATGTTTTCCTTTTAAATTATTAGTGTCTTGTTTTATCATATTTGTGATTTATATACATACGAGCTTGGTTATTAACCCTTTCAGGGGCACTAAGTAAAAATGATTGAATTTCCTTTTAAATATATATATATCATAAAGTAAACATCCCCTACAAGTCATATTTGAGGAAGAAAAAAATTCAGCATGTGGGGATTTTTTTTGTGGGTGGTGGCTAGGCGTTCTAGCCACTGTGTCTATCCACCTAAAAGATGCTCCTAAAAATCAAACTAAAATTAATGATCTAAGATAATATGTAAATCTGTTGTATTTAAAAGGTGCATTACAGTATATTTACACTACCAAATACTTTTGAATAAAAAATTATTTTTTATAAAAATATATAAAAGAAACTTCAAAAAATTTTCCCGCAACTTGTCCATTTAAAAAAGTCACAGGCACATCCTGCTTAAAGTTACTGTAGTTCTGCCATCTCTATTTCAATTTTAGAAGTACACATTAACTTTTTATAAAAGTGGATAAAAATAGTAGCCACTGCACACTTAGAGAAAAATTTCTAAAGTAGGTGGATAGACCCTCTAGCCACCGCCCCTGAAAGGGTTAAAATGAATGATCAATGAAAATCTGATCATCTTCATATTCCAAAAATGTAAGTGCTGTCTTTTTTCGACATGCTAAAGAAATTTTTATTTTGATTTAAGAAATACTTCAATACGTTTTTTTAATCTATTAATTTAATTTAAAATAATTTCCCGTGTTGATTTTTCTTATTTTTTCCATAGAAATTCTGTTTTTATATTATATATGCATATATATATATATATATATATATATATACAGGGTTCATACAGGCCTTATTTTTCCCCTGAGTTTCACATCAGTATTCTGAAACAATAGAATTCATCTTAATTGTATAGTCTTATTTTATAACAAAAATCTTTCTACAAAATTACTGGTATAAGACTCAGGGAAAAAATAAGGCCTGTACGAACATATATATAAAGAATATATATGGATTATTCATTTATAAATTCTAATTTTAACATTAAATCTTTTACACTGCCATTAATTTGTATTATAATTGAAAAAATAAATAATTAAAAATAAAAATAGTTATGATTTTAAATTACATAATCTATTCATTAGAAAACCCAATTTCTGTCATATGTTACAACTGGCCAATAAAGGTTAAGTTGTGAATGCAAATTTTTCTGAAGATGAGGATAAGTCCAATCATTTAAGCACCCCCAAAAGCACTTATTTCCAAACTTTCATCAAAATCCCTATAACCATTTCCGAGTAAACCCAATTTCTGCCATATGTTGCCATTGTCCAATAAAGGGTTAATCCAAGCACCCCGAAAAACACTTCACTAAAAACTTTTTTGAAAATCGCTATATCCATTTCTGAATAAACCCAATTTCTGCTATATGATACAATGGGCCAATAAATGGTTAACAGCGAACACAAATTAAAGTCACATGTTTATAGTTAATGATGTTCATCCCGGCATCAAAACTGATATTTAAGAGCTGCTCTTACATCTTTACGATAAAAATATTTCTTTACATGCAGCTTTAAATGAAATTTTGCCCTATTGCCCCATGTTCAGAAAATCGTAAATTTAGAATAACTTCTGAAGTTTTTTAATTAGAATGTTGCAAATAAATGGGGTTTTTGCCAGTGTCATAAATAACATTTTAAAACTGGTCTGACCTCTCTGCGATCATTTGTTCGCGAGATATTGCGTAAACAGACTAACAAACACCCTACAGATGGACACCATACAAAAATTGCCATTTTCAGATTCCTCACACCTGAAAACGTATAAAAAAGTCGAAAAACAGAGGTAGAAAATTTTTATGATTATCTAAATTCCCCATACCTATAATTATGATGGGGAACTAAAAAAAAAAAAAAAATCTATTTTGAATATTTTTTGAATACGAATTCAATACTTTTTTCTATATTCAATATAAAAAAGTATTAGATTCATAAAAAATTTCAACTCTTGGTTTTTGGTAGTTTTACACATTTGAATCCAGAACACAATATCATCACAAGAAAATGTCTGTGTTTGTGTGCAAGACAAAAATTTTGTAGCGACTTCAACTAAATATCTAAGGCACAGAGTTGCATATACTAATTTTATATGTAGATGTACCTTGACCTAAATTAGTGCCTATTAACTTTTGGTGTCAATCGCTGAATAAGTAGTGATGTTATGCAGCAATTTTCAAAATTTAAGAGAAGGCTATATCTCAATAACTATTGCACAACTAGTATGTTGTAGCCACCACAAGACTTTCTTCTATATTTTCCTACACAATTTCACTCGGTTCCAATAATTTTTAAAAACTATTATTTTTTTAAATTATCTACCATGATGAATGCAGACGATTTTTATCCAAATGTCCAAAGAAAAACAGTTTAACTAACATCTTAAAAAAAGCATTTTCATAATGGTTATCTCATATATCAAGTTTCATACAGTTAAATGCCATAAAAGTTGAAATATAGCATTCCCGTTCTTGGGAAAAATTGTACGTAGCAGCACAGCCTATTGGTAGTTATTCATCCAAATTAAATTGGCATAATGGCTTTCTCACATATCAAGTGTTTGATTATACGCATTAGAACCTGATATATATAATCTTTTCTTAAACTGAGAAATCTCTGTATATCAGTGTCACCTGATGAGAAATTATTACTAAAAGTTTATTTACACAAATGTATGTCAAGATGCATCCACATCTAATTTTTTATGCAATTCTGTGCAGTAGTTCCCGAGATATAGCTTTTCTTAAATTATAGAAATTGCTACTTAGATATCAAGTTGCATGATGGTTACATCAACAGATAGCAGAACCATCTGTTGAACAGTTGAAAGCAAAAGTTGATAGGCAGTTGTTTATATCAAGTTGTATCTATACATCAATTTATATGCATTTTTATGCTGTAGTTCCTGAGATATAGCCTCTCCTTAGATTGCGGTATAGCAGCACCACCTGTTGAGCAGTTCACACCAAAAGTTCATAGACACTAATTTAGGTCAAGGTGCATCCATATATAAAATTATGCAATTCTGTGCAACAGTTTCTGAGATACAGACATCACAAAAATTTTGTCTCTCTCACACACACACACAGACATTTTCTAAAATTGATCAAATCATACTCTGGACCTCTCAAAATGTGTAAATCCACCGAAAACCAAAATTTTTACGAATTCAATATTTTCTACTATTGAATATATAAGAAAGTAAAAATGCCTATAAAGTCACATACAGATGCAACTTGATATAAATTAATGCCCATCAACTTTTGTTGTCAACCACTCAACAGGTGGTGCTGCTATGCAGCAATTTCCACAATTTAAGAAAAGGAAACCTCCGGAACCACTGCATAAAAATTTACATGCAGATGAACCTTGGCATAAGTTAGTGCCTATCAACTTTTGGTACCAATTGCACGACAGGTGGCGCTGTTATACATCGATTTCCGCAATTTGAGGGAAGGCTATATCTCAGTAACTACAGCACAGAATTGCATATAAAAACTACATGTAGATGCACCTTAACATAAATTAGTTTATGTTAACTTTTGGTGCCAATCGCTCAACATTTGATGCTGTCATACAGCGATTTTCGCAATTTATGAGAAATCTATATCTCAGAATCTACTGCGTATAATCGAACAAAACTTAATATATGGAAAGGCTATTATGAGATATTATTTTTGTTAAATTGGTGCATATATGCAAAAGGTGGCACTGCTATACTGCAATTTTCCTCTAGAACGGGAAAAATATCTGTACAGTAAAAATTCACTTCTGTTGGACATTTCGACTAATACCTCCCTGAGATGAAAATCATCTACATTAGTAAAGGATAAAAAATAATTTCTATTGCATGAATTTGTATAGGAAAATATACAAGAAAGTTAGTTTTGTGATATCTTCAACATAAGTTTTTTTTTTCCTTCCTGGGGGGGGGGGGGGGAGGCAGGGTTTAAAACTCATATATATATTAATAAGTATGCATATCACCAAACGTCTTAATTGAATCTATCATTCAACATTTGAGCACTATTTTCTCAGACTATATAACTCATACTTAGAGATGTAAGGCGAGAATATTCTCCGAAGTTCCAAATTTGGAGAATAATCGAGTATATTATTTTTTTGATAAATTAGATAATTATTTTTTCTTGTTATGACTTAAATTATAAAACTTATTCATAATCAATGAATTTGACATGCATAATTAGAACATAAAGACCTTATTTCATGATATTCGCCTTACAATTAATAATTTTGAATGGGAGAATATTCTCTGATAAGTTCCACAAACCAATTTTTCTAAACATTCAGTATATATTCAAGAGATAAAGCATTCAACAGCAAATGATGAATAATTATTTATATTAAAATACAAATTTCAATTTTTTAATGCATAAACTTTCCTATTTGTAACTATACCATCACTAAAAATCTGAATTTAGTGAGAATATATATAGTATATTTTCATATATAAAATTTTTCAAATAATAAATAAATAAAAAAGCCTTACATTTACTTAAATCAAATTCACATAATACATATTTCTGTAATCCTTATTTTATATACAAAACACCCTTATGCTCAAAATCAATGGGTAGAATAAACTTATTGCAAAAGTGAAAATGTGGCTTTACCACCAGTTAAGTGGTCATCTAGCAATTTCAGATTATGTACTGATGATGACGACATTGGTATATTGTGTCTGAAACTAATGTACATAGGTAGGAATTTTTACTCTAAAGATACAGGCGATAATTTTGGCTTTCGACTTTTTTTTTTTTTTTTTGATTAAAGAAAATGAGTGCAAACACAGAGCAAATACTTAAAAAGATACTAGACAAAACAATGGGTCGTCCAGTTGAACCGGACATACCGCACTATGGCGATACCAGTGATTCAATAAATCTTGAGGATGAGGCGCTTCCTAATATTTCAGATAATTCTTTATTGAGAGATGATGATTTAAATAAAAGAAAATTGGACTGCGACCATCATTGCAACAAAAAACACAAACATGAAGAAGGCGATCAGGACAATACGCAAGCGAATGATGTCACTGACCATCCGTGGATGCAAGAAAAAGATTTCCTATGTTAATCGCCCATTGGATTTTTTTTTTTTAAATTATTAAAAATCAAAGAAAATTATTTCCCGATTTTAATCCCCATATTTGAGTATAGATATGTATTAGTTATCATGTGCATGTGTTAGATTGAGTTATTTTGCTGTCAAATTGACAAAATTTAAATTTTTAATTTCAAGGCACTGTCGTTCTTAGCGTTTTATGTATTTGGCGATCAAAAACGTAATACAAAAATATACATGCCGGATGTATATTTTTTGTAATATGTATTGTACGAAATATTGTTTCACATTACTGATTATTTTCTTAATATACGTTGTTAAAATAGGCATGATTTTTGAAAGGAATTAAATATGTTCGCCAAATAATTTGGCGATATTTTTTTTCTGTCAAAGATGACATATGAAATCTATTCCGTTGCAAAATATTAGTATCTTACATCAGATACTTTTTCAGACATTCAAAAACAAATTTGACTTCAAATTATGATAGAATATTTATCATTTTCCTTTTAATTTGTATATTAGTTGGATATTTATTGTGTAAATATCTTCCTTTGAAATGAAATGCTTATGTTTTCAATCGAATATAGAAATTTGTCTTTTTTCCCTAGAGTTTCGAAATTTAAAATTCAAATTTTATCAATTTTACAACAAAAACAACTTAATCTAATGCATGCACATGATAACTAATACATATCTATACCTAAATATGGGGATTGAAACCGGGAAATAATTTCCCTTGATTTTTAATAATTTATTTTTTTAAATATTCAATGGGCGATTAACATAGGAAATATTTTTCTTGTATCCACGGATGGTCAGTGATGTCACACTTCACTTGCGTATACACACGTTCTCGAAAATGCACAGGGTCCTGATCTTTCATATAATAACAATCATTATTTTAAATATAAGTGTTTAAATAAATAAGTATTGTCATAAAATTCTGTTTTTTTATTTACATGAAATTAATCTAAAAAATAATTTAACTAAAAAAAAAAATAATAATTAAATTATTACCTCTATGTCCTTTGATGAAGCGATGTCCATTTCTTCTTTGCATTGCCAGGGAGAGTTATCTTAGTCGTGCAGTGATTTTAATAAACACCACACAACTTAGACACTCACCAGGCATTTACCTTTATTTACATTTAAATCCTTTCTATAAATATTTACAAGCTCTCTGTGTCGGCTGTCGTGGGGTGCCTCAGGTTGATGGCTTTCTCCATCGGGATGGTTGGGTGCCTCAGGTTGTGGACTTGCTGGCTTTAGATATTGAATAATCTTCATCTGATGAAACTTCTTTAAGATGATGGCACGTTTCTTTGTGGTTGCTAGTTGAAGTCGCCTCTCCTTTTTTCGCTTTATGATCAGGGTCTGCTGTATCTCGTGTTTCAGAAGTAGTCGGAGGTTCAAGCTCACCTTGGTTATCCATCTCTTTGTTAAAAAAAGAATAACAAACAAAATTAACTATCTAACTAATAAAATTGTTTTATAAAAAATGAAAAGTCTGAACTTGCACACAATACAAATTTATCACAATAAAATGCAAAAATATGTATTCACAAAAGTGTACAATTGTTAACTTACAATTGACAAATCAATTAGTAAATTCATGGAAGTTGGCAGAAAAAAGAAAAAAAAAAAAAAAAGAATCAGCAAATTTTGCATATTTGTTAATCATACATTTAACCAAGAAAGCAGAAATTTTAATGAAATAATTACATATTTCAGACAAACACCTATTGAAAAAAAAAAAAAAAAAAAAAAAGTTTTATTCCTGGTAGTGCCAAAATATTCATTATTTTGGAAATTGGCAGCAAAAATTACCCCTAAGTTCAGCATTTAATTTAGCTGTAAATAAATGTAATTTCTTTTTTCTTTTTAACATTAGTGAAATAAACCCATAATTCCCTAATCAACTGCGAAAGTATTGCACGTATCAGAAATTTGCTACCAAAAAAGCAAATATATAATATTACACTAAAATAATCTTTTATTTCTGGAATTAACTTTGAAAATAGTACAAAATTTTGTCATATTTAACAGCAAAATAATCAGGTTATTTCAAAAATTTGTAGCAAAATAAAAATTAAAAACATTAAAGTAGTAATTTTGTGATTTTTCAGAAAAATAGTCACACACTTTGGGAAGTTAAAATGATTTTCTATCCCCCCCCCCCCATAAATTTTGGTTATGGTTTCTCTTTGGATTTACACTGATCTCGGAAACAGCCAACATGGCCTTCAAAAGGAAGGATTTCAGACTAAAGTCTGAAAACGTTCATGCCTGTTTAAATTAAATAACAATTTAACAGTACTAGACAAACTTTTCTCAGAATCTTGTGGAATGATAAAATTACCCAAATAATGAATTAACATCTTCAAATAAAATAACAGATTTTTTTTCTTTTACTAATTATTTTGTTATACTTTCAGGCTTAACGCAGAGAAAAAATAAAATTTTATTCATTTGATATTTTCTGTAAATTTGAAGATGCTTCTAGTGTGGAGTATTTCTTTATTTGTGTAATTTGTTAGCTTTGATTAAATTCATGTATAATGTATTTAAAATTTGAAAAATGAATAAATTCATTTTTCAAATTTAAGAAAATAAAATAATAGTAACAATAATAAATCTTTAAAAACAAGAACAAATTTAATGATTGTGCTTTATCTGAATGTGAACATGAAATTTAAAAACATACATTAGGTAGAAAGTAACTTTTGTAATAAAATTCCTCACAGAATATATGATGGTCTTAGGCTTCAGCAGGCAATAAGTAGAAAGCCTCCTTGTACACGCTTAAAATTACACATGCAGCATGCAACATAGTTAAAGCATGTTATAAGAATGTTTAAAGGCATGGTTTGCATAAAAAGTGGTCGACACAGAATTAGTAATTATTTTTATAAAGCTAAAACAAATTGTGATACTTTACGTAATGCTTCAATTGACTGGAAATTTAGTACAACAAATATTTGATTTACATACAGCTATATGATTTTCGGATTAATTTAGTTATTGTGGCTTATTCACAGTTGCACACATAAGAATTCTTATGCGTTTTACACTTTTTTTTTTTTTAATGCATTTGGTCAATTTTTTATTTAAATCAACAAATTGGAATAAACAACACAAAAAATATTTAGGTAAAAAAAGGAGTGGGAATATAAATACATTTTATATCCTATAATATTTAATTTGGGAGAGGGGTGTAATTTATATGAATATTGTGATTCAAGGGTGCCATATGATATAAAGGTGTTGAAAATGTGTAACCATTGCCATTAATTGAAATTATGTCCATGATTCTGGCTCAAAACACAGATATCTATAAAATTTCTTACAAACAGACTTCTCCGAATAAAATAACAGTTTCTCTAACATTAATCGTTTAACAACAATGAACTTTAGGAAGTTATTGTGCCACGAAATATAAAGTTGCAATTTCTGAAGAATAAAAGTTATTGCATGAACTTTCATCACTGAAAATAAAATCAAAATTAATTGAAATACGTAAATTATAAACAATAAATATCTTTAAAAAAAAAATATATATATATATATGACATTAGAATTGCGGAACTACCTCTATAATTTATCAAGCTGGGTATCCTTGTAGAATTCGACGTTTTACATATGTTTTTTTGCACAATATGTAATTACACTAAGCTTATTTATTAATTTTAATAGGCACTTCCAAAAATACGGGAAAAGGGGATTAAATTGGGTCATAATAAACTACTTAATTTTAATACATTTCACCATATATGCTTCACTCGAATAGTCTAAAAAATTTATCATTCTAGCTACACTACAAACACAGCATAATGAAAAAAAAAAAAAATTCATTCATACAAGGAATGGAGGAGATACAATAATGAACTATAGTATTACAAATCTATTTACAACTAATTTTAATCACATTCAACACTATGGAATATGAAAACATTCATACCTCATTGTCACTTGCGATGGTCACGTTTAAGTCTTATTCCTGTTTTTTTATATTTAGCTTTGACATCTGCTGATACAATGGTAGCAGTATTTCTCCCATTATGGACTTCTTGAAATGTCAATTTTTTTACAAACCCTGCTTTGAAAAGCTTACACCCATTAATATTTTCTTGTAAGCAGCAGAACTTTCGTGTCCTTCATTCTGTGAATTTAAGAGAATGTATTCTTGGATATTTTCATGGTAAAAAAAAATCATAACGGCCGATCAAGGATCAAACCATGATCTTAAAAATTCACTGCTGATAAAAAAGGGAGAAATATAAACAAAAAATAATGAAAAAATTTAATAAAAATAATGGCGCTCACTGCTTAGTTCAAGAGTAAACAATCCACGAGGTTAGAGGTAAATACCACCGACACGTGATCATTACGTCACCCGGATAAACCTCATTGCATTTTCCTGATCGAGGAAAAGTTCTTGCGATTCTCCACGTTGTTTTGGTACACTTACTAAATTCTGCAATCCACCTCTGCAGAAATACGAACATCTTATTAGATATCATGCTAGGTTCATTAATAAACATAAACAAAACTTAACATACATTAAAACTTAAAAATATCAATTTTAGGTTTCTAAACAGTACTTTCAGCTGCTATTTCAAGCCAAAAATACTCAAAAAAAAAAGAAAAGAAATAGGTATTCTTAATATTTTAAATGATAGATTTACAAAATTGCGTAGAAATAAAATAATGGATAGGCAAAAGAGGTTTAAAACTAAGTAAATATATAATGTAAAGTGCGAATTTGTTTTCTTTTGATTAAGAAAAATAAGAGAGAGATTTAGACTGAACTTAATTATGCTGGAATAGGCTTTGTGATTTGTTCAGAAAAGGGGGGGGGGGGGGATCACTTTCCCACTAGTTTAATAAGAGTTTATTTTATATTTATCTTATGAAGAGATTGTCCTAACTGATATTTACAACATCATAATTAAACATTTAATTATAATTAGTTAATCTTCAGCGTTTTGTTTACCAATTAATTAATTATTTACATTTTTTTTCACTTAAATATTGACAGTAAAATTTTTATTTTTCTGAAAATTTACCCTATTTCCCGTTCCTGTATATATGTATTTTATAACAAATAGGAAATTACACATGTGCACAGAAAAAAAAAAAAAAAAAAAAAAAAGATTTCTATCTTACCTTAGCAGAAGTTTCTTTAGTAATTTCTTTTACCCTAAATGTTATACGGTTTTCGTCTTTGCATTGAAGCAAATATGTATAATCTGCGGGAAATTTTAATTTCTCAAAAAAATTTTCTTCTGCAATCGACATATTCGCCATCGCTAAGTCACTGAAGGAAAAGGAATAAATTTGTAGTTGCCGGCATAACCAGTAAACAAACACTCATACTCATTACTAGCGTCTGTGGATGCAATGTGGTACTATGGAGCCGAACCAATCAAAATCTTTCTTACATTTCTCCTCTATATTCTTTTATGACAGCATCTTTGATTGGTTGAGACAAATGATTACCATCATGTTAGCGAAAATGGGCTTCTTGGCGCACCTTGGCATTGGCGATATATTTCTTCTTTGTTTATGTTTATGACCACATCACGGAGTAATATTAATTCTTTTTACTCCGTGGACCACATTAAGCGATTTTGTCCTTATGCCTTTTGTTTTTTAGTATCATTATCATTTTCTCTATTGTAATCTGTGCCTTTTTTTTCGTAAGATAGTTCGATCCAATATTAAGTGTATCTGTTGTATATTTATATATTAATGTTTGGTAAACAGAAAGGAATAATTTTTATTTGAACGTTATAACATTAGTAAATATGCTGTCTCCTGATAAATTAAATTTTATGTTTAATTTTTACCTTTGAGTAAGAAAAAGGTAAATTTAAAACATACTAGATATTGTAAAACGTTTAATAATAATAATAATATGTTGATTGTTACTTGTACATGTTTAATTCTAAATATTTAACTGTTTAATTTTGTATATATCCTTTGTTAATTAAAAAAAAAAAAAAGATTAGTTTTATAATTGATTTTATTAAGGCTTTTTTTTATTTTGAAAAAGGAAAAAACAATAATAATGTGACAATTTTGTCAAATGTCTTTAACAATCTTCTTGTAAATAATAATTTTACATATCTGGGTAGCATAGTTGAAGCTGGATTTTGTTAAATTAATAAATAATAATAATAATAAAACCTAGGTTTAGATTATGAATTCTCATTGTTTTATTAAAATACAGTATACGAACAAATAAAAGTAAGCTTAATGACAAATTTATCATCTACCTCTTGTATTTTATTTATTTAATTTTTAATGCAATATCTATAAATGTTAATTTGCAGCAAATTATGCATTAAAAAGTTAAAGTACTGTGCTAAGTCCTGTTAATAATATAATTTATAATATGTATTGAATTAGTTAAAGGCTAATGGTAGACTATTTTGTGCCACACATGCTTTAAAAAGTTATATATTTGTAAAATCAACCAAATTTTTTAAAAATTTTTAACCTATCAGCTTCAGATTTCAATTAAACATTTGATAATCATTCTTTCTTTTGAAATAAATGATAAAATACTCTTAAAAATGTTTTATTTCATTTGATTTTTTGAAAAATCAGCATTTTTTAAAGCTTAAATAAACACATTCTTATGTTTTATGAGATAAAAAAGTTTCTGACCCTCATTTTAAAGAGAATTTCACGAGATTTAATTTGATTTTATTAGGTAAAAACATATTTTTATTTATTTATAAAGATAGTTTTTGTAAACTTTTTTTTTTTTTTAAGTTTTTTGTAATACTATCAGCTATTATAACTTAAACCTTTTAATAAAGATTTATGACATGTTACTGTACATGTAAGAATATCATTACCATATATTTTGTTTACATGACAAAAGACCTCATTTTTAAAGTCAATAATCTATAAAAGATGAATAACCTATACATTTTATTATGGTCGAAGAATTCATAGCCTAGTGTAGGGAAGTGGCCGGCACCTGGGAAAACAACTAAATCCCTACACAATAAAGCTATGAATGAGATTCCAGGTGTCAGGTTGAAAATCAACCGTCAAAGGCCTAATTATGTTCTTTATAATCTTTTGTTTATATTGTTCTTAAACTTTAAAGAAAATTATCTGTTGAGTGTAAAACAAACAATAACTGTTAAGCTTATGTTTTAATTAGCTCTGACTGAAAGTTAATAATACCTAATGTAACCCAATCTTTACGAAATCTTAAATTTGGCATTGGTTCGGTGTTAGTATGACAAAGACTGCACTGTTGGAAGAGGTGGTCTGACCCCACTCCCCTTGATGCCTTATGTCGAAAGGTTATGGTTCGAAATTTTAAATTTCGGGTGGGTTGGGTGTTAGTATGACAAAGAATACATACTGTTAAAAGGAGGAAGGGACCTCCCCATGGTGCCTGATCTCGAAAAAAAATATGGTCAGAATTTAAAAAAAATTTAAATTTGGAGTTGGTTGGGATGATAAACACTGCACTGTTAAAAGGAGGGAGAGTCTCTCCCCCCCCCCCCACACACACACAAACACACACGCTCACGGTGTCTTATCTCGAAAACTTATGGTCCAAACTTAACAAAATTTTAATTTGGGGTTGTTTACAGTGGCGGATTTAAGGGGGGGGGCAAAAGTACTAACATTCACAACTGACTATTACAATTGTAAACTTTTCTTTGATCTGGAATTATACTTTGACAAATCTTAGCCCCCCCCCCCCTCAAAAAAAAAAAGTTAAGTTCTAGATCCGCCACTGTGGTTAGGTATTAGTATGACAAAGAAAGCACTGTTGCCCCCCATGGTGTCTATCACGAAAAGTTACAGTCCTATATTTACAAAATTTTAAATTTGGCATTGGTTTGGTGTTAGTATGACAGAGACTGCATTTTTGGAAGGGGTGGTCTAACCCCCCCCCCCCCTCGATGCCTTATGTTGAAAAGTTATAGTTTGAAATTTACAAAATTTTAATAAATAATCTAAGATTTTCTTTCTTATCTGTACAGAATATAAAATGTATACAAAGAAAAAAATATATAAATTTGTTTTGAATTATTACTTTCTTCTATATTAAATAGGACATAATGGATGTGTAAAAAATTCTTACTTCCAATTTTCAGTGTATTTACACATTTTGAGGGGATTAGAACACAATTTGACCATTTTTAGAAAATGTCTGTCTGGTAAAAATTTTGTGTAGCAGCTCTAGTTCAAGAACTAATGCACAGAATTTCACATAAATTTATACACAGGGGAAAAAAAAGTGCACATCAGTTTTTGATGCAAGTCACTCAACAGGTGGCACTGCTATACTGTGATTTCTCTCATCTAATTGAAGACTATCTCAGCTTCTATTGTGTATAATAATAATAAAAAAAAACTAAGTATGCCATAGGGCTATCATGAAACATGTTTAATTTCTGTGCACATCGGCCAATAGGTGATGCTGCTATACTTCAATTTTGCCTGTGAATAGGGAAGTTCATTGAGATTTATTTGTGTATAATTACACAAAATTTTGTATGTGAGAGGGCCATTTTTATAAAACATCATGTTGATTCAATTTTGGTGCATATTGGGCGATAGATGACAATATATGCTGCAATTTACTCTGTCTGTAGGAAGACTAAATCTCAATATCTATAATATTTCACTGCACTTAACTTGATATTCAAGATAAATAATATGAGAACGAAAGCTGGCTTAATTTGGGTGTATATTGACCTACAGGTGGCGCTTTTCCTCACCTTTTGTGATTCTCCACATGGCTACATCTCAACCTTTTGATTAAAATTGCACTAAACTCCATATCTAAACTCTGTATTGAGAGAAGCTATCATTAAATTTCTTCTGTGCATGTTAAACAGCATGTAGCATTGTTATATAGAGTGATATAGAAGAAAGTTTTGTGATGGCCATAACACACTAGTTTGAAGCTTCGTTTTTTTTTTTTCTTCTTTCTTTTATGTTTTCTTATGAATGTCTCAAAAGAAAGTATTGGATTCATAAAAATTTTCAACTTCTGGTTTTCGATGCATTTACACATTTTAAGAAGTCAAGAGCCTGTCTTGATCACTTTTAAAAAATGTCTCTGTGTGTGTGTGTGTGTGTGTGAGAAAAATTCTGTTCAACTATATCTCCATAACTACGCAGTAGTTCTGGAATTAAAATAAAAAATTAAATTACATATAAATTTATATGTAATTTCACCAACAGGTTCTGGCGCACTGCGATTTCTGCAACCTATAAGAAGGCTAAATCTCAGGAACTATTGCACAGAATTTCATGTAAATTTATATGCACATGCACCTTGGCATATATTAGTGTCTATCAAGTTTTGGTGCCAATCACTCAACAGGTGGTGTTGTTATACAGTACTTTCTGCAATCTTAGGGAAGGCTATAACTCGTGCTCTAATGCGCATAATTACACGAAACTTTATGTTGGAAGGGTATTATGAGAAGTTATGCTGATTCAATTTTGGTGCATGTTGGCCGATAGGTAGCGCTGCTATACTTGAATTTCCCCCAATACATGAAAGCTGTATCTCATATTGTATCATGTATAATTGCACAAAACTTGGTATGTGTGAGAGTCGGCCATTATGAAGCACTATCGTGATTTTATTTTGAGTGTATATCAGCTAACAGGTAGCATTACTGCACTGCAGTTTACCCGATTATTTTTCATAAGCCTATATCTTAGCATCTGTTGATTAAAATTGCACCAAACTCCATACGTAAAATATTTATTGTGAGAAGCTATGGGCAAATTTTGTACAATTTAAACTGTAAGTGATGCTGTTATCTATATATATAAAAGAGTAAACTCACTGATTCACTCACTGACTCAACACGGCTGTGGCGATCCTATGGGAGATAGTCACAATTTTTGGTGAGCAGTTTGTTTTTATGGCCCTGACGCTCACTAAGACGGGATTTTGCGAAATACCCCCCGGGGGGCAGAAGGCAAAAACCACCTTTATAAGCAAAACTCGGCTCCAAATTACTTCACAGTGAAGAAATTGCAGAGAGAGAGCCTAGACTTGAGTGCAAAAAAAAAAAAAAAAAAAAGAAATAGCAAAATACGGGTTTTTGAGGAAAACTGTACCAATAACGGCACAAAGATATATAAAATCGCCAAGAGTCTTCTTCAGAATATTTCCAAAACCTCATGTTTGGTATTTTGCGATTTTAGTTTTTTTTTTTTTTTTTTGGGGGGGGGGGGGTTACACCCATTGCAATGGGGTTTTGCGAAAGTTCCTCCTTTTCCCCTTGGGGGTGGGGTGGGGGGCAATATAAACCCGTTTCCAAATATAACTTTGCTTTAAATTATCTCAGCAAGATTAATTTGTATATGTGGGTTGTTAATGCATTCCCAACATGCACAGTAAAGGGATTTCACAAAATTTTACCCCCCGTCCTTTAAGGGCGAAGGAAGGTAAAAACACACTTATAGGAGTAGCTGTGGTCCAAATTATCTCAGGATAGCGATTTTTTGATTTGTCAATTGGTTATGCGTACTCAAGACACATACTAAAAAGATATTTTGTAAAATTCCGTCCTATCCCCCTGCTAGGGGTGGGGTTGCAAAAAGCATGTTTCCAAGCATAACTTTTCTTCAAATTATCCCAGTAAACTTATATTTTACATATGAGTTGTTTATGCATTCCCAACACACATTATAAAGAGATCTTACAAAAATTTCCCCTCCCCTCCTTCAAAGACAGGGAGGGGGGCAAAAAACGCTCTTAAGAGTAAATCTGCTCCAAATTATCTCAGAATAGCGATTTCTTGATATGTCGATTGGTTATGCGTACTCAAGACACACACTACTAAGGGATTTTGTAAAATTCCACCTTATCCCCCTTGGGGGTGGGACAAGATCATGTTTTCATGCGTAACTCTGCTCCAAAATATCTTAGACGATTTTTTATTTGCGGGCTGGTTATGCACTCCCAACACGCACTATAAGTCGATTTTGTGAAATTTTCCTTTTCCCCGCTTTAAAGGTTGGGGGGGGGGGGAAACACGCTTTAAAGAATAACTCCGCTCCAAATTATCTCAGGAAAGCGATTTTTTTATAGGTTGATTGGTTACGTGTACTCAACACAAACAAACTACAAATGGACTGTTTGGAATTCCGTGCTATCACCTCCTTGAGGGTTAGAGGGGGATTAAAAACATGTTTCCATGCATAACTCTGTTCCAAACTATCTAAGAATGGCAATTTTTGATGCGTGGACTGTTTATGCGTATTCAACACACACAACAAAGTGATTTTGTGAAACTCCACCCCACCTCCCCTTAAGGGGCGGGGGGGGACATGTATTCATATGTAACTCTGCAGTAAATTATCTTATGAAGAAGAGATTTTCCATGTATGGGTCAGTTATATGTATCTAACTCATAATATAAGGATATTTTGCAAAATCTCAACCTCCTTTCCTTTAAGAGCGGGCTGGGGGGGGGGCTAAAAAACACGTTTTAAAACATAACTTTACTTCAAATAATCTTAGAATCCCGATTTTTTAATATGTGGGTTAGGTATGTGTATGCAACATGCATTGAAAAGGGATTTTGTTAAGCGTGGCGAGTGGGAAAGCCGTTATCGAAGGTATCGAGAATTTTAACTTAGATTTTGACTGATTTCAATGATTTTAACATTATTATTATCATCATCAATGATATGGTATTTTGAGACTTCATTTCAATATAATTACCAGCGAAGCGGGCAAAGACTGCTAGTACAGAATAATATAGAAAAAAGATTTATGATGGCCACAATATATTAGTTTTCCTATGAAAATAACCCTTTAACTATGATTTCATTAGTAAAATACAGTACCCGCCACTTATTAAAATCATTTTCGTTCTGTGCAAAAGTGATTTTATTAAGCGGCTGATTTTTATATCCGGCTAACGTCCCTGTACACAATAAAAAGGTATTACTTCCCTGAATTTGAAAAGAAATTTTAAAAGATACCAACTAATGAAATTAATAAACAATGCTAATTAATTTTTAACCGATAATTATTTAAGTGTTTCTTCAAAATAAAAGAATTAAACACATCCCAAGCTCCGATGCGCTTTCCTTTGAGGAAAATCACCATTACTTTGCGAAAAGTTCACGCCTTTCTTTAAAATTTAAAATATTTTCGTTTAAACATCTTACTTCTTAGTTATTTCAGAATAAGAATTAGAAATTGTCTTTAAATAATTAAAAATAAAATAATCACTGGTGAATTAAATCAAATGTGTAACTTATTACAAATTAACTTATTACACCTTGAAGAATATATTCCTTGAAATTGTTCCTAAGTCAAGTGATGGGGCGTGTTTAATTGCTGTAAATGTAAAATTTAATGTTGTAAATTTTCGACAAAGAGAGATAACAGAGGGATTTCTGTATTTAATTTATTTTTTATTTAAAAAATAAAAATTTGGAGTGTAAATAAGAATTTACTCAGCATGCATAAATGGTATTTTGCTTCTGATGGGAATTTTTTAGCTTATTAACCGGCAATACTGATTTTATTGAGAGGCAGTTTCAAAGATGGTTTGCATTGATTTGACTCCGATCCTGTCAATTTGATCAGATTAAGCGTCTGATTTTATTAACCAGTGATTTTTATTAAGCGGCGGTTACTGTATTTTGTTTCATTTTTTTTAAATATTAATATTGCAAAAAATATGTAAATAATGAATTTTAGTTTTATAATTCTGAACAAAACCTATTTCTTTGTGACAATGCTTTTCACCACAAATTGCAAGTGTAGGAATAAGTATGTTACGCTTAAAGTTTTATTCTCCATGGCAATATTGCACAAATAAATAAATATATTTAAATAAATTATATTTAAAATGTTTTGAAAAGGTGGGTTATATTTTACTGTTTTAAAATAATGAAAAAGAAAAGAAACATACAAAAAACAAAACTAATGCCGGATATCCGTTTCAGACAGGCAAAAGAGCTCCGGATATCTGATATCCGGCAAAATTTCTATCCGTTTCATCCCTAAAAATAACAGATATGCCATAGTATAATAATACTTTAGGTAGTTCATTTCTTACCATGTACTGTTTAAGTTTAAAAACACATGACAAAATGATATATGTAGGTATTTACGATGATCTTGTGTTCATTAACAGAAAGCAAAAAAGAAAATATAAAATCTTAGAAAGAATTAGTAAATATTTAAAGATTGCTTTTAAAATATTTTTCTGAATTTTACAATTTATATGCAATATTAAATATTTTTATATGGTCATTTACAAAATAATTCTAAGTGCATACATTCTACTTTTAGACTAGATAAAATCTATGTTATTTTCACAATGGCTACATAAAAAACTTTGTAAACATTTTTCCGCAGGTTTTAAGGATTTTTACAAAGGGAAATATTTATCACCACAAGTGTGCTTTTGTCTTTTAAAATCGAACTGAGAATTCTAACTAAAAATGTTAAAAACAATGAGTCAAAGTAACATTTTACAATTTATTGAGTAGCCTACTGTAATGTGCAGATTATATTTTTTTTTGTTCGCTCAACAATTTTAAATATTAAGTACTTTCATTTTCATCATCAAAAAGAAGTTAAAAAAAAAAAATAGCGTTAAGATAATAATTATAACTTTGACATCTTTAGAGACAGACTTGTTAAAGGACTAAATAAAGTTACATATTTAAACACAAATGTTTAAAAGCACTCAATTCAATCATGAAAGAACAACAATTTAAAATCACATTAGTATTTTATTTTAGTTGCGAATGTGATTGATTAGTATTCAACACATTTTAATGATAAAACTATGATTATTATTTAACATATGCAAAACTAATTATATTTTCTAAGTTGTTCTAAAATGATACCAAAATATTGCAAGAAAAGTAAAAAATTATACTTCTAATGAGTATAAATGAATTCAACTTTTTTTTTTCTTTATTTATTATTATTATTATTTTGCAAAGTGCGCAAAAGATATGTCAGGAAGAATGTGTAACGTAAATATTCCACGATGTAAATTGTAAACAAATCGCTGGCGAGTGGCGAGATGCACAGAATGAATTTCCAAAAAGATTTTGCAAAAGCAAGCTACTCATTTTATCGCCAATTCGCTAACAGGTTGCTATAAGAACTGGTGACCAATCAACAATGGTGTTATAAACTTTCAGTGTAAGTTGAATTCTGATTGGTTCGGCTCCATAGTACCACATTGCATCCACAGACGCTAGTATACTCATTAAACGAACAAAGATTTCAGCCAATCAGGAGGCATCTGTTTCTGAAAAGAGTGGGATTGGGAAAAATGCGATCCGTATGGAAACTTCGAGCCGTATTCTCCCTAAACCGGAAAATGGAACGTAATCGGAATGGACACTAGCCGGAATCTAGTCTAAATCCCGATCCGTATGGAAACTTCTATTCTCCCTTCATTGAATTCCGTATGCGAAATCATTCCGAAGCATTCGAGAGGAAGTGACGTTTTTGAGACGCTCAAACCAATCAGCAGTTAGAGAAAAATCACGCTTGTTTGTAAACAAACAATCGCTGGATGATGGTTGTATTTTCTCATAGAAATTTAAAATCGCTCATATTTAGTTCTGCTTAAACAGATATTTCAGAGTGTGTTTGAAAAGAAAGATACATCTAAAAATTAAAAAAGTGATCGGTCAAAAAATCACCGTTCCATAAATCGTATGATTAATGTAGTAAAATTGTCATAAAATTTATTCATGACATCACATAATTTATTCCTAATACTTAAGGATTCGATTGCTTTATAACTAAAACATGAATATCATCCGAATACAGTATTTGCTGTATAGCATTACATTTTGCATGTATCATATTACGAGGTTTTATCACACCTAACAATACTTTATCTAAGTTTTTCTATTGTTTAATTATTCATTTATTAATGGTTATTTCATTTTTATTGTGTACTTAATTTGTGACGTTTACCAAATATTTACCTTAAAATTAAAAAAATTAACAGGAAATTTTTATAATTTTAAAATCATTGTTTATTGATTTAATGGAATTCTTTTCTTTTTTTAATTATTTAGTTAATTTGTTGAATAATTTGAAATTTATACTCATTTAAATATGGTGACTGGTTAAATTATTAACATAACAGTTAGCTTACATGTTATATAATTTTATATTCGAGTAATTTCTTCATCGGAGGTTTTAGTTAATTTGTCATGAAGAAATTTGAAAGAATTTTTTAAAACATATAAGCTGAATTTTTTCAATGTCTTAATTATTCATAGGAAACAGAGTTATTGCTATAGTATGTCATGATTTGTGGAAAAATATTTTTTATTTTTAATTGTAATTTTTCCAGTCGCAAGTCAAACCTTATACATCCTAAATTTAAAAATTTTCTAGCAGTTTTTACAAGAACCTATAAAAATATATGAAAGTCTATAAGAGATATTCTTTTAAAACATATTTTTACATTCTGCAATATTCATAAAAGAAAGTATTGGATTCGTAAAAATTTTTAACTTCTAGTCTTTGATGGATTTTACATGTTTAAAGATGTTTCATACGTGATTTGAACATTCAGAAATTGGCTGTCTGTGTGTTAGACGTCTGCTGAAGCTTCGTATCTGTGAGAAGAAAAAAATATCCCCCCCCCCCACCATATATACACTCTACCTCAATTTACTATTAATTTCACCTCTAATATGTTACAAAATAACATTTATTTAGACTACCTATAAAATTTATGCTGTTAGGATTGCCAGAAAAAAAATGTTAAATTGTCCTGTATTTTTAACTTAAAAAAAAAAAAAAAAAAAAAAAAAGCAGCCCAGCTTAGTTATTATTATTTTTTTTTTCTCTTTAAGGCTATCAGCGAAATGTATTAATGGTTTTTAAAAGATTCGAGATCAGCGGGTCATCAATATTTTAGACTATTTTTTGTAAAAATTGATCATTCTGTGTGTTCAATTAAAAAGCTGAATGAAATGTCTGTCACTTGATATGTTCATAAGAAAGAAGGTGCTGGGTTCAATCCTAGGTCAAATTTATCCGAGCAGTTTGGAGTTTTACATAGTTTTCTCTGAAACGCATAAATATGGCTTAGAACCCTTGCATAGTCAATCAGTTCCAAACCACACAACACAATCCAGTTTTGCCCTTTACCGTTATTGGATATTACACTGATTGATCATATCAATTTAAACATCACAATTTTCTGAATTACTTGTATTTGTACAATCGATTTCATTTAAGAAAATTCTTCTCTAAAGATCACCCCCCACACAAACACACACAACATCACATATAATGGAGGGTGTTGTGTTGTTTAAGGTAAACTGACTATGCGAGGACCCTAGGCCTGGGTGGCGTTCCTTCTGTGGGTCTCTTTCTAAAGAGTCCTGGCTCAAATTCATGCACGTTTCAGAAAAATCTCTGAACTGCTAGGCTGAAATGCTAGTGCTGAGTTTGAACCCCACATTTAATGGGTTCAAAATTATTAACTAGATAGATCAAATTATGAATCACTCCCAAGTTATAATAGATCATGAATGAAAAACAAAAATTAACCAACATATTATTAAAAAACAATCTCAAATGCCATATTCCTCACTGTAAGATTCATTTTTGGCTCTTTGTAATATGTAAGAATCTGTTAAAGTAAAATGTAATGAAAATTTCACAACTTGCAACAACATAAGTGTCTTTTTTTTTTTTTTTAATAAGCAGCTACTTTATAATAAGCTAATTTTTTAAAAGCTTATTTTTTTATTTATATATTTTTTATAAGCAGCTACTTGATATTAAGCTAATCTTTTAAAAGCCTTTTTTTTTTTAAATTAATAATCCTAATAAACCAAACGTCCAATTTTCTGAAAAGTAACACTGTAAACTGTTGTCATTACTAAAACAATTAAAAAAAAAAAAAAAGTCACAAATTTGGCCAAGGGTGTCCCATACTAAAGCTGTGCTCTATTTTCAGCAAATCAAAGCCATGGTTAACTGCTATCATATACAGCTATTAAGAAAATATAAATGATATTCAATTATTTGAAGTTCATTATGTTGATTAGAAACACGGTTATTTCAAAATAAACTAAAAGTGCATTGACATTAAGAAACAGCTTTAGTATAAGATCTCTTGATGAAGTTTGAAAACTGGCTCCTAAGTAGCTCGAGTGATTTTCGGAAGTCTTTTATTATGCAATTGCAATAGTCATTTTAATTCATCACCAAAGTGGCAAAAAATAATAAAAGTCGCGAAGAGGATTCTATACTAAAACTGCACCCATTTTAGTTTGTGGATGATAAAATCAAGGGGAAAAAACCTATAAGACAATTCGATTAATTTAAATGAACATTTAAAAAATAAATAAATCTAAACAAAATTTTAAATTATCTATTATGACATCAATTTTATCGGCTATTTTTGTTTAAACAGGAATAATTTTTAAATTTAACATTCATGTGTAAAGAAGTGTTTCATTTATATATATATATATATATATAAAAAATGAAATAAAAAGTTGTAAACATGTTATATTGTTGGTCTGTGCTTGAAATTACAGCTCAAAGAAGAATGTTGGGGAAAAACACAAAAAATCATATTTTTAAAAATATTGAAAATTTAAAGTGCATTGTGAATCTGCACATATTCCTCTATCTAGAGGGCCCACCAGCGGCCAAGCGGTTCTGCACCAAAAGACTGGTATACACAAGGTGCCGGGTTCGATCCCAGGTCGCGCTTGCTGGCTTAGCCGTTCAGAGTTTTCCGTGGTTTTCTCTAAAACTTGTGTAAATATGGGCTAGGACCCCTTAGAAAAACCCCCACGGAGGGTATCCCCCCTCAGGCCCAGGACCTACAGCTGTCTTTCGGCATTATTCCCAAATTCAATCCTCTATCTAGAAGTGAAAAAAAACGAATGTGCCACATATATATTTTTTTTAAATCTACATCGCACACAGGCAAAGATACAAATGTCTTCTTTTAATAGTATAAAAGCAGGCTTTGCCTGCCTCACGGGAAAAAAGAAAAGAAAGAACATATAAGCCAACTTGATTGATTGAAATCAATATTTCAAACATTAATAAATAATTAAAATAAAATATTATGATGTCAGTTTAAAATATATATGTATATTTTTTTATTAAATAATTTAAACATTTAAATAAACAAATAATTAAAGTAAACCTTACTTCTACTCCTCGTGTGTTATGCCTGAGTACTTGCGGGAGCCCCCCCCCCCCCACTTTTGTCACTGACGAAAGGGGAGGGGGGGGCTCCCGCAAGTACTCAGGTGTAACACACGAAGAGTAGAAGTAAGGTTTACTTTAATTATTTGTAATAATATGCTTCTTGCTTTAATGTTTTGAATGAATTTAAAT
The DNA here is from genome assembly GCA_963930645.1 of Salticus scenicus. Taxonomy (NCBI): domain Eukaryota; kingdom Metazoa; phylum Arthropoda; class Arachnida; order Araneae; family Salticidae; genus Salticus; species Salticus scenicus. The sequence goes on from OZ005661.1 coordinate 130,812,182, forward strand.
AAACGTTAATGATTATTGGTGACTATTTTCAGCACAGCTTTAATATGGAACACGCTTGGTAGTTTCAAACATTTTGTTTGCCATTTTAGCAGTAAATTGAAATGGTTATTGCAATTGCATAAGTAAAGACCATGACATCAATCATCACATAGCAAAAAAATAATAAAAGTCACCAAAGAGGTTATAGCTGTCTCAACGTTACTTTTGTGAATAACAAAAATCAAGGTCGAAAAAATTGATTATTTGAAATTAATATTTAAAAAAAAAATATGCATTATTATGTCAGTTTTATCAGATATTTTTTTATGATACAGATTTACATAAAAATAAATTCATTATTATTTTTAATCAAAGGGCGGGGGGACAACGTTGTTATGGGGTTTTTATTTAATATATTTTGAACAAATTATCCTATTGAATCAAAAGTTACAGCGCTAGATAGATTTATAAATTTGAAATTAATAAATGTACCAATTTTTGTTGCGATCGGTGGAACAGTTTATTTTGTAAAACAAATTAAAATCTGATATAACACAACATACAATTTATCAAAATAAAATCGCGGTCTAGAAATTTTTTTTTTGGAGTGGTTGCACCTGACACCGTTCTAGAAACTTGTTACTTGCTAGTGTTTGAAGCTTTTTAGTTACTAGTTAGCATCTATTTTTAGAAGGCTTAAAAATGAAATTCTTATACCTACTCGGTATTCACAGAATACATACTTAATTCTTGGTGCAGCTCTTGTAAAATGTAAAATAATTCTGGGAAAAAAAATCACAGTTGTTTCGGATAAAAATAATAGTACAACATTTCATTAAGCAAAAAAGTAGACATAAGTGGCATTTTCATACACTTTTTTTTTTTTTTTTCAATTTATAGTATTTGCTGACAAAGTTTATTTATTGAATTTGAACGACAGATCTTTAGCATATTGAACTGTTAGAATATGTAACCAGACTTGAACAGAAATATAAATTTAACAAATGCCAATGTATGTAATACGGTACAAAAAAAAAATGCAGTTTGCTCTTAATATTTTTTACATTGACATTTTTAACATTATGTAAATATTCATACATTGAACTGTTTTTTAAATTTATAATTGACATAAATTGAGAATCTAAGACTTTTTTTTCACTATTGTTTGGATACAATTTATTTATAAGTCAAACTATCTAATTACAAGTACAGTTGTATTCAAATAGTAATGGTAAATACAAAAAGATTGCTTTTACTTTGGTGTGTGTCTGTACTGTTGTAATATAATCATCATAATTGAACTTTGCGAGTCATAACAAAACTATCTTTTAATCAGGGATGTGATTAGCAAAAAGATAAAGATGAAACTATTATATGTAAAGACAAGACATCAAAATTAAATGTTAGAATTTTTATGACAAAATCTATTATATTTGAGCAATAAATATATTTTATAATCTTCAATTTATAAAAATAGAAATTATTTTATGCTTTAGTATTCAATTAAGTTTTATTTGATTTACCGATTGAACAAATTCACATCCGAAAAACAAAAAAAAGTTACAATTTAATCATCATAAAAATATGTTATTTTATTAATAGAAGTAATTTAAAGCAAGGACATAAAGTAAAAATTAATATCAGTAAATTTAAAAAAAAAAATCAATTTAAACTTAAGATAAAAAGAAAATATAAAATTATTACCTGTATAGCAATTTATACTTAGATGTGATGTCGACTTGTTTCCAAACATTACCAGGGAGATGTGCCTCAATCGTGCAGCTTTTTAATAAACACTGCACAATTTAGACACTCACCAGGCTTTAGTTACAATCACTTTTCAATTTTTTCTACAAAATTTACATTGTCCTCTTCAGGAGAGGTGCCTTAAAGGGTGGACTGTCAGAGTTCTTCTGTAGGAGGGCTGTCTCAGCTCTCAGTGTTGTCTTAATGAGTTCATTTAAGTTCGAAGAGAGAAATCTTTTCTTTCGCTCTTTTGTATGAAAGTAATGAATATTAAAGAATTAAGAGATCTAGTACACATTGAAAAATGAGTAAATATTAAATATAAATAAGAAAGCAGGAGGAAATTAATAATAATAATAAATAGAAAAGTTGTGAGGAAATAAGATTGGGTCAATTGCAGGTCACCACAGGTCAGCTTTGGTAAAATATTGTGAGAAATCATTGGAAATTAATTATAATACTTTTATTTTTACTGCTAAAAGTGTTACTATTAAATGTGTTTTCATTATGTGGTGCTTTGTTAACTAAGAGTCAGCAACAAATCATTTGCACCCGGCTAATGGAAAAGTACATTTTCTTTTCTCACTAAGTTACCTATGAATTATTATAAAAAAATAAATAATAATAATCTACAAATTCTTGAATAGGTTTGCCACTACTGATCTGATTTTATAATAAATGAATTTGGATTGTCTTAAAAATATGAATTTATATATGTATATACACATACTATGTTAAATAATTTTACTTAATTTTTTGTCAGAAATCTTTAAGAATTTCCCCATACATTAACTATCAACACAGAAATGACATATTTTTACTATGCAACTTTTCTTCATCCTTTTCTTTTATTGCAAGAAATATTTTTAACACTAATTACTCCATCAATGACCAAAATAAATATGGTACTTGCTAGTTCTTGCGCATAATTCATTATTAATAATTTACCTTTTCTGATTAAAAAAAAAATCATTCATTACATGTTACTTTTATCACTGTAATTAACACAATATTTATTTTCTACACTTAGAAAAGGGTGCAAAACATTTAAAATAATGAACTACTCAATGGGATAATTGAATTTTCAACTACAACTTATTATTTCATTAAATGTAATAAGTGAGTCGTTGAAGGCATAATTCATCTGGCATGTAAAAATAAATATATTAAATAAATTTACATTGTGTAGAGCAGAAATATAGTTCACAACTAAAAAATCAAAGTTATATTTAAAAAAAAGAATTTCCAAAGCCTGTAATTCAATTTAATACATATTTTTTAGCAAATTAAGAAAAAGTATTTTGTACTTAAAAGTGCTGGATGTTTCAATCAACTTCTGCAAAGTTTGCATTACTTTTTAAAGTACAAAAGTTTGTAATTATCAGTTCAAAAATCTTCAACATTTAGAATAAGTAATAACTATGAAATACATACGTATTACTTTATAAGCAAGTGGAAAGTTCCTTAAATTATTTAAGCTTTCAAATATAATAAAGCATGACTTTCACTAAATATTACCTTCATTCAGGATACGAAGATTTTACATAAGACTTCGGTTGCAAAAATCCCGGCAAACTTTCAATTAAAAAGAAAGGTGCTTTTTTCGATAATCTAAAATGTTCAATTAACTTAATTTCTGAAATGCCGAATGCAGTTGTTCGATCCACCACAATAATTCAGTCATACACTTCTAATAACAACAAACCGTCCGCCATTTTATCTTTCCATTTCACACACATTCCGCACCCGAATGAAATTCCGGCTGCTCTGAGCTGTCGGAACAAGATGCTGGGAGAATAACTCTTCTTCGGATTCCCTCTCGAAATCTCTCCATTCCGCACGAAATTCCGGTTCCAAAGGAGGGGAGAATACGGCCCATATATATACTCGTATTTAGTCAGAATGATGTACACTGTAGACGACTATGCATTTTAATCGGCTTCATTTCAACATATTTATGAATAAAATATGAAGGAAAGAAATTGAGATTTATTTATTTAGATAGAGCGTGTTCAGTAGAGCGCCCGAGATGGATCAATGCGACTGGGCGATGACGTCACTGATCCTGGATCGGGCCAGCCGTCTACTGAACGATTTGGAACAAATCTGACGTGATTGGAGCAGCGCCATCTATCTAATTTGACCTGTATTAGCAAGTTATTTATTGTATTTCTGTTGTTTATTTTGTCTGGACTTTTAATACGTAGTTCCATAAAATGCTAAACTATATTACGTTTTTCCTTAAAAAAAAAAAAAAAAAAAAAAAAAAAAAAGATCTTTTATGTAATAACAATTTTACTTCTTTCTTATTAATGTAGAATTCTGTATTCTGCTAACAAAAAATAAGAAGTATACATTACTTTGGTTATGATTTTTCTAAATTCACGTATAAATTTTAATCATGAGAATGTTAAGAATGTTACGTTACATTTATTTTTAAAGGAGCAGAGTGGATTTATCTTAAATGAGCACTTCTTGATATAAGAAAACACCTTTCTTTCTCTTCGAATTTTATTATGAACAGAAATGTACAACAAAAACATTTTTGAAAAAAAAAAAAAAAAAAATTATATAAAATATGAAATATGCTATTTAGTTAATATAATGGATTTATATAAAAAATAATCTTACTTTCTTCTTCGATTTATGAATCAATATAAAGAGCTTTTTCTCTTATTACCGACTGAATATTAAAATAAACTAGCAATTTTAACAACACTGCATAATTTTATAGCTACTTTTTTTACAGTCTGTTTTGTTTATTAAATTTTTACCAAAATTAAAAATATGTGGAAGGATTTTAATTTATTTACTTATAGTTAACTTATTGTTTTAAAGGTAAAAAATACAATCGTTTACAAGCTTTTCTATTTGTAAACAAAAAACAATCGCATGAATGAAAAGCTTTGTCTGAAAAAAAAAAAAAGAAAAGAAATAATTAATTTTTCCCAGCTTATTTTTATATATTAAATTAACAAAATATGATAGCGTCCGGATTAAAAAAAAAAAATGTATTTTTGTTTCAATTAAAATTGTGTAAATTTTTGTTTTAATTTTATGTTTAAATGTTACGTTCATCAATAAAAGAAATTACGTATCGAAAATCGTTATTACGTAAAAAATCTTTTTTACACAATAAATAAATAAACATAATATAGTTTAGCATTTTATGGAATTACTTACCTTATTTTCTACAGCACAAACAATGCATATAAATAAGTACATCTGTATTAATCCTCAGCTAATTAAACAAATAAACAATCATTGTCAAAAACAGATGTTCATTATTCAGGTTTTCACTGTGTAGTGTCAGTCAGAGCCTGATTTTCAACCTATTGCGCATTTGATCCATCACGTGACCCAATGGATCAAGAAATTTTTCTGGGCTTTCTGATCCACGACCGGTCGAGATCGGTCCATCCCACTGAACGATGTGACTCTGGATCGGTCGACACCACTGAACGCTTTGGCTCGGTATCAATCGACCGGTCGTGGATCGGGCGCTCTACTGAACACGCCCATAGCTACATGACTTTAAAAATGAATCTAATTAAGAAAAATTATATTACCATTGCAGTAGTTCATAAGGAATACATAATTTGAATTCTATCTTTTTTTTCCTCCTTTATAATTATTATTATTATTGCTGTTATTATTATTATTTTAACAGGTCCCATTTTTATGAAAAAATAATTATTTTATGAAGATGTTTAACCATATCGTTATTAGTTTCTACAATAACGATGAATTGTAGAAACTAATCCTATCGTCGAACAAATAATGATAATTCTTTGTTCGACGCTTGCCGCACTACGAAACCACTTCATTGTTAATTGGCAAAATTTGTGTTTACTCGAATTTAATTATTAAAATAAGCAATTATTTCGCTACTAATTGACAAAAATCGTGCTTTGTTCATAGCTTGTAATACGTGATTAATTTATTTCATATAAAATTTCTACGCTTTTGGTATTGTCAAAATATTTTTGAGACAGGCTGCCGAAATATAGGACCGTTTTGTCGCTGATTAATAAAATTTAAGTGTAATTGTATCTAATTGCTTAAGGGAATGGTGGACGTTAGTTCCTTTTTGTAAATCCTTGTCTTAAATTAAAGTTTGCAAACATATGCATTGAATGTATGTGTTGTATTAGGTTAACTAAAACAATTTAAATTTTATAAAATAAAATATTGTGAACTCATAAGTTTTAAAATATTTTTATGTTTAAATGCTAAAAATTTTCATTAAATTTGAACATTCAAAATTAAAAATATTTTTTAAAAAATGAAATTGTCAATGAATCCTCAAAGTATAATATTTAACTATATTTAAAATATATTGTTTAAAAATAAAAAATGTAAAAATAGGGAAAAAATTAAAAAATAATTACCAGTAACATTTTAAAAATTTTCAAACAATTCAATTATTATTATTATTATTATCTAAATAGCTTTCGAGAAGTTTAATTTATTTAATATTGTTATAATTCCATGGCATGTAAATTTTTATCATTCTAAGACAGAAAACTACAGAAAAAAGATTTATAATATCCAGCTTCTAATTGAGCAGAAACAGATGATTTTGTTTTACTACCAATGCTGAAATAAGTAAATATTTCGCCACTAATTAAATAATCTGATGTGGTACTTGCACGACTTTCTCTTACCCTGAAATTCTATACCATAAAGGCAGATTGGACAAAGAAATAAGATAACGAATACTGTTTAAATCTCGTTAAAAACAATTTTAAAAAAGGCTACGGTAAAGCTTTATTTAGCAAATAATTCTGTAAGAGGGGTCTACCCCCCCCCCCCCCCCTTCAACATCCTGTTTTAATATTGTACTTACATTTAAAGAGAATTCAAAAGCTGTTATTAAATTTAAATGTTCATTTCAAATTATTCAAACAACTTTCACCCACATCATTCCTTGAAGATTATGAATTTTGATAAAATTTTTGAAATAACAATTTTATATTAACTTCAAAATACAACATTTGAATTGCCTGACAGTATTTGTTTTTAAGTTATTCTGATAAAATACATAGATAAAGATTAAACATTAAAACAATGACTTCGATATTCAGGAAACCTCAAAAAGTGTCAATATACAAAAAACAAACGCTAAATATTTCGTTTTAAAAATACTTTATTTGTCACACGGATAAGAGGAATTAATTTTAATTTTTGAGCCGTTTTCCTGAACATGGCCCTTCTACTAATTACATTCAATAAAAAAGAATGTTTTCACTTAACTATTTTAAGCTCTATACATTTTCTAAAAATTATGTACAGATCACATTGTGCACTTAAATATAATCCTATATTAATAACATATAGCACAGCCTGAAATGCACTTCCAAGAATTTCCATGTATTATCAGTTATTTTGTGTAGCCCTGTAAACAAAAGGTACAGGATTTTCATACCATATTATACATAAAACATACTTTTATGCCAATAATATGTATATATATATTAATTTCATTTGATTTATTGCACCTTATATATGCTAAACTCTACTTATACTTGCAATTTCCCCCATAGACGTAATGCATTTGAATTCTCTTGGAAGTCCCTGTACACGAACCATTTGCTTCATCTTAACGAAAAGTTTAGTTTAGCATCTCTATATGATACAGATTTAGAATACCGAGTTTGAATTTTCTACTTCTATTTGTTCTTGAGATATGCTGATAACATACAAACAGACACACACACAGACCAGCCGCTAAAAACCTGTTTTTCGTATTCATTGGATCCCAAAACGTGTAAATTTAACAAAAACTCGATTTGGAAAATTTGACCCAAAAACAACATTTTCATTACAATATACATGGGCAAGAGAAAGTAAAAAGAAATATCTTTTCTCATTTTCTAAGTACACTCCTCAAATAACGAAAGATTTTGCTATTCATTGTTCAGTTGCTTTCTCTGTAAAAGTCAGGCACTTACCACTTACTATAGATGTAGTAATATTTTTAACGTAGAAATATAATTTCGTTTCACGAATAACTGTCAGTATAGTAAAAAAAAAAAAAAAAAAAAAAAGTAAATACAAATAAGCATAAAATTAAAAACCTGAAATCTCTGTTTTTGTTATAGATTTAAATTTTAATGGCCTTTAATAGAGAAAAAATAATAATAATAATAATAATAATGCAGCATAGTATATATTTAAAATTAATTATAATAATTACAATAACATTTTTACTGTATGCAATTTTATCTTCCGATAAATATTATTTTATAACATAATTTTAAACGTAAACACATTAAATCAGAATTAATATTATGTATGTGTAATTCAGTTAGAAACGTTCTAACAACATCACACCCTATATGAGGATTTTGATGATAAATAACAATAAAGCAGTACAAAGACATAATAACATTTTATTGAATAACATAAGCACTATTTTATTCTACGACTTTTTGCCATAGTTTTGGTAGCAGGAATTTTTTATTTTTTCTCTCTCTTTATTTATTTTTTATTTTTTAATAAATATTAGTAGGTTTATATATGAAGAAATTATAAAAGTTTTGTTTAATAGTCTTTAAACAAGTGAACTCCTGACCTTTCAAAGAATTTTAAAGCGACCTGAAATGGTGGAAATTTTGAAAAGACCAGGTCTGGTGATGGTGAATATGGTGGATAACGCAAAGCATCCTAATCTACACAATAAATCATTGCATGGCATTCATTGCAATGCGGGAGAAAGTATTGTCGTGCTAAAATCTTGGCCATTGCTCAGTTCTGGCCACATTTTTTCTTTTTTTTTTTTGCTTTTAAAATTGCCATTTGGGAACAGTGCTTTTCCGAATTCATGATATATCACTTGGTGGCACAAGTTCATAATGAACAATTGCTTTGGAATTTCACCATACACAAAACATCACTCTTTTGGGATGCAACTCCCCCCCCCCCACCTCCTTTCTCAATGTTGCTTGGTGAAGTTCATTTGGCTTACCCCATGACTTTTTCCCTGTTGCCAAAACGTGAGTGGAGGCATCCCTAGATTTTGGGTTCTGGATGTGTGTCTGTTTGTATGTTTGTCGCGTGATAACGTCCGCAAAAATCACGCTATTGACTTGCAATTTGGTACACATGTTCATGAGCCCCACGGAATCAGCTGTATAGTTTTAGGTGTGTATTACATTTGTAGTTCGTGTACAGGAACACGCCACAGTTTTTCTTATCATTACGGCCAATGGGAAGAATTTGTGTGTACCGCGTACCGCGATAGCGGCCGCAAAAATCTTGCTATTTACTTGCCATTTGGTACACCCGTTTATGAGCCCCACGGAATCAGCTGTATAGTTTTGGGTGTGTATTCCATTTGTAGTTCGTGTACATGGACACGCCAAAAGTTTTCTTATCATAAAAGCCTATGGGCAGAATTTGTATATACCGCCATAGCGGCCGCAAAAATTCTCCCATCAACTTGCAAATTGGCACACACGTTCACTCTCTATATAGAAATAGCTGTACGCTTTTTTTTTTATGTCTATATTGTTTATGGATTGTGTACAGGGACACGCCAAAATTCTTATCATTGCGGCATATCAGGTGAATTTCGTTTAAACGCATTTTAACATCATTACTTTGCAATAAAAAAAAATTAAAATAGCGTATATCATTGAGATACTTAAATCTACGTTTTCTGTAGAAAATATGTACTCTTAGGTTTCCTAAGTAATGTACAGGATCTTACAAAAGTGTTTTGACAATGTCACATTATCATCCAAATAACGTTAAATTTCGAACAATTATTCATGGAAAACGTAGAATAAGCTGAATAGTTTTTACTGTTGTATACAATTTTTATGGCTCATTTACGGAGACACATAAAAGAGTTTCGTGACATTAGAGCCTATGGATAAATTTTTATTTAAGCGCACTTTAATGCGTTTATGGTGCACTAAACATAATGGAATTAACATGCTTTATAAAGATGCTTAAAAGCTTGTTTACTCTTAAAAAAGGATATGTAGAGACGAAATAATTTATTTACGGGATCTCACAAAAGAATTCCAACGACGTATTGCAATCATCCAAATGATGTCAAATTAGGTTGAAATATTAATGAGTTATAATTAATTAAATAAATGTATTCTTTTTTAATGTACATATTTACTGGGGCTACTTTCCGGGATACATACAAGAATTTCGTACTGTTACACTCTATTGTCGGTATTTCTTAAAAGTGTATTTTAACACGGTTACACTCCATTAAATATAATGAAATTTTTTTAGAAATTTAAAAGAATGTTTTTTAGTGGAAAAGTGTAGGCATAGAATTGATAATTCATTTACAGGGTTACACAAAATAATTCCGATATGTTATGTAATCATTTTGCGTGAAATTTGGCACAAGTATTTATGAATTATAGGGAATTGATACAAGACAATCAGTTATTAGGAATGCATATGTATATATATATATATATATATATATATATATATATATATGCAGATAGTTATAGAAAGAGCGAAACAGCGGGGGGTTGAGAGGGGCGGCAGCCCCCCTCAATAATGTCTCTGTTTATGTAGGAAGTCAGTCGAATCAATATATATGTTACCGCTAAAGTGCAGAAATCAGTTAATCTGCAGATTAGCTAGGTAATCTGCACATTAACTAGGGTGATCCGTTAAAGTGAGGAAAATTGTTTCATTTCACAAATTACCTAGATAATCTGCACATTACCTACTAGGAACTCGTTAAAGTGAAAATAAGATCTCTGGTGGTGTAATTTTACAGCGCGCAGTGTTGTATTTTTTTTTTTTCATTTGGGGAAAAAAATATTAGTTTTCTTTTTTTTTTTTTCTTTCTTTATTTTCATCTGTATATGTTTTAATTTTTATGTCTTTTAAAGTTATAATTGTTTTATTTATTTTTTATTTATTTCATCTTTTTTATTCTGTCAATATAAGTTTGAAGATGTTATGCATTTTTAATATGAAATATAATAACTTTAGTCGCTTTCAATAAATTCTATTTTATAAATGAATGTTAGAATTGTAATACAGTAAAGATTTCTTTTCAAAATAAAAATATTTAACCATTAAAAAAAAATGTTTTAACAACTTATATTGCTATTACTATTTTTTAAAAAAAGTTATGCACCAAATTTTAATTCGCTAAAGAAATATTAAATTAGAGAAATCAGAAGCCTTTTTTAAGAAGTACTTCAAATAATTAAAACTGCTTTAATAATTTTTAGAACGCATGAAAATTAAAATGACAGTTTTGCCATGCTTTATTAAACTATATTTTGCAGCATACATATATCTGTAAAAATTTAGCAAATATATTAATTTTACAAAAAAAAAAAAAAAAAAAAAAACTTGACTAACACATTTTATGTGATGAACTACAACAAAATTATCTGAGAAAGCGAACAAAATAAAAAATAAAAATAAAAAATAAAAACATAATCATGATGCATTAAATATATAAAGGAAACTTAAAATTGAAAGAAACAAACAACAACAAAAAAATTGTAATGCTAAAAAATTTCGTATTAAGAATTTATTAAATAATGCCATAATATTGAACGCCATATTTTCCAGAGTTAAAAATTAATACATCTGTGTTTTTTTTTCAGTAAGTAATAGTAACTTAAATCAATTTTAAAATAAATTAGTTTTAAAAAGTTGTGGTTTAATAGTTTTATGTCGAGAGAAAATAATTACTGTGTTGTAAATTTAATATTCATAATTTAAAATAAAGTTTCACGAGAGAGAGTTTTTAATTAAGATTAGATTTCATTAATAAAATGAAACTTACCAAAAAAACCCTTGATACCCTTATCAAACTTATATTGACAGAATTAAAAAAGAGAAGAAATAAAATCAAAACAATTACAACTAACTTGTTACTTTAAATTTTGTGTTGGTCATAATAAGAAACCTAATATCATAGCTTCGATGCTCCACGTTTTGCGTTTACTGTTTATCATAGCGGAGCGGAAAGGATAGAAGTTTTAGTTTGTGTTTGAAGGTCAATCGCGTCACAGACTAATCTGTGATTCGCGTATCTGTATCACATGACTGTTTGAAGTCATAGTGAATGTAAAAAAACTAAGGCTGGAAACAAACATTTGAACTTTAACGACACAGAAGCCACTAATGTGCAGATTACTTAGTTAAAATACGGAAAACTCTTGATTCAGCACTTTAACGAGTCATTTTAGTTAATCTGCAGATTAGCTAGGTAATCAGCACATTAACGGACTTTGAGCTTTAACGGTAACATATATATGTTATATAATAAGGAATAAATAAAAATGGTCTGTTGAATAATGCGGGGCGCAAATAAGGCATTGAGGCTCCTGATCTGCAAGGGTGTAGCGTGAAAATTTGATTGGGGGAGACCAGAAGTTTCGCACCCTTTCGTATTCCTCATTTAAAAAATGCCACCCGCATACTTTCAAGAGTGTTGCCATATTTGGTATCGAAGGAGCAAGCTCTCTTGTCGGTTATTACGTGCTCCCCCACTCCTCCTTCGGGGCACATTCCTAAAATCTGCCGAGGAAAAAAAAAGCTTCCCCCCCCCCATTTACCAACTTTTTTTTTTTTTTTTTTTTTTTTTTAAACATCTTTGGAGCATTTAAATTTTTTTCAGAGAATCTATATATTAATACGTAGACAGACATTTCTCTTACATTTTTAGCCTACTTTCAATAAAAGAAAGGGCTTACAAGTTGTATCGTTCGAAAGATATGGTTAATGTCCTTTGCAGAAATATATACATATATATATATATATATTCTCGTATGAGACTAAAGAAAAGTACCTTTCTTAGGACAACCAGAGTATTGGTTTGAGACAAGAGAGGTGGCGCGCTAGCGCGCCTCATCACCAACTGTCCCAGATACTATGTGTATTCATGCAGTCCCGTCAGTGACGTCCCAACTCATGAAATCCTAACAGCCACGACAGCAAGTACTGACCCAGGTATAACCGGCAATCAGGATTACGAGGTCTTCACCATCTCCTTCGGACCAACCGAGGTTAGTCAACGGCGGGACGAAGTCCCCAGATCCTGGCAGTGCCACGGTTTGGGCCAGAAGGGCCCTTATACCTTCAGAGGACGTCGTTCAGCTGTCCATAAAGCCGCGCTCCCAACGGCGATCACCATACTAGCCGATCCGCACCAACTGTGCCAACTAAGTGGATCGACACACGCTTCCCATTATCTATAAGCCAGCCTCCATTGCCACATGACAGACCCTGCTCAGGGCAACTTGAATAGATCCTGTTTCCCGGGCTTCTACCCCCATATGAGCACCGAGTCGTTACAACCAGAGCAGACATAAGCCGTCCGGCCATGCACCACCAGTCAAAAAGATAGACCTGCTCACATCACTATGGGTTATAGCATAGCACCACCCAAGTACGGGCTGCTACACGAAAACTGCAACGCATGAACGTGCGAAGGTTGGTTTGAGATAAAGTAGAACAATTGAAGAAGATTTTTTTTCCCCTTTACCAACAATTTATAGACTGGGATTGCGGTGCCTCGGTCTTAAGATTGGTGTTAATCTTACGGTTCGTCGTACGAATGAGCGTGTTCAAAAACGATCTTAAGTTGGTATTGCAGTGCCTCAAGCGTAAGTCCCCCACGGGAGAAACAAGCCAGCCAATTGGAGACGCAGAACGAGCTATGTTGTGATTGCACGCGCATCCGGTTAGCGTATCTCCGAAGTGTTGGCGCCTACAGGACAGATTGGCGCGCTTTCGTAGCTAACGCCAAAATCTCTCTACCGCAAAGCAACCCTTGATTCTACTTCATTCCGCATTCGTGAAAACTTCAATCTTTTTTTTTTTTTTTTCTTCTTTTTTTTTTCTCCCCTCTCAGAAAAATAAACTGCTGAAACTGCGTGTTAATGAGTTTTAGCGTCGTTATTTTTAAATAATATACTTAATGTCTAAATTTAGTAGGAAACCTTCACCTTTTTTTTTTTTCTAATTATTTATTTAATTTTTACTTTTTCTGATCCATAAAAAGAGTAGAGAAAATATTGTTCTTAGGTCAAATTTTAGAAAAATAAAAAACTATTTTTTGTCCAATTATTTAATTTTTACTTTTCTCTTAATCCAAAAAAAAGTAAAAAAAAAATTACTTTTACTATTTTTACTTTCTCTTACCCATTAGGTAGAGAAAGTATTGTTTTTGGGTCAAATTTCCGAACGCGAGATTTTGTTATATTTACACGTTTTGAGGTCCCCTGAATACGAAAATAATGTTTTTGGCAAATGGTCTGTGTGTGTGTCTGACTGTTATCAGCATATCTCAAAAACAAATTATGGCAGAAAGTTCAAACTTAGTATTCTAAATGTGTATCATATAGGGATGCTACAGTAAGATTTTCGTTGAGATCAAGCAAATGGTTCGCGTACAGGGACAATCAAGAGAATTGTAGTACATTACGTCTATGGGGGAAATTGCAGGTAAGTAGAGTTTAACGTCTGTAGACTGCACTAAACCAAATGAAACGAATATATATTTTTTGTAATAGAGATAGTTAGCTGGGAAAAAAATGTTTGTGTATGTGGGAGCCTCGCTCCCCCCCCCCCCCCTGGGGGGAAGTCTCCCCTCGAGGGGAGTAAATTTTCATGATGGGTATCATTCAAAAGAGCTCGCCAATACCTTTAAAACGAATGGTTGAACTATAAATCTGTGATAATTTAAAACAAAGTTATAGATTTTTTTTACTTTTAACGAAAAAAAACTTAGAAAAAAAAATCGTTATTATTATTATTATTATTATTATTGAGAGTAAAATGGACTTTTTTTGGATATTTAGTGTTACACTACTTCTATAATATGGAAATCGCCTGCATTATCATAAAAGATAATTTTTTTAAATAATAATTTTAATAAATTATTTTTTAAAAACAGAATTATTTTTTAATAACTGAATTAAATTCTATATAAATGTAGGTACATTAATAAAACGGGAGTTGAGGGGGGCGGTAGCCCCCTCAGACAGAACTAATTATCGTATAAAACTCTTCTAAAGCCTAATTTGAATTGTTTAGCATAGGTTTACATGACAGTTCTCGTTATCGTGCCTCTTAATCTGCAACCTGTATTTATAGTATTAAATTTCAGGGTAAGAGAAAATCGTGTGAGTGACACACCAGAT